>JAWNPL010000177.1:772500-950000 GCA_035047545.1 Drosophila paranaensis | reverse complement strand
TTGTTTTCTGCTTTGCTGCTGTTTATTTAGTTAAATGTTAAAAATTTTATATATTTAAATTTATTTAATGCAATTTGTTGTTTACGTTTTAATTCATTTCTATATATTTTTGCTTTTTCATTTTGCTCTTTTTTTGCTTGTTTTTTCTTCCATTTTTTATATATATATATATATTTCATTTAGTTTTCTTTTCATTTCTTTTTTTTCTTTTTTTGAAAAAACGTGCAAACAATGTGTAAAGGGGAAAGCCGACAGCCGAAAAATAAATAATAAAATGCGATTTCAAAATACATTCAATTATTTGTTTTCATTAAACCTTCTCTATATATGTATGTTGTGTATATGTATATACACATATGTATGTACATGCCTAAACTATATATATATATATATATATATATATATATATATATATATATACTGCGCGGAGTCTGAAAACAAACTCCATGCGCGACAATTTTCATCAAGAACTTGACTCTGTTTACTCCTTGTTCATATACATATATACATATATACATATATACATATATATATATATATATATATATATATATATATATATATATATATATATATATATATATATATATATATATATATTCGTTTTTGCAGTCTGTCTGTGTGGTCTGCATATTTGTGTTTTTGTTATTTAGATTTAGATTTAGTTGTAATTTACGCTTTTTTCTTTAATTTTAATTTAAGTTTTCATTCCTCTCGACTTTATTCACTTTTCTATATAAATTTATTTGGTGTTCTCTTTCTTTCTCCTCTTCTCTGTTGTTTTGTTGTAAAAAATGTATTGCTTTGTTTGCTATATATATACATGTAAAGTACACAAGTAGGTCCTTTCAGCCCGTCCTGCTGCTGTTGCTACGTCAACTAATTATCTTTTAAGTATTAACTAATTTACGAGTTACTCTGCTTCTTCATCTTCTGCTTCTTATACTTTAACTATTTTACTCGCAATTATAGCTGACTGCATATCTGTATATCTGTGTGTGTTGTCTCTGTATGTGTGTGCTTGCTTGGAAGTAGTTTTCAGTTATATTTCAAATTGGAAGCGTTCATTACTCAAAATTAGAAAACAATTACATTTAACGGTAAACAGTGAACAATTTTAAATTGTTTTTGTCTTGTTTTTCGCTCATTTACCTGATGAAATCAAGCAGCCTTTAAGCACAGTGCACAGTGGGCGCAGCAAATCGATTTGTGTATTGAGTACATAAAATTCAAGCCCAGCTTTACGCATGTGTGTGTTTGCACATATACATTATATATATGTGTGTTTGTGTGTGTTTGTGTTTTTCTTGTTAATTATTTAGTATTTTTTATTAATTTTGTTTCTAGCTAACTACTTAAATAACACCCTTGCCCTCGCATCCTCACCCCAGGCCCACTCTCTCTCTCTCTCTCTCTCTCTCTCTCTCCCAAACACTCCCAGCTAATTCTCACTGTATTTGCTTACATTTGTTAATTATTATTAAAATACGTATTTGCTAATCGTTGATAATTGGTGTTGTTGTTGCTTGACTCTTGCTTTTTTCTTTTTCTCGTTTTTCTTCGCTTTTATCATACTTTCTTATTTTTACACATTGTCTGCAAGTGTATTTTAATATCAATTTCAATTTCAATTGTTTTTCATTAGTTTTTTGTATTTTTTCTTTATTTTTTGTATTTTTTTTCGCTTATTTTTCTTATTTTTTATTTTCTATTGTTTAAATAATGCACATATGAATTGAGTGTGTGTGTGTGAGTGTGTGTGTGTTTGTGTTTTGCATTTTTATCAGTGTTTCATAATTTGCTATTATTATGTTTGTTCTCCTCGAGGAGTTATGAAATGTATATGTATATATAAATATATAGATATACACGTTTTTAACATATTGAAAATGTTTATTTAGCTATACAAGTAAATCTGTATTTTTTTATATAATGTACATATATAAACATATGCATTCACTCCCTAGTGCCTGTCCGTACAGTGAATGCGTGTATTAGTGTGTGTGTATGTGTGTGTATGTGTGTGTGTGTGTGTGTGTGTGTGGGAGAGAGAGCTCGCTGTTGGCGCCCAAAAAAGTAGGCAACCTTTGCGCCGCTTCCTAGAAGCTGACTGCTATGAAACAACGCTTGCGCGGCAATACAACCCATTGAATGACAGAAACCTGACTGGCAGGCAGGCAGGCGAAAGTACGGCACATTTGCAAGAGAGAGAGAGAGATGAATATATGTATGAGGAGTGCGGCAATAGATAATTGGGAGCATCTACAGAATATTCCATTTCATATTTCTTTGATTATTTGTTCAGTATTTGGACACAAAAACAAAACAAAACAACAAAAATGAGGAATATAATAAATAACAAAATTGCAAATAGTTATAGAAACAGAAACCACTTGACATTAGGTGATTATAGAGCATTAAACATACGGTATACGCGATGTTCGATATACAAGAGAGAGACTAACGGAATACAACAACAAATGTGAGTAAAAGACAGTTGTGGAACCACGAGTGGAACTGTGCGAAAGCCAACTTGAAATATCACTAACTATCTATATATGCATATATATATATAGGGGAGACAATGATGGGACTACTTGATTGGCCACCTGATTGATTGATTGATTGATTGACGAGAAAACTATACTAGACAAAATTACAAAACGAATCAAACGCATATAGAATAGGTAGTTAAAATGTGCGTGTGTGTGTGTATTTGAGTCTGTTGCGACTAAGAGCGAGATTGATTGATAGATTGATTGATTGATTGACAGATGCCGACCTACTAGCATTGACCTTATTCACAAATCACAATTGACATTCACAATGAAATATGAGTGGAAATTTAAAATTAGTTCAGCGCGATCGTAATCAGATATATATGATATATATGAGACTTTTTCTGGAAAGTATTAGAAATTAACATTGATTGCAGACATAATTGTGTGTGTGTGTGTGTGTGTGTGTGTGGGTGTATGGGTGTATGCGTGTATGTGTGTGTATGCATATGGGCGTACGTGTATGTGTGTGCTTGAAAGAACTATGCACTACTGAGATAGTATCGAAAAGATCAAATATATATACAGAGTACGTTCATAGAATTTTCTGTTCACGCATTCATATTGTGAGGTTATATTTGATGCTTCTCTCAATCTTATGTTCTCGTTGTTATACATATGGATATATGTATATGATTGACGCTAATCTTTCAATGTTTTCTCATTACGTTTTTTGATGAGTCTCATTTTTTTCATTTAATTTAGTTTTTTTTTTTTTTTTTGGTTGGTAAATTGATTGATTGATTGCTTGGTTGGTTGATTGGTTGGTTGGTTGGTTGGTTGAGTGGTTGGTTCTCTTTTCATTACTTTCTTTTTCAGATTGGCTGCCCCCAATACACAATTGCTTCACGATTTTTTCAGCATATTCTCATAATAATCATAATAATAATATTGGTAATCATAATGTTGCTTTTTATGTTTTTTTGTTTTCTTTTTTTTTCTTTAGTTTTTAGTTTTGTTTTTTTGTTTTTTGTTTTTAAGACTTAAAAGTAATTAGAGCTTGCATATATTATGTAAGCTACTATTTCTGTTTCTTTTCATATAACTTGTTGTTGTCAAAATTTCTTTGCTGTGTAATGGATCATAGATGTATATATATACAAATATATATATATATATATATATATATATATATATATATATATATATATATATATATATATATATATATATATATATATATATATATATATATATATACATAATTTGTTTTTTTTTTTTTTTTTTTTTTTTTTTTTTTTTTTTTTTTTTTTTTTTTTTTTTTTTTTTACATACCTACACATACATATGAATGTGTATTTATATAAACAAGTTGTGTTTTTTTTTTCATTTAATACAATTTTAAATACCTAAAAATGCTTAAATAGAATATCTATAATCATATTTATATATTATAAAGTATACATATATATATATGTATATATACGTATACCAAGACCTAGTATTTATATAAATATATATATATATATATCGATAGATAATATATCATTTTGCAGTTATATGTGATTGTATGTCTGTGTCTGTGTCATTGTGTGTGTGTGCGTGTATGTGTGTGTGTGTAAGGGTTTTTTTTTTTTGCTAGTTAAAATAAATAAAAGAATTTGCAACCATAATATTTAGCCAGGAATTTCGCGCTGCCATTATGCTGACACAACTAATCAGAGACAAAAACAATCAACAAAAAAGATAAATAGTATATATTAATATATATTTTCACTACAATTTGTTTAACAAATTGAAATGCTACTTAATCGACTGGATAGATCTTTACGCTGAACTCTATTCAAATTTAAATATGCATTCAGATTTGAGGCTTGTAAAAAAAATACGTAGCGTTCAAATTGATATATCAATATATATGACCTCATATACACATATATGCACATATGTATATGTATATGTATTGAAGTAAACGCATATTGCACTTTAACGTGAACTTTGTTCTGGGCATTAAAAAAAAAAAAAAGTTATTTTCGAAAATTAATTTTGTTTTTGTTTTTGTTTTGTGTTGCTTTAATGACTGGATATAGACAGACAATGGCAGCTGGCTTGGAATTTAGTAGTGCGATGGCTAATCACACCCACACTTAAACTTACACACACACACAGACACACACTCAGAGGTGTATGTGTGTGCGTGTGTAACATTTACTTTACACGCAATTGTGTTAAAGGAGAAATATTTTATTTAAAAAAAAAAAACAACAAAACAACACTACACAAAAGCGCCATCTAGCGCAGGGCTAACTCACTAACTAGCCTGCCTGCCTGCTCGCTCGCTCGGATCTAGCTATCTCTGTCTCATTCATTCACAACTTTTACACGCTCAACTTTGTATTATACGCTTCTTGTTTTAATGCTCCTTTAACTAGGCCTTACCACGGAATTATCAACTAAAATAAACAGAATGTATACCTAAAACTATATATATATATATATATATATATATATATATATATATATATATATATATATATATATATATAAACTTTATACATATGTATATGTATAAGAATGCCTATTACGAACTTTAAGCCAAAAATTACTAAGCTTTAAACTCTGTTCAATTCTCGTTATCGATTACAACTTCTGATCATTGCAATTTTTTACGCTCATATATATATATATATAAACATATATATAGATAGTAATTCTATGTATGTCATGTAGTGTTGTCAAAACAATCTACAACACTACCCACTACAGCTATAAATAACAGTTTCCCCATAGCTCCTTTTGAACCTACCCTTTCCCCCACCCCCCACTCCTCTCTCTATCTCTCGGTCTCTTTTAGTCTTTGCTGATAACACTCTCAACTTTAAACTAATTTCTGTTCGTTTATTTGTGTATATATATATGTGTATGTGTGTGCCATTCCACTTTGTTCCGCTACGTTTATTCGTACTGTTTTCATGTTAGTTACTTTTATAGCGAGCTTGGCTTACAGAGAACTTTGGACTTAAAACTGATTTCTTTCCATAAAATTATTTTCTTTCGACTAACTTCTCAGCTTAATGTGTTAAATTAAATCATAATTAAATTCAAAATAATAATAAACATAATTTTTAAACATAATTGTAATAAAAAAAAATTAATTGTTGCATGTTTTTCTTTTTTTTGTTTTGTTTTGTTTTTTGTTTTTTTTTTTTTTAATGATAATGTAGTTGTTGCTATTGATAGCACACACACACATATATATGTAAAACATATATGCAAGTGTGTGTGTTTTGTGGATTTGTGTGTATGTGTGTTTGTTTGTGTATTATGTTGTTGCTGTTGTTGTTGTTGTTCTGTTTCAGTGTGTGTTTCTTCTGTGAGTTGTTGCTTATCTTTTTTCTTTCCTCTAGTTTTTGTTTTTCAATTTTATAACATTTCATTTCAGATATATATTTACATACATATATAAATATATATATATATATATATATATATATAGACTTTTGGGGGTCATATATGAAAAAAAAAAAAAAACAAACAAACAAAACGCGTCCTAACCTGCTTCACTGTCGCTCGAGTCACTCGAACTGCTATCACTCGAACTCGAGGACGATGAATCGCTGGAACTTGAACTAGAGGACACAGGATTCGCTGGCTGCACAGCCTCGACTTTGCTTGACGTTGTCTCATCTGCCGAACATAATGTAAAGAAAAGTTAGTTAACTATTGCAATTTATATTTCATTTTTTTGTATTTACCTTTCTTGGCTGTTTTCTTGCTGGCGCCCAGTTGGCCAGTTACGTCCTGTAACCGTTTCTCCAGTTCTTGTTTCTTTTCTGCCATTTGCTCGTCCTTTGATTTACCGGAAGGCTTTTTGTCTGTAAAAAGAAAATCGAGAGCTCAAGTCAATCAATTCACGTGCATCAAAAGTTTAACAGCTCAGCACTGACTCAATGCGGTTAGTGATGTGAGACAGTAAGCGACATATATATTTATGTAGTATGGATAGAGAGGAACAGATATAGCAGACAGAGGTGAACGGAGACAGTAGTATAAAATGAAAATTGGCTGAAACTAGATCGACTATATATATACATATATATATATATATATATATATATATATATATATATATATATATATATATATATATATATATATATATATATATATATATATATATATATATATATATATATATATATATATATATATATTATATATATATATATATATATATATACATATATATATATATATCTATATATGGAGCAATCAGTTTGTCAATCACTCAATCAGTCAGTCAGCGGACACACGAGAATGCAAGAGGAGTTCTTGGCGCATGCAATGTTGTTGTGATGCTCGGATAGATCATTGTCGCTCCACTGTAAACATACAGTCCGCATTTCCTGTGATGATTAAATTACCTTGCAGATGAACCAATAATATATACATTTATCTGATCTATACTAGGCTATATTAAGTATTGCAATATTGCTATGCTACTTTACAGTTGTTAAGTTTACTCTCAGTATACTCTGTCAAACTATATACTATCATATCACATAGTTCTTCTCTTCAAGAGGTATTAAAGCTTTACAATTTCTTATTTAAAGATATAGTATGATACGATAACAAATTTGTAGTGTTAAGCACTCTTTTTCAAGTCCCTCCACAAATCTTAACCTCATCTGCAAGGATATTTAATCTTCGGCAATCCGAAGAAATCTGATTTCTTGATTATTTTTTTTTTTTAAGTAATGCTGGGAAAATGGGAAAAATTAATTGGAAAAAGCTGGAAACATGGGATATTTTTAAGGGGGTTTTCTTTGTTTTTTTTTTTTTCTTTTGAGAGTTTAGCTAACTAAACATGTGACCACTAAAATAATTTGCACAGATAACAATAAATTGTGCGCATATTTGTTTCTTGTTCTTCGTCATTGTCTTAAATTTGGAAAATTGTTTTTGAGTTTTCATCGTTCATAGCTATATAGCTATTCTTTTCATTTTTTTTTAAAGAATTTTGACAAAACAAAAATACCAAATGCAAACAGCAAAACGCAACGCGGCATCCAACAATGTGAATTTTTAAAAATGCAAAATAAATTCGTATTTCTTTTTTACAAATTTGATGGCATTGACTTTTGTTGTTCTTATGGTTGTTGTTGTTTGTTGTTGTTGTTCTTGCTGTTATTCTCGCTATTGTTCTTGTTCTTGTTCTTGTTGTTGTTGTTGTTGATGTTGTTGTTTGTGGTCTCGGTTTAGTTACAAACTTACAATATGGCTTACGTGTTTTTTTGCGCAAACACGACGCCACATAGCTTTCTAGCTCGCGCAGCGTCGACGGCTTCAGCGTCTCGAAGTCGATCTCAATCTCATCCGGATTCGAGTCTCGCAGCGATGGCTCACGATTTTGTATAATATGTACCACACGTCCCAGTTTGTCGCCTAGCACAAGATGAGAGAAATTTTTGATTAAAACTATTATATTCTATTTTTTATATTATATATGTATATTTATATATGGATCAAACAATAAATCTTATTTTTCTGCCTCAAACTTTTCTTTCCGCGATGACCTACTGTTAGTCTAAATAGAAAGAGCATATATTGTTTTTGTTTATCTTATATAAAATGTATATAAAATGTTTCCGTTTGCCAAAGTAATATAGTCCTTCTGATACTTCTATATAGTATTACTGTAGATTATATAAAATTTTACTTCTTTTTCTCAAGAATCGAATTCTATAACCTATCGCAAGAAAGTACAATCTATCCACTCATTTGTATAGCCTATCTACTCTCTATCTATCCACTCTTTAATAGAATCAATCTCTGTTCCAATGGATCTTTAGTCTAAGATACAATTTAAGTCCACTTTAATCTGCTCTTCATCTAATTATTCGTGTTTGATCGCATATATAGAAGATATACATATGTTTGGTTTGAGCGCCACTCACCTGGCAACTTGTTAATGTCAAGGGAGAGCTGCCGCTTTTCGTCGTAGGACATAGGCTTTGCGGTATCCTCCTCCTCGGAATCGAAGTTCATCACCTGGCTGGGCTTCTTTTTGCTGCTGCCTCGGGCACCGGCACCGCCGCTGGCAGCACCGGCACCAGCGCCAGCTCCAGCGCTGGCATTGCTATTGCCCTTGGTGCGTTTCGCGTTGCTGCTGCCACCGCTGCCACTGCCGCCGCCGCCACCACTGCCGCCACCAGCAGACGCGCCCGCTCCAACACCGGCTGCACCAGCAGCCGCACCGCTCGCTGCATTGCCGGCAGCAACGCCTGCGCCGCCTTTGCCGCCGCGCTGTCCCTTGACCTTAGCACCTTTACTGCCACCACTACCGCTGCCGCCGCCAGCACCGCCGGCACCAGCAGCCGCCCCAGCTGCTAGTGCTCCCGCTAATGCACCGGCCGCCGCCTTGCCACCGCCAGCTGCAACACCTGCCGAATTGACGCCGGCCGCATAGCCTGCTCCACCAGCGGCACCGCCGCCAGTCAGCTGGCCAATCGCAAGAGCGATGTCGTGGACATGCTGCAGCGTTGCCGCACCAGGCACACCACCAGCAACGCCCACTCCGCCGGCACCCACCAGCGAGCTGCTGAGCAGCGCCGTCAAATTGGCGCTCGCCGCACCGCTAGCATTCAGTCCACCCACATTGGCGGGCAATGTGACGCCGCCATGGCTGGCATTGCCAGCGCTGGCCGCATGCTGATGATGGGCACCGCCACTGGCAGCATTGCTGCCACTACCGGCGGCACTGGCACTGCTCTGACCCAGCGTCTTTTTCTTCTCTTTGAGTTTTTTCTTGGCCTTCTTCTTGGCGGATGCCTCCTCCACGAGCTTCCGGATCTCCTCTTGCAGGCCGAGCAGTTTCGATTCGAGCATTTTCAGCTTGGCACTACGCTCCTCATCCGAATTGGATTCGTTTTCTGTATCGCTGGAATCCTCACTTGATGAATCACTTGCGTCGTGCTTCGACGTACTCGAATAGCCGTGGTGATGATGCGCCGCATTCGCCACGGGCTCATCGGGTATATTCGCGTACCGCATCTCGAACACATCCTGCAGCTTACGACCCATGGCAACGACATCATGATCTGGCGGATTGTATTTGTAGCAATTGGTGAATATTAATCGCACATCGGCCGCAAATTCCGGCGCGCTCTTATATTCGCGATTGTCCATTTTACGCTTAACGGTGCCCAGATCCATGGGCTTCTTGATGATATCGTGATAGTCGTGCAGGGCCAATAGCTCAGCGTCGACGGGCTTGTAGAAGGGCCAGGCATAGCCGGAGTGCTTTTTGGAGAACAGCTCCTTGAGTATCTCATTGCATGATTTAAGTGCATCCGATAGTTTCTCTTTCGATTTGGCGCCAGGAACGCCGCTAATGGCGCTGGCAACCAGACCAGGCACAGCGACACCCAATGGAGACATTGGATAGCCCGAGCCCTGGAATGTAAGATCCTGTGGTTGGTTTTCAAATTGATCGATTTGACGATTATTCGATTGGTCGATGTGTTTCGTGCGTGGTATTGTGGTGCAATGGCAATAACGAGATAACGATGATACAAAAGAAAAGAAAATGGAGAGAAAAGAAGAAAACAAGAAGCGGCAATGGGTTAGAGCATTCAACAAAATGGTTTATCGATCAGTCAGTTAACATACAAATTGATAAATATATTCCCAATCTATAATAGTATGGATTCCACATATCTAGAGCCGAAGATCACCATCGATAACGATTAGCTAGTGTAAATATCGATAACTAAGGGTTTGTTTGTGACTTGTTCTCTCTATTGATCGTTATCGCTATCGTTATCGATACTTCTTGATCTTCAGCTCTAACTATGCATTTCGTCCAACCCAAAATCATAATTGTAAAAGGCAAAGGCAGCGTTTTATTTATGAGCTGTTGATACATATAAATATATATATATATAGATAGATGCGTGTTTGTGTGGTTGTGTGTGTGTCTGTGTGTATGTTGGGTGAATGTCTGTGTAAGTGTTAGTGTGTGTTTGCCTGTGTTTCTTTGTATACTACAGTTAAGCTACAACTTAAATCCAAAGAATCAATTTAGTCCTTAGACAAAGGAGACCTTTCTTCCATAATACTTGTGTGCTATATCAAATTATGTTAGTTCTCTTCTTTCGCTTTGATATTCCTGACAAATTTCATTTCTACAACTTTTGGCGTTTAAATTTCAAATTCAGTCTTAAGCAAGTTTCATCCACGATTCTTGACCAAACTTAAACAAAAAATTGAAGTTTGATTTAATTTGCAAAAACTCAAAATATCAGCAGGCAACAGGACATATTGGCTGATCGGGGACCTGACACAGTGTTATATATATTACATAGGTATTTCAACTAGATCTTTATATATGTTAATTGAACTAAAGACGAGCTCTATGGAGCACAAGCGGGAACTAGACAGTCGGCTCTAGCCGACTGCAATATATAGATCTCAGAGATCATACCCACACACACACACACACACACACACACATTCGCTCTCACACACATACATAATTGATGAATTGAATTGATTTGCACGTCTGTCAATTGCCTCTTACCTTTTTGCCAATTACCTGACGATTCGATTCCCGCCGCGTCGCTATTTTGGCCGCCTTGGAGTCCATTTGGGCATAGGGCGATTCGAAGGCGTTCGCCGTCGGCGTCGTCGTGTCCGCCTTCCGCTTGACGCCCTTCTTCATTTTGGCCGGCTGCTGTGGTGGTATCACAGCATCGACAACTCCGACGCCCGCCGTACTATTCACATATGCTTGCACCGCATTGGCCGCATTAACTGCCGCCGGTATTGTTACGCCGCCAGTTCCATCGAGGGCTGCGACAGCGGCCGCTGCAGCTGCTTGGGCTTGGGCGACCGCCGCTGCCGTTGCCGCCGCATTGCCGTCGAGCAGGGAGTTGTTGTTGAGCGATGTCTGTTGGCCGGCGGCTCCATAACTATTGCCGCCGCCGCTTTGCGCAGGATTCAGTAGGCTGGCCATGGCAGCATTCAGCACGGCCGCATTTGCTGCGCCCGGCCCCGCCCCCGCAGCTGCAGCCGCTGCCGCTGCCATCGCTGCCGTCGTCGTTGTATTCGTGCTGCCTGGCACCGTATGCGGTGGCATTGTGCTTATCGGTGGTATGGACGGTGTAACGCCTCCGGCCGTTGATGAAACCGTGCCGCCCATGGCGGATACAGGTCGGGAGTTCGCTGCTGCTGCGGCTGCCGCAACCGCTGCCGCTTGAATGGCCACCGCTGCTGCCGCCGCCTGTGCAGCCGCTGACGTTGGTGCCGCCACACCCGCTCCCGATGACTGTGCCATAATTGGCGTCATCTGTGAGGATTGCGTTGACTTCCCGCCAACTGTTGGCGTGCTCGTCGCAGAGGCTGCGGCTGCACTACTGCTGCCAACGCTAGTGGTGCCAGAGGAAATGGCAGCCAATCCGGCCGCTTTCGGGGTGGTCGGGGCACGTGGTTTCTTTTTGCCACCCTTCGCCGTGACGGGCTCCAGTTCGAGCTCCTCCTTGGGCATCGACTCGACCTTCTGCAGAAAGACCTTCTCCAGAGTCTGGGCCATCACAACGACATCTTCCCCGGGCTTATTGTACACATAGCAGTTGGTGAACATTGTATTGAAGTCGTGAATGGCCTCCTTCGCCGACCAATAGTAGTTGTTTTCCAAGCGTTTCTTAATCGTCCCCATGTCCATAGGCTGTTTGATTATCTTGTGATAATCGGGCAGGTTCAGTTTCTTGGCATCGACAGGTTGTTGAAAGGGCCAAGAGAAGTGATGCTTCCATATGACCTTCATCACTGTTTTAATCAAATATTGCAATTGATTTGTATTCCGACCCGGTCGGTCCTGGGGCGGCACAACCGGCGGCTGTACAATCCCATTGATGGGCTCCACAGTGGGCTCATAACGTGGCGGTGGTTCGTTGGATGACATTGTTCTTTATCTATATATATATATATATATTGATATATATATATATATATTGATATCTTTCGATAATGTCGTTTCTTGCTAATAATTAGATCAATTATGATGTTGCTCCTCAAGTTGCTGACTGAGACGGCCGACGCACACACACCACAACCGCAGCTCACACGCCCGGGGCCGTCTCGTCCTGCTCACGCGTCCTTTTCTGTACGCCCCGCTGCTCAAAGCAGCCAATGATGGTAGAGTGCTCGAGATAGGCAGGTGTTTCCTCTATTGCTGCGCCTGGTCCTACTCCTTCTGCTATTGCTACTACTACTTTTGCTTGTCCCGCTCCAGTTGCTGCTGCTCCTGCTGCTGCTGCAGGTATGTTGCTTTATTCTTTCAACGGCTATTATTGCTGTTGCTATTGCTGTTGCTGCGGCTTCTGCTGCTGCTGCTTCTTCGACGGCTGCTGTTGGCTTTTGTTTCCGTTGCATGCTCAGCAAATTGTTATCAACTGCGAGTTGGGGAGAAATTCGATAAATGCAAATATTGATTTAGTCGCTATACATATATATAAATATATGTGTGAATATATTTACCACCACTTGCCGGTGTCGCGGCTTCTCCAGATGTCAGTTTAATATTGCTGTTGCTGCTACGATTTCAGTTCAGTTGGCATTTTGTTTGGCCAATTTTACTCAGTTACAGATTGAAGTTAATATATTGATTTATATTTTGTATAACTTTCAGTTGTTTTTGTTTGATTTTATTGGTCGATTTGTAGCTCTACCAAACAGCGAGACTGCAAGTAGAATAAACAAGCGAAATCAACTTAATTAGGATTTGTTTTTTAATTAAATATTCACGAGTTAATATATATATATATATATATATATATATATATATATATATATATATATATATCTGTGTAAGCCCTGGGAACTGCAGTTCAAGCAAAAATGTAAACAATTTTTGTTTGTTTTTGTCGGCGGCTCAGCCGGCTAAAACGTTTTGGCTACTTGAGAATATCTCTTGAAATGTCTGTTGAAAGAGTTCTACACATACACACACAGTCAGTCAGTCAGTCATATAGGGCGCGAAACCCAAATATAATTTTTGCGTTACATAAATAACAAAATGCAAAAACGACAAAAGCAGTTAAAATAAACAATATACAAACACGAATGCACACGGACACACACACATAGAACTCATCAGCATTGCAGCACAAGCAACACACGACGGCGACGACGATAATGATGATTCTCCCGCGTTCGGCGAATGCGAAATGCAAGCAAAGCCAAAATAAAATAAATACACAAGAAAACAACAAAATGTTTTGAAGTTGCTTTTTTACTCTTTGACAAATTTTCATTTGGAAACTCACACACGTTGGTTGCAGCTGCCGCTTCTGCTGCTGTTGCTTCTTCTTTGGATTTTTTTCTATTACGCTTTGGCTTGGCCTTTATTTTTCTTTTTGTTTTCTTATATCTCTGTGTGTGTGTGTGTTGCCCTGCGTATATGTGTATGTTAGTTACTTTGCCGCCGTTTTGGCACTCACGGCAACAGCGCAAACAGCACTAGTCGAAAAGAGCGGCGAGACAACTTTCGAAATTCGAAAATGCCAGAGAGCGAGCGCACCACAGAGGGAAAGAGAAAGAATATCACACACACATGGGATATGATTCGATATAGAGTTGTCCCGTTTGCACACAGGTCTTACTTTAAAATGGTGTTAAGCAGCAGCAGCACAATGAAATACCAATAGCTTCAGATACTTTTTAAATTACCAACTAGAGATAATATTTTTTGTATTTATTAGAATAGAACAATTCTTAAAGAGTTATGGCATCCCATCTAACCCATATTAAAATTGAAGCAGAGCAAAAGCTGAATACATATGCAGAATACATACATACGGCTGTGTGTGTGTATGGGTGTTGGATGGGAGAAATTCACCACCGCCAACTTAACTTGGTTATGTTCCGTTCCAGCAGTAGCTGGCAACATGATTCATACATAATAAAGTCTCTTTGTTTGTCGTTGTTGCACATTACACACACATACGTACAAACACACGAAAATAAAAAGGCATACAAAATTTCAGTTTCAACATCTTCGCCATTAATTCAGGCGGTATTGCTGAGCGGAAGAAAAAATCCAATGGGCTCACTGTAGCTCTGACGGCTGCCACAAACAACATGCACACACACATACACATATATATAATCCGTTTCACACCACGCGCTACTCTCTCTCACACAGAATTTTGCTGCACAGTGGTTTCGCGCTCACACAAACGACAGCCAAAGTGTAAACAATGTGGCCCCAAACATTAATTGCAACGAGTTTGTTATTATACACAAACATATATTAACATAAATATATATATATATATATATATATATATATATATATAAATTTTTTTAAATACACATTTATATAACTGTATTTATAATTTTTACGCCGGCCGGCAAATTTGTGTCAGATATTTGCTTTCACTTCGAAACTCTTTTCCTAAATACATACATTCATATGTACATACAAATATACACATATGTATATGCATGTATATAGCTCACACATAAATTAAACACTTAAATATTCAATTTAAACCACTGTGGGCATGAATCTACTCTTGACTGTTGACTGTAAATTTGTGGTTACGGTTTGTTGCCGACCGCTAAAATATATATACATTTATACACATACATATATGAAAATGCAATGACGCGAAATTCAAATCATATGAAGTTCGAAAACAACAATACATCAACAAATGACGTAGTTATTTCGATTGCGAATTGAATATTTTTATAACGCGCAATTATTTGTATTTATTTCGAAAACAAAAAGAAAAAAACACGCCAACGCCAATTGCAGCAGCAGTAGACTGCTGAGCTTCTATTCCCTTCCTCTCTCTCTCTCACTGTCATTCGATTTTCGCTCTCTTGCTCATTCTCACAACAAAACAAAACATTAACTGACAACACACACCGACAAACATACATACATACATTCATACATACATACACAAACGTACACGGACAGCAAACGTGCTGATGTCCGCTGCGCTTCTGTAATTATGTAGTACAGTAGACGACTTTGAGTTTTCAACAAAATGTTACGTAGAACGCAACAACAACAGCAGCAGCTACGTAGCGCGAACGTATCGCTCGGCTTGTACTTCGTTTATCGTATCGGCGCACACGAGCGCACGTTCTATGCGCTTCGTCTTTGCATTTGTGTATGTAACGGACCGCGCCATACAACACACGTTGTATATATACATGCACGTACGTATATTCTTGTGTGTGTGCGTATGTTTTCAAGGCAAACATGATGACGTCTAGTTAAAAGCAGAGAAGCGGCCGTACTGGATCAGCAATGGCATGCATTTGATTACTATTGGCGCCCCAAGAGGCGAGCATACGAATATTTAATAATAATTTCAACAAATTACGACCTCCAACAAAATAATTTAACATGACGTTGGGCTTTTAATCAAATTGATTTCATGCTCAGGGACAGACAAAATAAAACGTTGCAAAAATATGTTTATCAACAAAGGTCAACAACAGTTTTCGTCATTTATTCGCAGAGTCTTGTACGTACAAACGTTTCATTCAATCTCAAACAATACGTAGACATTCAATAATTGTTATTTATTAAGTTTTTTTTGCTTTTGCACTTGAACTACGCGCAAAAAATGTTATTTAAATAAATAAAATACAAAAGTGATCCAAACACCCATACATGCATAACACAGTGTCGTGACTGAGTACTTGGGGCCAAATACACGAGTTAGAGGGAGACAACAATTCACTACGTACGTAATATATATTCGAAATGCAAATATGGCGGCAGCGGCACGAGACACAAGCAACGACCAAAAGAGAGCGAGAAAGTGGGTTTTACGTTTGTATAGGTCACCACTATATGTGAAAGAGCGAGTGATTCTCTCTGCTGTTGATGCCAGAGTTCGAAAGTGAAAAACCAAGCAGGCGGCAAAGAGCAGCAGCTCCTGCTGTTGTTGCTGCTGCTCCTACTGCCGCTATAATTTGCTGTATCTGCAAGTATGTGCCGACTACCATAACGATACGAAGCGACTACGTCACGAACAAACGAACATATAAATGTCGAATTAAATGTCGCGCCGAAGAGCGTGGAACGTTGACTGTGCCTGCGCCTCTAGGTTAATAAATCGTGCTAATAGTGGCACGAATTTAAAGCCGGTTTGCATGCACCAACCGCTGCAGCAGTCGCAACCTAACCAACTGCAATCGACGTTGACAGCGAAACCATCAATGAAATTACGTATTTCCCAGCCGCCTAAACTCATCTGGGTTGTAAGAAAATCCTACTTTTTCTTTTTATATATGTATATAAAAATTCAATATGCAATTGAGATGATTTCAATTTTCGCGCCAAAATGCAATTGTCTTACAGAGACACAGGTTCAAACACACACACAGAGATACCAATCAGATGCTGAGGCGAAATAACAAATTAACAGTAAATTTAGAAAATGCCGAGGAGAGTTGACAAATTAACAGTAAATTTAGAATATGCCGGCTTGTTTTTGTTTACATTTTTGCAACGTGGTTAAAAACAATTGAGATTGGAGGAAATTTGTGAGTTTTTTTTTCAATGCAGATATAATATATATTCCTTGATTTCCAGTCTGTGAACTTAAGCTAGGTACGTAGGGGTAGTAAAAGAAAATGCAGCTGTCTTGCTAGGCTAAATGACGAAGGGTTGCTGCTGCTGTTTGTTGTTTATCTTCGACTCCTATTTGACATAGTGTCAATCTGACAGATATATATATATATATATATATATATATATATATATATATATATATATATATATAGTTTATAGAAATCGGTAATCGGCCGGTGGTTTGGGTTGGGGGGTTTATTGTAACCGCGCGTAATTGTTCAGTTTGTTGACTTGGAGAGCATGAGCCACGTGCTCAATAACTTTACTTTACTTTACTTACATTTGAATTATTTATTAATTTTGTTATGTAGTTATAATATCCAAAACAATTTGAGTGAATTGCGATTTGTTGTTTTGTGCAGATATCCGACAGTTGTATGTTTTACAGTTGTTGTTGTTGTGGTCGCTGTATCCGTATTGTTGCTTTTGTTGATGTTGTGTATCTTATCAATTTGCTTTGACTTTGATTACTATTATTTGCTGTTGCATGTATATAAATATATAGATTTTTGTAACAATAATACAACACGCAAATTCTAAATTTCTACACAATTGTTATGTGTGTAACTGGACATATAGATAAAAAAAAAAAAAGAAGAAATATATATTTAATATATATGTATCAAGGCACTACACAATGTTGATGCTTGAGATCAACAAGAAAAAAAAAATGAGCACATGACGTTTCGGCTACGTAATTGATGACGGGACGACTACGACAGCGGCAGTTCCGAACACGTAAGCAGCTACGAGAAACTATGTACGTTGTTACGTTACGTTTCGTTAAACAGCGGCGGCGGCAAAACAGCGCGATACATACACTCACACATATATACATATGAATGCATACGTTGAAAGAGACTTCATTACGTTCATACACGTAATATATTAGTATAATAATAAAGAAAATATATAATTTTATTTTTATATATATTTATTTTTTTATTTCAAATACTTTTGTTGCTTTATCAAATATTTTTTGGATGTTTGCCATTTTTCTTCTTTTTGTTGATTATTTATGTATTTTTCTTAATTTTATTTTGTTAATATTCACTGCCTAGCACTGTTAAAGGCACGTACACACACTTAAATACAGACACACGCTACGGTACACACACATATATATACACATATTTATATATACACATACATATAAATAAACATATATACACACACATACACAGCGATAGATAGCTGCTTCTTCTTCTTCTAGTGTTCGCTGGTTGCGCTGTTCGTTGCCACCACCAAAAAAAAAGTAACACGAAAAAAATTGTCATGTCCATTGAAGTCTCACATTTTCAAATTAATTTATTTACGTAAAATTCGTAAAACATTTAAAAAGTATTATTTGAAATCAAAACGCGTTATATTTAACAATCACCTGATGTACAATTTATATAATTTTAGCTAATTTTTACCACAATTTAAAAGCAATTTTTACACACCGATATACGTACGCGCTACAATTTTCGACATACGCGCGTTTCTTGTGAGTAAAGCAGCCGTCGTTGTCGCCATCAAATATACAAAAATTTTTCGAAATTACTCAAACCGCGAATACACACACACATATACACAGCGAAAGGCGAGCGCACGCGTACACCAACTGCTCTATAGCGGTACTGCTCACTTTTAATGCCGATGGGCGTGCGTGCAAGTGCAACCGACATATTAGCGCTGCATTAGCTACAGAGAGCGCGAGAGCGGACACTATGCATGGGAGACATGTCGAAAGCGTCTGTGTGCGCTCAACATTCGATGGTGGTAGTACTAAATGCTGCTGTCGGTGTTGGTGGTGAATTTTCGAATTATATACATACATATATCTATATATGTATATATATATATGCGTGTGTGTGTGTGTACAAAAGCAACGAGCATGAAAAAATGCACGATGAAGAAACGTAACGAGGAAACAAAATGGCTGTCTCACAATATTTTTATAGCATCGGTTATGTTAAGTGCTTTTTCTCAGTCTAGGCACTCATGTGCTCCTAATGCATAAAACAACTAGCAGCTGAATATCCATTCGGGTTGGTTTGATTGTGCCGCTTGTACCATTTTTTAACATTTACATATATTATCTACATTTTAGCATTGACTAGCACATTTTTTCGTGTTCATTTCAGCAAGTAGCGACGCGAGTACTATCGATTAAATTTGCTAGCGCGATTGATCGATATACATGCGTTTCAAATTAATCGATGCCAAGCAACGTAACAGTATTGAGTTGTCCATCACCAACCAGCTGTTAGCGTCGCAAGTCGATAAGCGATAAGTTCAGTTGAATACAGACGATAAATAGAAGCAATACCTTGGGAAAAGGGTAAGCATTAAATTCAGATCGAATACTTTGTCAGGAAACACCCAAACTTTCAAATTCAAGCAAACAAGTAGCATTTGTTTTCAAGCAGCATCCCAACGTACGACGCCATTTCTGGTCCGCTAGGTGGGCTAGCGGTGGTACACACACGCGTGCGCACACACACACGCACCCCCACAGACACGCACACATATACGCTATTCACACTAATGCAAATACCACTAATACATATGCCGTTTACAGAACCAGCCGCAGGTCGTCATGCCACGAGGAAAGTACGTTAACCACAAAGGCCGCAGCCGCCACTTCACATCGCCCGAGGAACTGCAGCAGGAGTCCGAGGATGAAAGCGAACAGTCGACTGGCAGCGAGGAAGAGGGAGAACAGGCGGGAGGAGCGGCCGGCGCCGGTACATCCAAACAGCCGGCTGGATCAACTGGTGCGGCACGCAAACCGGCGCGGACTGGTCAGCGACAGAAGCAGCAGCAGCAGCAGCGACACCAGCGCAGCTCCTCGGACGAGGAATCCGACGATGACGACAGCGACGATGACTCGGAGGCGGAAGCTCGGGATGCCAAGAAGGGCGTAGCCGCTCTTATTGAAATCGAGAATCCCAACCGAGTGACCAAAAAGGCCACCCAGAAGCTCTCGCAGATCAAGATCGACGACGGAGGCAGCAGTGCAGGCGGCGGCGGCAGTGCCTCATCCTCATCACACAAGCCGGAGCTGTCGCGCCGAGAACGTGAGCAGATCGAAAAGCAGAAGGCACGACAGCGATACGAGAAGCTCCATGCTGCCGGCAAGACCACCGAGGCGAAGGCGGATCTCGCCCGGCTGGCGCTCATCCGGCAGCAGCGCGAGGAGGCGGCTGCCAAGCGCGAGGCCGAGAAGAAATCTGTGGCCGACCTGGCCAAGAAGCCACTCTCCAAATAGTCTAAACGATCCACTTAACAGCGGGTTTATGGCAATCCCATTCAAAAACATCAGCAAAACAGTTCGAATTTCGCATTAACAAACGAAAAACTAAACAAAATCAAAAACAATTGTAAAATTTCTTAACAAGTTTTAACAGCAGCAAGTATCTATATCGTGGAATATATATATATGTATATATATATATATAAATTGCAATTGCAACGCATAATTATGATGTCACATTCAAATCGCTTTGTTTTCTCTATCTATATATTCCCCAATCGCCCCACAATTTGTTAGGCCTCAGCGCGCCCCATTACGAACTTTTCTATCAAAATTGTTTAAATCTAATTTTTTTACATTTTTTTAAAGCAAACTTTTTTGTAATTGAGAATTATATTGAATAAATGAACATACATATGTATGTATATGTATATGTATATATTTAATATATGTATGATAAGCTCGCCTACAGTAAAGACTCAAAACTAACAAACAACGGCTTTTATTTCTAAACTATTTATGCATTTCGAGCTTCTATATTCTGGCTTGATTCAGCATTTCACTCATATTCATATTCCACCTGTCGAAGTGGAAACTGAACTTAAGTGAAACTTGATTATTAACGATTATATGGAGTCCAGTTGGATTCTTTAGATTCGCACCCTTTTTGCACAATCGGACTACAGTGAAACAGGATCAATAACGATTCTATATGGCTATGTGCATAAATGTGTTTGATACTGTAGAGTCTTATCATCTATATTGATATGCACACCTTATCCATCCACATGTCTGAGTCGGACTACAGATCTCGATATAAGGTATACTTTTTTTTCGCTTTAGCGAGCTGCGACTGTATCATAGACTGTTGCTATCTTCTTTCTAGTTTGTTTTCTAGCTAGATCTAAGCGCTGATAAACAGATTTTGCAATAATTATATATTAATATATAATAATAAACCCCTAACTATATGAATCTACGTTCTCTGAGCTGAGCTTAGTCTAAAAGTAGAGTTTGCCTTATATATATACATACTTTACATGCATGATCAATTTCATTCTTATATAGTATATATATATATATATAGATATATATATATATATATTTTTTTTTCTTTATATCTATTAAAAAACATACTTATTTAGCTAGACTAGAGTACAGACCCAGGCCTAGATGACGCCCCATACCTCCTCGAACGCGGTGCAGAGCTTGGAGCAGGCAATGGCCGCCGACAGCGGGTAGTTGCTAATGGAGAAGAGCTCCTCGGTGTAGTCGGTATTGAGTGCGCCATGGGCGAAGGCGCCGATGACTATGACGACGGGCTCGTCGTAGCCCGTGCTGCCCTCCTCGCCGTGCGGCACCAGCTCACGGCAATTGGCAACCAGTTTGCCGGAGAAGGACATGGCGTACTTCTTGCAGCCGACGGGCAGATGGTCTGTAATTGGATTCTTGATGACGCTCATCAGGCGGCGCGACGTGTCGTTGGCGCGTATTTGAAACTTGTGCAGCAGCTGGACCATGAGGCCGGCGAAGCGTTTGAATGTGCGCGGTATGCGCGTCTGTGGATTGATCTCGATGAGCACGTTGTGCTCGGTGCGTACGAACACCTGCAGCAGGCCGGCGCGGTTCAGCGGCGAGTCGAACAGCATCAGCAGGCACTGGTGGGTGATGTCGGGGCGGCAGGTGCCCGGATCTCTTTGGTTCTTGCGCATGATGCCCGCGTGGTCGTCGCAGTTGAGCAGCTCGAATGTGTTGTGCACCTGCAGCAGGAGTGTCCAATCTCAATGATCTATATGTATATATCTAACTAATTCGAATTACAAACCTTCACCGTCTCCAGTTGCGCGCCTTCCAGCACGATTATCAGGCGCTTTTCGCTGGCATTCACGTGCAGCACCTTGAAGTGTTTCTTGTCCAAATCGAATTCGGGATCGTCGGACTTGCGGCCCACGAATTTCCGTTTGCGGTTTATCATTTTACCCTGGCCGCCCATTCTTATATTATTATTTTCCTTCCACTCTCAGCGCTCTGATTACAAAAACAAAAGACATGTGCACGCGGCTGTAATAGAGGGGGACTATTCACAGTTATCGATGGTTTGGCGTATAAGCACGATGAATGCTCACTTATCATTCATCGATTGAGCTCAGCTGTCATTTGGACAAGTAAACCAATTCATCGTGAAATGATATCGATGCTGCACGACTATTCGATGACTACGACCGGCATGATTTGATTGAAATATATAATTAATAAAACTTCTCTAGCCGTAATTACTACTAGGTAGAGTCGTTAACATTTCCTTATAGTTATGCTCATGTTTACCTGCGAATCAACTGTTGTAGTTAGCCCAATCCTAGTAATCGATAGTTTTGTAGTGCTTTGCCATCACTAAATAAATTTTGCTATTTATTATTTTGATCGCATTGCCGTTGTTGACAAAGCCTCGACTACATTTAAATATTCAACAACTAATATAGTTGACATGGCTGCCGCCCGTCGTGATATAGCGCCGTTCCTCCAACGCGTACGCGCCTTCCTCCTAGGCGTAAGTACATATGTCGCAGCAGCGCTGCAATTGGCAAATAAACGAGCTCGTTATGTAAGTAACTGAGATTTTGCTTGCGATTTTTGCTTTGCAGCGTGAGCATACTGTTGCGCTGCGCTTCGAGGATGGCATTGCCGACCGCACACAGCCCCAGCCGGAGCTGCCGGACGGCCCCTCCCACCTGCTCTCGGACAACTACTATTGCTCCCGCGACGGACGTCGCGAGGTGCAGCCGCCCATCGACCTGGTGCAGCAGCAGAAACTGATCGATGCCGCCACCGAGGGTGCACCCAAGGCTCGCTCCCAGCTGCCCACGCCCGGCAAGGTCTACGCCTGGGACTAAACCCGATCAGCAGCCTGATTAAATTAAATCAATTTTTTTTGTGCGAATGCCGTTTAAGCTTAAATATAGACATTGTTAAACCACGGAGCACCTCTGGCACTTACTGCGCTGGGGCGTATAACGGCACTAGACAGCTACTACAGTTGTCACTCGCTATGTGGAACGTACAGCACACGCTATCATTAGAATTGTTAATGGATGTTTATATATGGTTTTGTAGTTTCTCTTAGTAATGTCTGGTTATGCGAGGGCTGCCTAAATAGTTATTGAGAGAGAGAGAGAGAGAGAGAGAGAGAGAGAGAGAGAGAGAGAGAGAGA
The DNA here is from genome assembly GCA_035047545.1 of Drosophila paranaensis. NCBI lineage: Eukaryota > Metazoa > Arthropoda > Insecta > Diptera > Drosophilidae > Drosophila > Drosophila paranaensis. The sequence continues at coordinate 926,390 of JAWNPL010000177.1, read as the reverse complement.
GAGAGAGAGAGACAGAGAAACAATTGGACAATTGATTTTATTTAATTTACTAATGCCATAACTCTCGTATACATATTCTGGAAAGATGCTTGACTGCAGATATCCGGATGCTACCTGATGCGTTAGGTACTTCTCGGGATATTTAAAAATACAATTACATGAAGTTCCTTAATCTGATATTATGACTAACACTGGGAACTAAACTCAAAAATTCCTAAGCCAAATTGCAACCAAAAATCTCTCATAATTTTGGGTCTATTTATATAAAAAAATCTGTTTTGTTTATCTTTAAAGCCCATTAGAGTATTTGAGAGTTCTATTTCCTTCGACCTTTGCGAAAAAGAATGATTTATAGAGATTTGCTCTGCTGGATGTTGGGCATACGTAAAAGAGCGAGACGGGGAGCTGACCCAGCACAGCTCTACCCGTCTCGCTCTATCGTATGCATCTCCTTCAGTTGACTTCATTGGGAGGCGAAGATTTGTGCTCTCAGAAATGTGTTGTATTTTCGTTAAAATATTTGAAATGTAACTGATTTCAGATTTATATAGATATGTACATACATAGTTCGTTAGATTACAGAATAATTATTCTCTAATTCTCGGTCTTCTTAATATTGTTTATAGAGTTCCATGGGAACTTTGGTTGCTTAAACTAATTTCTGCCTTACCAAGGGAAGTTTGATAAATATTCTAGATTCTTTATATTAAAGCCATTCCTGGGCAATCTTCTACATGTGTAAGATAGAAGACAATAAATTTTCTACCCTTTGCCACGCCCCCAATATTGTGTATCGAGAAAGTGCTTAGTAAATCTGTGAGTGAGGTCAAGGTCAGTAATACAGATGCATCATTTAGCAATGCAACTCTCTCGGCTGTTGTCGGCTTAGGATTGTTTGATGCTTTGAGGCAAGCGCTGATCTCGGAATTAGTCTGGCAGTCTTTGTCTGAAGCAAAATCAAAAAAAGTAAATCATCCAAACATCTCGAGTTCTTGTGTATTCAATGTTTGGGGGTAATGCATATGCACTGCCTTGCGCTTGAATAGGGACAGCTATTTGAAATCGAATATACAAGTATTCGACTCAAATAAATCATAATATAACAAGTAAGAAAACTCTAGTCGAGACCGCTCGACTAAGAGATCCCCTGAACCCTGCGAAGAACCGCTATTCCAAGCATTATTTGTTTCTTTTATGGTACACATGCATATGTACGTTCATTGCAAGCAAAACATACACACACATACACAGGCGAACGCACACACAAACGCCAGTCGGTGCGTCAGCTGTTCTTGGGCTGCTTTGCAAGGCAATGCTATGGGAAATTAAATGTTTAATAACTTTTTTTCTAGCGCAACGATTTTGATCAAACTTGTTAGGCGTGATCATGTCATCCATATGTGTGTATGTGCCAAAGCACAAGTCTCGAGTATTTGATATACGGGAGTTACAAAATTGAGGCGAAGGGGGCGTGGCAACCAAAATTTAACAAAAACCGAAATTGCGTAGGGCTTACATAACACTAAATGCAAAATATGAAGACTTTAACTATAAAGATCAATTAAATAGAATTTTATAACTTAATTTGGACTTTCGTTTTTAATCGATAACAATAAAACGATAACAGTTATCGAATTTCTGAAACAAACTCGATCTTTTCGTGCTATACAGGAACCTACATATAAAATTTCAAGTTTCTAGCTCTTGTAGGTTCTGAGAACGACGCGTTCATACATACGGACAGATGGACGGACGGACGGACGGACGGACGGACGGACGGACAGACGGACAGGGCTAAATCTACTCGGCTTGTCTCCCTGATCAAGAATATATATACTTTATGGGGTCTGCCACGCCTCCTTCTGCCTGTTACATACATTTCAACAAAAACATTATACCCTGATTTCCCATTTTCAATGGGTTCAGGGTATAAAAATATAATTTCCGACTCTGGCTGGCAATTCGAGGACATTAAGGCATTAACAGATGCCGTCGATACAGCTGGGAGTGAAATATCCTCAAATTACGTAAAGGCTCTATATGACTGTCTTCGTAATGGGATTTATGAAGTTATTTCGATAACCACTGTGGTATGTATATATGGCATATATGGTATATCGGTTTAATAAGTTTATTTGAGTCTAATAGCTGTATATTCGATTCCATGACAGTGTATGTATGTATATATCTATATACATATATATACATAAATATATATATTACATATTTTATGCATATTTAAAAGAGCTTAAAGCCTCTTCTCTTTTCATTAAATCATCCATTTTGATTCCCATTAGAACCCAGCGAAATGATAAGCATTTGTGCTGTAAAAGGATTTTAATCTCTATATCTGCTTTAATGCCAAGGCGGATGCGAATGCGGATGCGAATGCGAATGCGGATGTGAATGTTTCATTCAGCTTTTTGCTAGCTAATGCAACTGCTTTCCACTTTTTAGTTGGCAACTAAGTAGTAGCGGAGTAATCGAGCCCACACGACTGCACGATACTCGTTCACTAAATGTATTGAGAGAATGCCAGACTAGGATGTGCCCGACTAGGAGATACCTCGAGCACAGGCCCAGAGCTTCTTTTAAAGCATACACAGAGCAAACACAGACACAGACACATGCATATATGCTATATATACATATATTAATAAAGGGAAGAAATATATATACATATAAATATTTCTTCCCTTTATCAATATATATCTATAAATCCGTATAAATATGCTCTCCTCCCTGGCCGAACGAGTATTATTAATGATAATAATGCCAATGATGATGATGATGATGATGTCCATCATGGAGACTACATTCGTGCGTTATAATTGAAAATCCTGTGAATTCAGCTTGTTACGAAGGGCTTACACAATTAAAAACTTAGAAGCAAATTTAAATGTGGAATCAAAGCGAAGGGAAAGCTTTCTACCTCTCCCACTCAGTCCCCTTCCCTTTTACTCCCCCTTCTTTACTGTGTGCAACAGTCGAAAGCAGAGCTGATTGCATTAATGCCACTCTTAGCTGTCAAATCAAAGGAGCAAAGGCAAACGTTGAATGAGAGGCGAGCTGCCATGGTTAAAGGCAATGGAGAGCAGAATTTAACTTTTATCTCTCCTTTTTTGTCAATTAGTTGATCAGTCAGTCAATCAATCAATTAGATGGTCAATCAAATAGTCAGCAATCAGTTAATTATGTTAGGTAGGTAGGTACGTATACTGTCAATCATTCAAACAAACAGTCAATCAATTGGTCAATCACACAGTCAATTCTATTTGTTCAACCTGCACAATCTGGACAATTTGGTCAATCAATCAGTCTTTCAATGCATCAGCAAGCAGTCAACCAGTAACACACATCAACTAAAATCAAATAATCAATGAGTTGGTCAATCAATCAGTCAGTCATTCAATGAGCTATGTTGTCAATCAGCTCAGATCAATCAGACAAATCAATCAGTTGATCAATCATTTACTTCCGTCCATCACTTAAACAGCCAATCAATCAATCTGTTGGACAATCAAGCAGTTAGACAGTCCATCAATCAGTTAGACTGTCATTCCATCAATCTCTTAGCCAACTCTGTTAATCAATTCCTTCCTTAAGATAGTATGAAAGTCAATCATTTACCAGTTAATCATTCAAACTGAAACTAATTGATTGAATTAAAGTGATTGACGGATCGACTGTCATTCAATTGGTTAAATAGCCATTCAATTGATTGAGCCATTGAATTATTCATAGACCGTCAGTCATCTAAGCAGTCAATCAGTTCCTTAGTATTTCAGTCAGTCAATCAGTCAATCAAAGGCAACATTGCCAATATCTGATAGTCTGATGATCAGATATATACGCTTTTAGTCTAATAACGAGTTAGTCAATCAATCAGTCACTCAATCGCTTAGGCAATCAATCAGACAGCAAGCCATTCAAATAATCTGTGAGTTATTGAGTCAATAAGTTACATAATCAGTCAATAAATTGGACTGTTAGTAGAGTCTTCAATCTAATTAGTTAGTCAATCAATCAATCAATCAAGCAGAGAATTAGTTGGCCAGCAATTAAGCAGGCGATCAATCAATCTATCAGTTAGTCCATTAGTTAATGGCTTAAGCACACAATAGGTTCGACAGTAAGTCGCTCAATCAACTGTTCTATCAATCAATCAATTATTCGTTCAGTCAGTCGATCAATCAGTTAGTCAATCAGCTAGTCAAATACATATAAAATCGTCTAGGCTTCACTTATTCTACCAATTTGTGCTATAAGTTCTACATTCAATCGGTCAACCAATCGATCAATCAATCAGTTCGTTACTCAGTCAATCAATGCATACCTATATTCATATAGATATAGATTCGCACATGCATACCAATTGATGTAGGTCTGAGGATTGCAGGTATATATTGAGTGGACAGAGCACAGTTGCCAGGCACTAGCAGCAGAGAGCACTTAGGAGAATAATGCGCAGAGTAATTTCGCCAGCCCGTGCGACACCCTGCTCGGGGCGAGGGTGGAGCACTTCAGCTGGCATCAATCTGAGCACGAGAGCTGTCCACAATGCGACGGTCGAGTGTGTGCGAGTGCGAGTGCGAGTGCAAGTGAGTGTGGCTGACACATTAAAGTGCAGCTTTAAAAAATGATGTGTGCCATCCACAGATGCCTCCCCAGCTGCCTGCCTGCCTGCTCGCCGCCTGGCTGCCTCCACGCACTCGCTCGCAGGGGGAGCCGAGCCGCGGCACGTAGAGGAAAGTATTTTTGCATCCCGGCGTGGCAGGTTGGCGTCGCATGCTTAACATCGTTTAACGTTGCAGGCTGCCATTAGTGGTGCCACTGCTCCTCGCACACCCACTCTCACGCCCCCTTCCACCCACTCCTCCACTCGCAACCCACGTGCATCGGCCTGTTTGTTCTTTTAGTCAAAACGAGATGTGTGTCCTGCATTCGCAATTGCATGGTAATCGAATTATCTGGCAACTCTGCTCCGGTTTTTCTCCTTCTCCTCTTTTTCTTCTCCTTCTTCCCGAAACGGGGGCAATCGGGCGGCCTGTGGAATTGTGCGGGCGGCTTTGGGCGATTGACCTTAAAAGCAGTGCCAGGCAATGCTGCACGGCGGCACCCTACAATCAATCTATCAACGGGGTATATTGGTTGGGACAATATCGATAGATAGAGAAGATGCCCGAAGACGATTGGTGTATTAAGTGTAAGTGGGAAGGTACAAAGTATGTTAGATATAGATCTATGTATTATAAGGTACAATGTATTAGTGTCCTAAGTGCAAGACTTAAGGTACAAGAATACAGGTGCAAGGTACATTTGGCCTTACCTTGTCCCCCATGCTTTAGCTATAAAGTAAAAGCTAAAAGACATAAGGGTTAATGTACAAATAAAAAAGGTACAAGGTATAATATAATAGGATATAAGGTACAATGAAGCTTTTAAGAACTCAGTTATAATTACATGATAGGAAGTTGAAAGTATAGGGTACAAAGTACACGGTACAATCTACACAGTAAAACGTACACAGTATAAGGTACAAAGCACAAAGTATAAGGTAGGAAGTATAAAGTACAAGGTTCAAGGTATGATGTATGAAGTGCAAAATAGAAGGTATAAGGCAGAAAGTACGAGGTACAAAAAACAAGGCATAAAGTACAAGATACAATGTATAACGTAAAGGTACAGTACAAGCTACAAACTGTAATATAGAAAGTATAAAGTGGAAGGTACACAGTAAGAGGTACACAACAAAAGGTACACAATAAAAGGTACACACTAGTAGGTACACAGTACATGATACAAAGTTGATACAAAGTACAGCGTACAAAGTACAAAGCGCAATGAACAAAGTAAAAGGCACAACAAACAAGGTATGTAGTATAAGAGAGAACAAGATACAAAGAGTAGGTACACGGAATATGGTGCAATATTCGAGGTACAAGGTACAATAGAGAAGGTATAGGGTACTCATTCTAAGAATGCCATAGTACAAAATGCCAAAGTGAAAGTACAACATACATATAATGTGCCGTCTGCATGATACAATCTATCAAGTAGAAGGTACAAACTATTAATAACTTTACCTGATGCCCTGTGTAAGATGCCGTATTTAAGGTACAGCAGAGGTAACGCTTAACACGTCTTTGTATAATGTACACATGTGAGGCTCAAATCAGCTATCGAATTTCCTCAGTTTACCGTAATTTCATTTGCCCGAATCTTAGAGTAGGGTATTTGGGAGTCGTGCATGCCGCGCATTGCATTGCCCATGTCTCACTCATGCGGCATTATGACAGGCGAATGTGTAACACAATTAAGGCGAACCAAATGGAGCATAGTCGACCGGGAACGGAAATGCATGGGAATAATGGGAAGGGAAAGGGAATGGGGGATGGGGAGTGGCAAGGGGTGTGGGGCTGTGGTGTGGTATAAATTATATTTGGGCTTAATGCGATTCGAATGCAGCTGCACTGGGCCCTGGGCAGACACTCCCAAACCTCAAATGCAGTGTCAAATTAATCAATTTCGCATTTACCGCTACAATCGGAAGACGGTCCGGTCCGGTCCGGTCCGGTGCGGTGTCGACCCCAATAAAATGCAGTCGAAAACTTGCTCAGCAGTTTGACTTTCACATAGAGGTTAAAAACTAACATCAGTGCAAGGCAGGCTGGAAGAGTAGCAACAACAATGAGCAAAATGTGCAGTCAACAATGCTCACACACACACACACACACACACACACACACACACACACTCTCATACTCTCTCAGTACTCACTCACGCACACACACAACAACACAATAGTTTGCGAGGAGCTTTGCCGTCGCTGCTGCTGCGCTGCCTCTGGTGCTGCTGCTGCTGTTGTTCAGCTGAGTGAGTGATAAGTTCAGTTGGCGTTTGGCAGGCGCCCTGAACGGTTTGAAGTGTGTTCCGCATTAAGCTCACGGCGAATTCGAATTCGGCCCGAGACAGCTCAAAGCGAAAGCGAATTGCGATCTACTTTATTATTGTTCTATTGTATTTTTTGCTCTTTTTTTTCGGTGCGTATCAGGGTGTGTGTGTGTGTGTGAGCGTGTGTGTATGTGTGTTTATGAATGCGCGTGTTATTTTACTTAGCAAACGCGCGCCAATTCAAACAACTTTTGTGCTGTTTGTCTTGCCGTTACTTCAGCTAACGGTGCTGCTGCTGCTGCGCCGCAAAGCATGCAGCGTAGCTCTCAGCTGTTTGGGTAAGTGCTTAATGCTGTTGTTGTTGTTGTTGTTGTTGCTGTTGCTGTAAATAGCTATCGCTTAAAGGCCAGCCTGATTTATGATGAATATCTGGCAAATATGTGTGTGTGTGCGTGTGTGTTGTTATTATTTGCTGTTGTTGTTTGTTTGATTGTTGTTTGTTGCCTTAGTTTTTAGTGAGTGCTTTCCATTATGTAAGTAGAATAGCCGCTGGCCCTGTTACCAGCCACTCATTCCGTTAGCCCCATACATAATGTATTTCGTTTTTCTGTCGCTCATGTTCCCAATTTGAATTCATTTACAATTTCCAATCGGGGCGACACATGGCACGAAAGTTACAGCCAAAGCAAAAGCGAATCAAAGTTTCATGTGAAAAGCCGTTTCAGCAGAGAAGCAACGCAGACTGATCTTAAGTGACGTTACGTCAAAGTCTTACGATATTACCATTTGTCGTAAGAGACAAAACTCATTTTTATAGCATACTTTTCTGGGCAAATGCTTGAGGAAATTAAGTAAACCAAAATATATGTTTTATCAATGGAAGATTGTCAATTATATATTTGTTTATTTAAGTATTCTTTTAAATAATTTAAATATAATTTTTTACAATATACTTTTGCATTACTAAGAGGCAAAACAAAATTAAAATGGCTACAGTTACAGTTAATAACTAGCAAAATCAACTAAATTTAAAGTTAAAATTTATAGATAGTCACGAGGAACTTTTATTTATCACCCTGGAGCGTAGAGAATAAAGTTGAAAACTGTAAAGCTTACGACTTCAATGACATCATGGAAGCTTAGTTTTTGTTCTTTTTTCAGCTCTTTTTGTTTTTGCCAGTTTAGAGTTGGTTTTGAGCAGCTTCTGATGTTGTCATTGCCAACGGTTGCCCAGCCCGCCCAGTGCCGCCGTCCCGCCATTGTAACCCACTTTTTTTTCTACATTTCTACATTTTTCATGCTGTTTTCTATTAGCAAATGAGGCGCAAACGAGACGAGCAAATGCAGTGAATAGCCCCAATGTGTGTGTGTGCCATTACTTAACACCTACAAGCTGCCATCCGTCTGCACGCTATTACACGATTACAGCAACAACAACCCCCAAAAGACGTTGGCCAGGTTAACGGGGCCCCCTCAACTAGTGGGTCTGAGTCTATGCTACGAGTATTAGTCATGGCTCACTGTTTGCCTTTTGTTATTGCATGCTAATTTCTTTCTATTTCTATTAGCCTGCTATCTCGCTTGCACACACACACACACACACACGCACGCACACCCTTTCGCTCTAGTTGCCGCAAAGTATGCAGTAAAATGTGTAATCGCATTTAACGTTTACTATCAAGACAGGCCAAAAGGAAATAAAACGAAAGTGTAACCACAGTGCAGACCAGCTAACGTGCCCAGTCGCTCACCTCACTCTCTCTCTCTTTCTCTCTCTGTCTGTCTGTCGCAGTTAGCATCATTCCATTATGCCAACAAAGTGCATTTGTGGTCGAACTCTCTATACCCTTGCACACAGGTGTGAGCTGCTTGAATATATGAATAATGCATACACACTATATATACTATATATACATACAGATGTCGTTTCACAGTGCATAAGAATTGTGTCATGCCATCGGTTAGGGCATAAATGAGCAAAAGAAGAAGTGAGCAGCCAGAGCCGGAGCCTGAGCACCTGCCCGCAAGCTGGCCTGAATTGGCAGACGAGTGACTCGGCTACAATGTACAATAAATAATGAAAACAGCACACAGACACACACTCACACAGTCACACTCTCACACATACACACACACACACACAGACAGCCACAAAGGGAAACTGATTTACTTGGCTGCAAGCAAAAGCCTGCCTGCTTATCACAGGCTGACGATCGAAAGCAACGCCGACAATTTTTTGTTCTATTTTCTGCTTTCTGTTCTGTCCGTCTCTCTCCCCCCCCCCCCCCTCTCTCTCTCTCTACACCCTGTCATGGCAGATATGTACAATGAACACGTTTGCCTATTCACATAAATTATAACAGTTTGAAAACTTTTTTCTGCTCCCCTTTTTTTTTAGCCTGCCATCGTAGACGATTGCTGCGCCAGTCTTGATCGAGCAGCAGGCAAGACGAAGTCTGCTTGTCTCCCTCGCACACACTGAGGAGTGGCACTGCATTTTTCTATTGGACTTGCATAGTTATTAGCGAAAGCAGAGTTGGACTAGTGCGCGCCCACTCACTCCTGCTTGGCCTTTAGTCTTTCACAAGGCGCCAATCTCGATCGAGAGAGAGACTAGACGAAGTCTGATTGGTTTTGGCTTTTTCAGTCTCCATGCCCATTTAAGCGTGGAAATAATGTAAGCTGACGTTTGAAATAGATTCGCTTATGGCACTTGCCATAATTATATTTAATTTATTTATGAGCCGTAAAAGCTCTTTTCCAATTTCTATTTTTGAAAATTGCAATTCATGGCTAAAAATTTTGACGTACTTCATTTTTGCATATGCGCTCACGTTTCCGTTTCCGCTTCCGCTGTGCTACTTAAGTAAATTGTATTAAAGTAAGGTCAGCCTTAGCATTCGCTTTCGCCTTCGTCTTTGCCTTCGCCTTTGCCTTTGCCTTGGGCTGCCAAACAGCCACGCCCCCTCGCTGCTGGTGCCTCCCCTTGCTAACTGTTTGTGTTCGTAGTTTGTGGCCTCAACCAAAAAAAAGAAAAAACCAAGAAAAACAAAACCCGAACATCTATTAATATTCCGCCGTTTGTTTCTTATTGTTTCTCTTTCTTTTTTCGGTTAGCCTTACGTGCGGGGGGAGGGGAGGGGGTGGTACAGTGGCGCGTCGTTTGTTGCGTTAAAAGGACGCAAGTTTTGTGGGTGCCATTTTGGCGGCGATTCGGCGCTCGTTTTGCCGAGCTCTTTGGGCCTTTAGACCAGCACAATTTATGAGGTCAATGAAATTGTTGTTGTTGTTGTTGTTGTAGGGCCCACCTCCTCCTTCTCGGCCGCTCAAGCGAAAGCAATTGGGCACAGCCACGAAGACGATGGCGGCGACGTCGCACAATAAACCGCGCTACAACTTATAACAGCTAAGGCACCCACCCTCCCCCTGCCGCGCTCACCCTTCGGCAGTCTGCGCGTTTCGCCAATGTCATTGGGGCCCATAGAGTGAGCGGGAGTTGGTTAGTTTGGGCCACACTTTGTGTACATTTTACAGTTAACGAGGGTACGTTGACATGGCAGAGGCTTTAGAAAGATAGATGTGCTATAAATAGTTCCACCTGGCCAGTGGCATAGGCCAGGCCCAATCAATTTGAGCCCTCACTCGGCTGTCTCTCTCAGGATACAGGGTATTAGCTAGTCGTGCTCGCATTTTCTACACTTTTTCATTTTGGCATTCTTTTCTTCGTTTTTCGGTTTAGTTTTAGCGCACTGGAAAGTTATGTGCCGTGGGGAGGGCAGCCCGTGGGAGGGGCTGGGGCTGGCGTTTCTTTAAGCAGCTTTTTGCTTATGACGACGACTCGCCACCCCCCCTGACTAGCTCCCTTGCCAAGGACAGCCTTTTAGCTGCTTGTCAGCTTGTTATCGATTTTCAATGCGGTTGCCAAAGTTTCCGCCCAGGGGCTCCGTGGAGGCTGTGGCTAAAAGTGACTAAACGGTTTAAAGCAGCTGTCATCACTCAATGCAACTTACCCCAAGACAGAGACAGAGACAGAGGGAGAGACAGAGACAGAGACAGAGACAGAGACAGAGACAGAGAGAGAGAGAGAGAAAGAGAGAGAGAGAGAGAGAGAGAGAGAGCCGGAGTCAGAGCTGGTTGCCTACTTACTACGGGTATTCATTAGGCTCTGATTGGCCTTAACGTGGGATAAGCTGTTAAGCTATTCGCTTTGTATTCAGTCAGATGCGAGCAAATCTTTAATGAGTGTATTCACTCTAAGCCCAACCCTCACTCCCCTCAACTAGGTCTCTCTATGCGATTCTCCTGAATCCAATTAAGAGCCATAATATAAGCATATATAATATATGCATATAGAATATTCAAATTCCTCTTCTGGCTGCCAATTGTTTATTGTTCCAAAAGAAACGCCTCTCTATGCGCTTCTCACAAATTAAACCTCTCCAGCTTTCAGGCTTTTGTTCGCTTCTGCTACACCGCGATGAAGTTCGCTGCAAATTAATGCACGCGTATATATGTATATTTTTAAATAACACCTTCTCTATGCGATTTTCATGCATGACTTCCATAGTGCCGCAAACTAATTTATGCGCTCTCTGTTACCTTGCTGCTTGGCTTGCTATACTTATTATAGGCAGATGTATGGGATGTGTATATGTATATGTATATATATATACGTGTATATACATATATGTATAAGTAGATATATTCACATTCTATCTGAGCCTTAGTCTCTGTCCATCTGCCTCTAACAAAACAGCGCGCGTGTTTATTTGAACTTTTCTCTACAACTATATATATATATATATATATATATATATATATATATATATATATATATATATATATATATATATATATGTATATACGATTATTTTTACCTGTGCATATGTTAAAATGTCTAAAATGATATTTAAGCGTTATCAGCTTATATAGATTTATTGAAAATTAACTTTTGTGATGAATAATTTATAAATATTCACGTGAATGTGAACATGACCTTTATTTTTATACCCTGCATCCAATGAAAATGCGAGCTCAGGGTATTATGGTTTCGTCAAAATGTATGTAACAGCTGAAAGAAGGCGTGGCAGAGCACATAAATATAGACTCTGCACGCATGAATGCTGGTTATCGATAATTTGATCGATATTTATACAAGAGCTGGGGTATTAGGATATATTGTGTAAGTTTCTGTGATGTATATTCAGATGTACATATAGATGTACATACAGATGTATATACAGTTTTGTATATACAGATGTGTATACAGATGTCCTCTTAAATTTGTATAGAAATGTTTTAGATATACTGTAGACTCATGCTTAGTCAAAGAGGCTTACGAGTCCAACTAGATAACAATTAATTGTCCATAGCATTGAGTAATAAATAGGTCAGAGAAATAGGTGCAGGGTATCTGGCAGTCAGGCACTGCTGACTAGAGCGCTCTCACTTGTTTTTCTTTTTCTGAATTGAAAAGAATGCGTGCATGCAGGTGTATACAGGTGTTTATTTGTTCGTAATTGTATTCATATTCGCTTAGCCTATTGGCGACACACACACACACACACACACACACACACACACACACACACACACACACACACACACACACACACACACACACACACACACACACACACACACACACACACACACATATATATATATATATATATATATATATATATATATATATATATATATATATATATATATATATATATATATATATATATATATATATATATGTATATATATACATATGTATATAATACACAAGCTATAAACTAAATGTGGCAGCAGCGAAGCGAAGTTTATCATTGAACTACATCAATATTGACGGTCGAGGGGTGTAAACACACCTGTCTCTGTGTGTGTGTGCGTTTATTACTACATGTGCGTGTGTGTGTGTGTGTGTCCTATGCCAAGCTAAATGGCAATGCCAGATGCTGTTACGAGCTCCATTGGCGCAGCTTGCGTCCAGGTGCCAGCGACTAGAGTGCTAAAGCAGTGTCTCTATAAATACACACACACTTGCACAGAGTGGGGGAGACACGTGTATACACACCAATACAGCTAGCTGTCGGCTATGTTTAAATCAAGGTTAGTCTGCGATTATTTTAGTTAGTTTCATTCGATTCTATTGTAAATGAAAGCATTTTAATCAAATGTCAAACAAGCCTTGACGGGGCCAGACAGGAACGGGGCGGGGGCGGGGGCGGGGGCGGTGGCGGTAGATGTTGTTTGAGCATGATATGTATATATATAGATATATATTTAGATAAGAACTGGAAATGGCCAATAATTGATCACTTTATTATTTAGTCGCTTTAGTCGCATAAAGCGGAGTGAAGATTGTGAAAGTAGCTGCATTTAAACGGTATGCGCTGCGGCAAAGGGGTTGACTAGGGGTAGCCTAGGGGTTGCCAAGGGGTTTCCTGAAGTTGACTATATCTACTCCCTTAATAACTATTTTAGACTGCTTACGCGCTATATTCGAATCGATTTTTATTCAAATTAGTTGTCAACAGGTTATGGTATATATGATATATGATACATATAAATATATATGATGATATATATGACAATAATGCAATTGATACATATGTCAATTGTGTTTTATTTACCGTATTTATTTATTATTTAATTTTCTCACATTTTCACTTGTTCAAAAAGCTTTTTGTTTTCTCTAAATATGAGGTAAACATTCAGTTTGATATCTACTTCGATTTATTTGAATCATTGAACAAAACTCAGAAATTCATGAATTATGTATTCAGGTATTCAGCATACCAAATTCCTGTATTCATCACACAGATTCAGGCAGTTAATTTGAAATCTTCAGCTTTTCCAGCGCTGAATCCGTTTATTGATTATTATCGATTACAAGGATATGGCATAAGCTATCGGAAAACAAGAGATAATGCCGTGCTGCACACGGAATACAACAATATTCAGTAATGATTAAAAGAGTCTTGCTGATGTGGCGGACAGAAAGAAGAACGGACGGACGGATACATAGAGACGGACTGACAAACGGACGAATAGGCGGATAGACAGGCGGGCGGTCAGAGAGACGGACAGACGGATGGTCAGAGGGACGGACATACGGACATTCTAGCATATTGACGGACACACAGGTGGACGGATAGACACATAGACGAGCAGACAGACGGATAAATAGACAGATAGACGGACTGTAATACGGCAGGCTGGCGACTAGACGGACGGACAGACGGTCAGACAGACGAACAAATATGAAGACGTATAGAGTGGCATAGGGATGGTCAGACGGACCAACAGACAGATGAGCGGACCGACGGACAAATTGTAGGACTGGCAGACTGACAGACAGACGGGCTAACAGACAGATTTACGGACGAGCAGACAGACAGGTAGATGGACAGTCTGGCATATGGATGGACAGACGAACGAACAGACGAACATTCTTCTGATTGAGAATATATATATACTTTATGTGGTCCGTCACGCCTCCTTCTGCGTGTTACTAAACTTTTCCAACCTAAACCCATTGAAAATAGTATAACTACTATACTACATATTATACATACTATATATACTGTGCTTTGCTTCAATGTACCATACTCTGACTCTATTAATTTTTGTAATATATATATTATACCAGTAGCATGCTACATAATACTAAAGCTCTACCAGACTACTGATATACCAGCCCATACCATACTAGCTACTCCCATACTCTACGCTCCATCCCATTCTCTGCTACAGATACTGTGTCATATGCCATAACTATGCCATAATAACAACATGCACTATGCTACACTACACTACACTGCACACACATATTCTGTTTATTTAGCTTTGCTCTATCAACATCAATTCAAGTTCATAAAACTTGAAATTGCCGCGATTTCGCTTCGCATTTGATTGCCCAATTTGATATTGGTTTATTTGTCTTCTGGCATATTGGCAAGCAGAAATGTATAAATATATGCACATATATATTTGGCTCGCATGTTGAATGTGAATAATTGCTTTAGCATCGCTCGCTACCTTCAGTCGGGTGGCTTGCCCCAAAAAGTAGGCAATCAATTCGATGCGAAAAAGCGAGCTACCGAAAGTGTCCCCGAGGGCGAAAGCTTTTACTCATATTGAACTTGTGCAGCAGCAACGAGCAAGAGGAAGAAGAAGAAGAAGAAGAAGAGGAGAATAATAACAACAATAAACTGGAATATAAACATTTTTGTATACAACTTTTATTGAGTTCGCTCACTCGCTCTCTCAAGGCAAGGGGTATATGGGGCGTATATGAAACGTGTTATTATTATTTATCAGTTTCAGCTCATACTAGATTGCAGCATATCAGTTATTTCTCTGAAATCGTTTTAGCATTTAATTAAAGGGTATTTAAAGTTGAATTCACACTGCTGCGGCCAGCCGACTGTCAAATTTGGATTTCGCTCAGCTTTATGCAGTCGACTGTTATGATAATATGCATATGTCAGTGTGTGTTAATACCCTGTAGATCAACCGAAAAGGGGTGGATTGCCTAGAGAGTGACTAGAAGAGGGTAAGGATAAATGAGCCAACATATATGTAGATAGAAGTATAGGTGGGCAAGGAATGCTCTCATATATGGAACTATCTGTAGCTGACTGAGACCTAGCCTCGACTTGATCATGCTATGCTCACCCTGACAGCAGTTTGGTTCTCTCCTGCTGTAGGGCATCGGACAGTCATGCACAGAGTAAGTCAAGGCTCAGTTGGTTTATTACCCATTCGCCTGCATGTGACATGTGGCATGCAGCATGTAGCATGTAGCATGTCCTTCGCTTACCAAAATGTCAACTGACAACAAATCCAATTGCCAGTTACGGTCGTCAGCTTGTGGCACAATTTGCTTTTGATATACGAACGACTATTCAATTTGAGTCGATGAAGTCATGTTTGCCTGCCACAAAATGTTGCATCAAATTCACAGTCACAGACAGAGTTACAGTCACAGTCACAGCCTAGCAACTGGCAACCGGCAACTGGCAACTGGCATCTGCTATCTGTCAACCAACTTAGCTCTGTTTACCTAGTACTTAATCATTCAGCAGCGCATCCTTTCCGATTACCCCAAAATTCATTCGTCATCCAAATATTTTATAACGAACCAAGTTTTGACAACATGTCAGCTCGCTGTTCGCTGTTGGCAAAAGTTGGAAATGTAAAAATCACTTGATATATGCCTACATATACTACATTTATATGTATATATATGTATAAAGTTAATCAGGAAATTAAATTCCCTTAATATGCAGCTCAGTTAACTTGGCTTCAACTTTTGAGCCAACCTCAGTTTCAGCCTCAGCCCAGCCTAGCTTGACAAATTTCATATTTTTCGAAAACTTGACTTAATTTGATAATTAATTTAATTATCGATTGAATTCAATTTTCAAATCAGCTGAACTCCAAAGGTAATTACATTTGTGCTCCGCAATATTCTGTGCTCATTGATTAACTAATCTCCACTGAGACGAGCAGTTTTAATTAGTTTCGCTCAAATTTCAAATGTAATCTGACGGCAAAGGTAGAGTATTCGCCAGGCAGGCATTAGCCGACTAGGGCAGTATTATGATATATATATATATATATATATATATATATATATATATGTATATCATACTGCCACACCCCAATCTTAACACTTCAAGTCCTTTGCTTCTATAACGGCAGACAGAGAGACGAAGGCACGGAAGGACGGATAGCAAGCAGGACTTTGCACGAAATCAACACGAGATTTTGTGTTCTTTCGCGAATGAGTATAAGAAACTATATACAAATTTCAAGAATTTTGGCATCCTCATCCATATAGCAGACTCCATTTCGCCTTTATTTGTTTTTCTTCCGCTCATATCATATCATATCACATTAAATCATATTCATAGCATATCATATTATACATCGTATAGGATCAGACCATATCCTATATCATATCACATCCAAATCAGAACACATCATATCATATCACATAGCATTATATCATGTAACATGTATCAGCTCTATATCGTATATCATATCATAGCATATCATATTATATCATGTCATATCATATCATATCATATCATATAATATCATATAATATCATATAATATCATATAATATCATATCAAATCAAATCATATCATATTAAATCATATCAAATCATATTTTATCATATTATATTACATCATATCATATCATATTATATCATATAATATCATATCATACCACATCACATTATATATGGTTATATCATATCATATCATATCATATCATATCACATCATATATGGTTATAGTTAGTGCATCTGTTCGTTGTTCGATCTAGAGCAGAACTGAAAAAATCTTCTTGGTAATTGTATTAAAAGCTTTCTCTAATTAGGCTCTGATTAAATAGTAATTAAAATGAATTAAATATGCTTTATTGTGTTGCACTCGCTGCTGTTGCTGCAATTATTATTATTATTATGACTATGGCTATTACTATTGTTGTTGTTGTTGTTGTTGTTGTTGTTGTTGTTGTTGTTGCTATTGTTGGCTTTGATATATTTATTTCAACTAGTTCAACGAACTTCAGACACGATTTGTCCGGCTACATTTATGAAGCCAATAATTTGCTGTCATTGCAAACCTCGTTGTATGCTCCATTTTTTCCATATATATTTCTCTCAATGTATGTGTTCCCTGGTGATTGATGGCATGTATGTATGTATGTGTGTGTATATGTGGCTGGCATGTACATAACTAAGTTATTGTATTTGTAAATACCCTGTAACTGTGATGCAAAGTGGATATGCGCAGCTAGAAGTGGATATAGAATATGATCTTTGATTTATTGGAGATTATATTTATTGGAATATCATGTATATATATTATCTGGTGATTGATGCTGATTGATATATATGTATGTATATATGAATTATATATCTATTATAAATACATCTCTATAACTAAACAAGTCAGTATGCTCGAGTCGAGACTGCTCGACTAGAAGATACCCCAAATCAAAAGTCTAAATTATATCTATCAAACATAAAACTAAGCTCAAATCTTGGGATTCTAGTTCAAAAGACATGCGAGGTATAATTTAATAGCTGCATTTTAGGGCTCAGAGTATGAGAAATAGTTAATCATGCATTCAGTAAGTCGAATCTAGTCTGATCTAACCTTAGCCCATCATAAGCTTCGCAACTGATATTTTCCGGAGTACAGGTCATCGCCTCGTCGATCATTGCTTGAGCAAGTCGCCTCCAATGGCTGCATTTATTGTTGCCTGTGGCAATTATGAATAGCCAAGAAAAAGAAGCGTGCCAATAGACGCCACTCTCCATCTCTCTCTCTCTCTCACACTGCGTCTTTCTCTGTCATTTCAGTTGAAAGCCTGCTGGACGAAAGTTTGTGTGAATGTATGCGTGTGTGTGTGTGTGTGTGTGTCGGTCGGTGTGAGCCCTAGTTGTGCAGCCTGAACCGGGATGGATGCACGCCGACAGAAGCGACTTGGCCCAGCGCCAATTGCATCGTTCGAAAAGTCATTTGAGGACAACACCACGATGCCAGCAACAACAGCAGCAACTGCAGCAGCTGCAACAATAGCAACACCAACAGCAGCAGCAGCAACAACAACACCGCAGCAAAAGCGAATAACGGTAAGTTTGCTTTATATGCCTATACATGTAAATGTATGTACATATACATATAGAGCATATAAATAATATTTATGAACCGTTTCAAAAATTAATTATCACAAACATAAAATCAAGCAAGGAGGGTAGGGGAAGGTGGGGAATGGGGCTGATGGCCGGGTGAATGTGCGCTGGGCGAATGCCAAAAACAAATGGCAAATGGCCACTTAAAGGCAGCCGAACAAAACGCTTTTGGCCAATAAACAAAACAGAGCTTAAGTGTTGCCCACAAATCTATATACATATATACATACATATATATCAGGCAGGCAGCAACCGCAACGGCAAAGAGCAGCTCAAGCTGAAGTCAGCAAAAGGAACAACAACAACAACAGCAGCAACGGGACGTAGGCGGTGTTCAGTTGAACAGGCACAATTGCGAAAATATTTTGACACGCGCCAAATCAAATGTGAAGTGCTCCAAATAATGTCATTTAACAATGGGCAAAGATTGAGAGCAGAAATTGGAAGCAGCCTGTAAACCAAACATGCGCACGTGCGTGTGTATATGCATGTATGTACATACACACACATATATATATATATATACGCTTGTGTCTGTGTGTGTGTACAGTCAAAAAATTGAACATGCAGAAACATTGGCACGGAAAGAGCAAAGCGGAGAGTATGAGAGAGTGTGAGCGTGCGAGAGTGTGAGAGCGCGAGGCTGGCACAGTGCGCAGCACACATATAAGCACACATACAGATACATACAAAAGTGTGGCTTGAATACAGTCGACTCCCATTAATTCAAAGTTATCACGAGTCCCCTGCAAAATCTCCTAATATTTCTTTAGAGTCCCTCGACTGTATTTTATTCTGATTTCAGCAATCCAAACATAATTTCATTCTCTTGCATACATAGACAGATCTCGCGAAGGCTGCCCTATTTGTGTGCGCAGCGCTGTGCCAGTAGCTGAGCCAGCTGAGCGTGCATTGCCCGCGACGAAAGCTTTAGCAGCAGAGCCTGCTGGGCAGCTTTCAGCTTTCAGCGTTGGGAGCTTTTTTAAAGTCTGCTTCGAACGCTGCCGGGCACAAGGCGTCGTCGTCGACGTCGCAAGCTCTTTGGCTGTGGCTCAGTACGATGCTGGCGCTGCGTGCGTGCAGTCTAACGGTATAAGCGGAGCGAGCGAACCGACAGATACCGACAGAGCGTGACTGAGGGAGCGGGCGTGTGCGGAGTGTGAGGCGTGAACTGTGCGGAGTTCTGAGCGCGCGAGTACCCAAAGCGAACCAAACGCAAACAGGCAACGAGCGAGCAAAAGTGAACCAACAAATTTCTGACTTTGCGCCGTCCGTGCAGCGCCGCTGGCTACACTCGCATTTTTTTTTCGGTTGCTTTATTTTTTTGTCGGTGCCAAGAGAAATTAATAAAAAATTAATAAGGACAGGAGGAGCAGAGGAGCTGGCAGCTAGCAGCTAGCAGAAAACACACACACACACATACTGATAGCAGCAGCACGCAGGGCGAGAGAGCAATAACGGCAAGTTTTGGCACACGGTGAGTAGCGAGGCGCACACATAACGGCAAAGATGCCATGTGTATGCGCGTGTGTCTGTGTGAGAACACAACATTAACAATAAACAGAAACAGCGGCAGCGGCAGCCGCAGTAGCAGCGGCAGCAGCAGCGGCAGCGACTCTCTGCATGCTGTGGGCTGTACGATACACATACACAAATGCATAGCTGTGTGTGTGTGTGTGTGAGCTGCCGCTTTTATTAAAAATTATAATTATAATTAATATGATAACGCACTTACGAGCAGTGGCAGCGGCAGCAGCAGCAGCAGCAGCGAGGCAGCTGCGCAGCTGCGCAGCTTCCAGCGCTGAAAAGTATGCAATATCACAAACAAAATGTGCCGTTGCCTTTTCGACTGCCCCCATTTCGTGTGCCGTTTTATGTCGCTTTCTTTATCTTCATACACACACACATATATATATATGTATATATATATACGTATATACTCTTTTTTTGTTGTGTTCCTTTCTGTATACCATAAAAATATTACAAAATAAAGGCGAACCACAACAATTCGAACAATGTTACCGTTACCGTTACCAAGCCGGTTCTTGTTTATCCAAATTAATTACAATTTTTATGTATGCGCTGCGGCATGCGGCGGCATAGCATAGCCTATGTGTGTGTGTGTGTGTGTGGAGAGCGGACATAGCGAGAGAGAGAGAGAGAGTGGGTGAGTGGGGTGTGAGTCAATGCGTGCGAGAGTGAGAGCGCCAGCACGTGAATAGCGTTGCATAGTTTCCAGCAGCAGCTGAAGCAGCTTCAAATTAATTTTCGCCTCTGTGTGTGTGTGTGTGAAAAAAGCCCAAGGTTTATGCATTTGCGTCCCCCTCCCCCCCCCCCCCTCTCTCTCTCTCTCTCCCTCGTCACGCACTAGCAGACAATAAACGGCACGCTTTCGCCTCAAAAATCCGCTCGCGCCTGGCGCCCAGCTTCTGGCCCCCAGTTCCCAAGCGCCATGTGTCAATCAGCGCATTCTAGTGCGACATCTGTATGTGTGTGTGTGTGTGTGTGTAAGGACATCTCCTTGAACGCATTCGCTGCGGCTCCATGTGCGTTGCATTCATGAGAAGGGTTCATGAAGGGCGCCCGCTGCTCCACTCTGAACTATTACATGAATGCATACGCAGCTCAGCGAAGGCGTCAAGAAGGTTTTTCCTAAGTTTAAATTGGATAATTGCATTGACATTGCATTTAGGACTGGGACTGAGACTGAGACTGAGAGTGAGACTGAGAGTGGGGCTGGTGGGTGGCTGGTCTTAAAGAGGTTAGCAGCAGCGTTAAAAGGACGACTCAACTCAACTCAAAACTTGCTAATAGTTTGCTTGCAAGGTCGAGCTGAGCAGCCATTTCATCTAATTAGAGTGTTTTGGGTGCAATCCACGCTTCCTCCATGGTCACTTTGCACGTTAAATGCCTCAAAGTGTTTCAAAGGGCCTCAAATTGGGGTTAAGCTCATTTAATTGGGCGAACTAAACGTAGAACGAAACACTTAGCGCAGCGCTTTATGTTGTCCTTAATTTACATTAACATCCAACATAAATGAAGAGACCACTCTACTGCTCGTTATATCTTCTATCTCTATAACTATCTATAAATATCTATAATTATCTATAACTATCTATACGTCAGTTACTCTATTGTATTATCTTTCTATTCCTTAATCTCACTGTCTCTCGATTTGTCTATTTAAAGAAATAATACATGTAAAGGAGCCTAGATTTCTCTCTGTCTCTCTCTCTGCGTCTTTCTTTCTTTCTCTCTCTCTCTCTCTCTCTTTCTGTCTTTGCTCTTTGTGTCTCTATTTCTCTCTTTGAATCTCTCTCGCTCTCTTTCCTTGACTCTTTTCCTCTTCTGCGTTCCATTTCCCTTTCTTTGCTCTTTCTTTGTTCCTCTCTATCGCTCTTTCTGTCTCTCTGGCAGTCTCTCTTTCAATTTATCTCTCTTTACCTCTTTATATATTTTTCTCTCTCTCTATCTCTCTTTCTGTTTCTCTCTCTATCCTTTTTTCTCTCGTTGACTCTCTCTCTCTCTTCTATTCGTTCCTCCTCTCTCTCTTTATCTATCACCCCTTCTCTGTTTCTCTCCATCAATCTCTCTGTCACTTTCTTTTTGAATTTCACTCTTTCTCTCTCTATAACTCTATGTATTTCTCGCTCTCTCTTTTAATCTCCACATCTCTGTTTGACTTTCTCTTTCTCTATGATTCTAGCTATTTCTTGTTACCTCTCTATGTCTCCCACGCTCTTGCGCTCTCGTTTGTTCACTCTCTCTTTATCTCAATGTGACTTTCTCTATCTCTTTCTATCTCTCTATCTCTAAACTTTGTAGCTTTAGCCGAAGACAACTTTTTTCTCTTTTTTTTTTTTTTGAGGGAGCTCTCATGTTGCTGCTATCATAGATATATATATATGTATATATGTTTATATATAGATAGAAACTTAAACAAAAATAGAAAATATTTGAGAAATATAAGAGTTTCTCTTGGAATTGGTCTTGATATCTGTAGGGCATTAAGGGATTGCTTCGAAAGGAGTATAAATTAATTTGAGCTCGTGAATGGGGTCGTAAAGAGCGAAATAACATTTTCAAATTCATTCCGAGCGCCCCGGAGCATTCAAAGAAAATTCAATTACAAAGCTCTGCTGACACATTTGGGGACGGCAGGTGGATGCGGCAAGTCCGTGTGGCACGTTGAGCCATTGAAAAATGGTCAACGAGAGCGCAATGGATGATATTAATTAAAGTCGCATGCAATGCTAACCATAAAGGAAATAAAATGAATTGTGATTCGGGTTTTGGGGCCTCGGCCCTTGGGGCGGACGGCAGATCCCAGTGCAGCGGAGGCGCAGAGGCAGCCAGTGCTGCAAAGCATATGATTGACATGTGAATAGTTCTGTATATATATATATATATATATATATATATATATATATATATATATATTGTGTGTGTGTGTGTGTGTGTGTGTGTCTTCTGTGTATAATTTATGATCGAAAGCTTTGAATCTCTCTTTGCAGATGATGGAACAAACGCTGCGCAAACAGCAAACAACAACGACAAGCTCTAGGAATCCAAATCCAAATCCAGCTCCAAATCCAAATCCAGATTCGAATCCAAATCCGAATCCCAGCGACGCGCCGAGCATATCGACTGCTGCCGCTCTGTCCCACACTGGTAGCAGCAGCAGCTCCTCCACATCCACCTCGTCGTCGACGTCGACCGCCACCTGCTCCGCCAATGTCAGCTCCGTCGTTGCCAAGCAGCGACCGCCGCCGCTTAAAACGGCCACGGCTACAGTCACCACGACTCTCGTTAGCAGCAATGAGGGCGGCCAGCCGCTGCCGCTGGCTGTGGGCATGGCTGCTGCCGCGGGTGCCACCTATCGAGGCGCCGCCACACTAACCACACCATCGACGCCACGCATCGAGCTGAGCCGCGCCTCCAGCTCCTCACACCACGAGGAGGACAGCCGCGAGAGCAGCCCCGAGAATGTGTTCGAGCAGGTAAGACTCGGGATTTGGTCGACAGCCTCTGCTCCCGGGGGCGAGGCCGGCTTAGTGGTTAGATAGCTTGGCTTCTAGAGCTACGACACTGTCGTTTATATACACCCACAGCCACAGCCACAGCTACAGCTACACAACAACAACAACAATAAACGAACAACAACAACAAACAACAACCACAACAACGGCAACAATAACCACCAAATCCAAATTGCTTTGGCTAGCCGAAACTTTAATAACCTCGCAGCTAATTAAAATCGTAGCAGCCCGATTAATATTTTTGGTTCCATTTAGATTAGCTCCGTCCAAAGCGGATGCCTTATAAGTGGCTCAGAGTGGAACGTGACCCAATAGCAAACATTGAAATATGTAGAGTGAAGAGCTTTGGCCTAGAATCGTAATTCTCGCCTCAATGAGAATTTCAGATTGGGTTGGAAAGAATCAGAAATGTAATAAGAATTAGAATTATCAGTATTATTATTACTATTATTATTATTATTATTATAGTTATTGTTGTCGTATTATAGTTACGAGCAGCATTGGCATTATCATTATCATTATCATTATCATTATCATTATCATTATCATTATCATTATCATTATCATTATCATTATCATTATCATTATCATTATCATTATCATTATCATTATCATTATCATTATCATTATCATTATCATTATCATTATCATTATCATTATCAATATCATTATCATTATCATTATCATTATCATTATCATTATCATTATCATTATCATTATCATTATCATTATCATTATCATTATCATTATCATTATCATTATCATTATCATTATCATTATCATTATCAAAGATTTTCATTATAATCATAATTTTGATTTTCATGATAATTTGTTTCTTTCTCACTTAAATCTTATAATTATTCATATTAGCAGACATTAACTTGGTATTAACTAGCTCTTCCTACATATATATATATATATATATAATATATACATAGTAAGGTCCATCTTTAGTAAGCTAATTCTCCATTAGCTTAGCTAAGTTCCACTTGCAGTTTACATATGTTCCAGCTGAGTTTTTTGGCACTCAACGTTTTAGTTGGTAATCAGATATGGGAGGGAGATAGTAGTGTCCTCTGCAGGGGTGTTCGACGTATAGCTAACACACTACAAACAGCTCAAACAACGCACGACGTCGGCGTCGCAGTCGACGTCGCATTCAAGGAATCATTTTGTGCTAATCATTTGTACTTTGTTCTTGTTTTTTCATTTCTTTCTGACTCTCTTTTTGTGTAACTTCTCTTCCTATCTCTCTCTCTTGTTCTCTTTCTCTCTCTCTCCCTCTCTCTTTATTCCTTACCTTCTCTCTTCCACCTCGACCTCCTGTGTCTACACAACCTATGCACACACACGCACACACACGAACACGAATACTAACTAACACGCACACACCTACACACACACACACACTTATTGATGCACACCCGCCCACCGCAATGCACAAAAATTGGCCGTTGATTTGTTTATTTGTCTGTTCCTTTTGATTTTCGCATTTATCTTCGTCTGTGCTTCCACCCCGCATGCTTTCTTCCTTAAACTTAACTTGCAAAAAAAAAAAAACAAAAAAAAATCCAAACAAAATTTGCTCTATGAAATTCTGTATGTGCGCTCGCGCGTGTGTGTGTGTACGTGTGTGTGTGCACTTGTGTACGTGCTTGTCTATGTGTGTGTGTGTTCGTGTATGTATTGGGTGGTTACCGTGTTTAACTAATACTATGAAGGTCGGCACTGGCACCCTACAGGAAACAATTGGCCTCGGTTTCCGCGAGGACGGCGCCTTGGAGTTGCGCAGCTCCACCGAAGAGCTCTACTTCATGGATCCAGATCAAAAGAAAGAGGAGCAGGAGCGCATGCAGCAACAGCAGCAGCAACAGCAACAGGTAAGTTATGTGAAGCGATAGCCAAGATCGCAGTGCCCAAGAAAAGGAAGGGTGAAAGGAATCATCAAATGGGGGGAAACGTAAGATCGATCGTGTCTATATACCTAAATGGTATATATATTTATATAAATTACCTTCTTTTTACATAAAAGAAAAGTGTAAAAGTCTGAAAGAAAAGCTTTGCCAAGCTAGCTGTGCGTATACTTAATATATATGCCAGGCCTTACTTGAAAACTCTCTCTCTTTCTATACATATAAATATAAATAGAAAAAGGGGGGAAACGTAAGATCGATCGTATATATCTCTACAAATTTATATAGCATATATATACCCAAAGAAAAGTGAAAAATCTTAAAGAAAACCTTTGCCTAGCTTACTATGCGTATACTTAATATATAGTTGCAAAAGCTCCAAGCAATAAGCGATGTTTTGCTTGGGCTTCTATCCAATTGGGATAGCGTCCTCGAGTGTTATGGAAAGATTTTATGTCGTTATATATGTATATATATTCTGCAAATTGCCTTGGCATCGAAAGTTGATTAAAAAATGTGGGACGGGTATCTTATAGTTGTGCACTTGACAGCCGGAACTGCTTTGGCAGTAGCTACATGCGCGTCCGAGCTAAATTCATTTCCCTTGCATAAAACCGCTTAAACCACAGCCACAACAAGTTGCAGCCAGCGCCAGAGTTGCCATGGAAATAAAAAATAAGAAGTGAAATAAAGGAAGAAAAATGAGAAGGAAAACTATATAAAGAGAGGTAAAAATTGACATAAAGGAAATTGAAATTCTTCCAATGGCAGCGAGGTGGCTGCCTCAGGGAAATTCAGTGGCAGAGGCGAAGGCAATGGCGAAGCCAACTGCAGAACAGCTAAATTAATAATTTAAAATTACAACCTGTCAGGCTGAAGGATGCGACAAGTATGTCCTGGCGAGAGCAGCAGCGATTGGAGTAGTGGCTAGTGGGCCAGCGTGCGCTTGACTGACATCTGACAACTGACAACTCCCGTTTACCTGCAGTTTACCTGCGCGACTGCTACTTGATGGGCAAAAACTTTCAAAACATCAGCTGACAGCAGCAGGTGCACAAACAGCTGCAACCCGGATGAGCCAAGCACTACTACGAAGTGCCCTATCAATATACAGCTAGTTAGATTGATTTGGAATATACTAATCATACATGAGTATATGAGTATATAAGAGTATTCGAGCTTATGAGTATAAGAGATTACGAGTATATGAGTATATGTATATGATTATATGAATATATAAATATGTGAGTATATGAGTATATGAATATTTTAACATATGAGTATTTGAATATATGAGGATATGAATATATGATTATATAAGTGTATGAGTATATGAGTATATGAATATATGAGTACATGAGTATATGAGTATTTGAGTATATGAGTATATGAGTGTATGAGTATATGAGTATATGAGTATATGAGTATATGAGTATATGAGTATATGAGTATATGAGTATATGAGTATATGAGTATATAAGTATATGAATATATTAGTATATGAGTATATGAGTATATGAGTATATGAGTATATGAGTATATGAGTATATGAGTATATGAGTATATGAGTATATGAGTATATGAGTATGAGTATATGAGTATATGAGTAAATGAGTATATGAGTATATGAGTATATGAGTATATGAGTATATGAGTATATGAGTATATGAGCATATGAGTATTTGAGTATATGAGTATATATGTTCATAAACGATACTTTGAGTATATCTTTTCAAGAAGTAACTCTAATTGAAGGAGAGAAATATAGGAAGATATGAAATATTAATGAATATTAATGAATAGTAATGAATAGTAATGAATAGTAATGAATAGTGAATATTTTGGATATGAATAAATGTGCGAGGTGAATATAGAGAGGATATGAATAAAAATGAGTAATTTTGAATAGTAATGAATAGTGATGACAGAGAAATATAGATGGTAGATATAATGAAATATAGATATATACAAATATAGATATAAGGTGTGAATGAATAGTAATGCATAGCAAGGAATAGTAATGAATACCAATTAATAATAATGAATAGTTATGAATAGTAGTGAATAGTAATTGTTGAGGAATATAGATCAGATATGATGATGTATTGTTAGTCATTAACAGTAATGAATAGACATGAATAGTGATGAATAGTAGTGAATAGTTATGAATAGTAATTAAACGTAATTTCTTTATATATAATTCCCCAAAAGATTGGTAAACCTTAATAGTTATAGGTCATATATGTATGTATGTGATATGAATAGCTTTCGTGCAGATCTAAAATTCAAATGAGTCTCTGAATGAATAATGAATGTGAGTCCCCTGGTTCGTTAGATAAATCGTAACTGGAAAGGTGTCCAAACTTTGAAGGCTCCCATGAACTGTAATTAGATTTAATTAAATTAAATAAAGTGATTAAAAAATAATATCCAGCGTGAATAAGTGAAATTCGAAATGTTTTGTTGTGGAAATGCAACTTTGTCCACATGTTGCTAGGTGGCACTCTGACAAAGCTCTAATTAGTACTCCTAGAAAAGTTTAGCACATCTATACAGAATTAGAGAAAGTGA
This sequence comes from Drosophila paranaensis, assembly GCA_035047545.1. Classification (NCBI taxonomy): domain Eukaryota; kingdom Metazoa; phylum Arthropoda; class Insecta; order Diptera; family Drosophilidae; genus Drosophila; species Drosophila paranaensis. The sequence continues at coordinate 898,260 of JAWNPL010000177.1, read as the reverse complement.
GAGAGAGAGAGAGAGAGAGAGAGAGAGAGAGAGAAATGGGTGCAAAAAGCAGCCGGAAGCGGAAAGCGACCAATTGGCAGTCAGCTTATTCATTGAAATTGCAACAGCGTGACAACTCTGGCAGCGCCAACATTTCCGCTTGTTAACGTCTTTTTTTGTTGGTTTTTGTTTTTGGGGGTGGGGAGCCGAAGTTCATGTGGAAAAATAATCAAATCAAACTGTTTCGCCAACTGGCGCAGCCACTGCAAGAAACTTATTAATGAAGGCGAGCAGAACAGAAGCTGCGTTGCCACGCCCCTTGCTGGCTGCCCCAGCAAAGTTGTCAAGCAACCGTGCCACGAGCAGACGACTTGAGTGGACTCTACTCGCCAGCTGTAATTGAGAAGTTTAATAAAACGAATAACCCCAACTTAGCCAGCTGAAAAAGTAAAAGAAACTTGGCCAATTGGAAAGCGAGGAAAACTAGTTACGAAGCTGCTGTTGGCCCGTTGTTGGCTAATAGCGATAATGGCACAGCAGTTAAGATAAGTGTTTGACGCCAGGCATTTAATAAGCTCCGGCATATTGAGAGACCGGAGCCAGCCGACAAATACTGCAAAATAATCAAGCAAAATATCAATTTCATTAAGCTAATCGAGTTCAAGAAGAGCTAATATTGCAGGAGTCTAAGGTTAAACAACGCCGTTAATCAGCTCGTCCCTCTGGCCGGTGTCGAACGAGTTAAGGACCTCATATTTCTTTTGCCTGCCTGCCGCCTTGTAAACAGGTGTTAGTCCACCTTAAGCTTTAGGGGGAGTCCTTCTATGTGCTTCATCCGCCGGAATACAACTTTATCCGCCGCAAAGCCTTCAATTTTTTTTTTTTTTTTTGCAAAGTCGTAAACTCTTTTCCGAACATCTTGCACATTTGTCTCGTCTTCCTTCTGCCTCGTCCTTAGCAGTTTAACAGTAAATGCAGCTGAACTCATCTTATAAAGACTCCCTCGAAAGTCCGTCTTAAGTCTATGAATATTATATAGTTATAACTTAATCATTATGGTTAGAGAAGCACTTGAAGTGGGTTTCGAAAGTTCGCTCTGCCTCTGCTCACTTACTCACAGAATTACGGATTTGTGAAGTTAAAACTCAAATCGGTCGAACGTTGCTGGAATATTTATAAGTTCCTAAATAAGCGGAAGAAACCCGCAAGTTAGGATATGCTACAATATAGGGTTCCACTTTATAGGATTTGTGAATAATATAAGATAGTATAGAGCTCCTTTTTATATGGAGTGTTATTTCAATAGGATAGTATGTAGGGGAGATATGATACTACATATATAAGATTTCTCTCTGTATGAAATGTGAATGTTAAAGGATATTATAATGAAAGGATATGATACTATATATGATTTCTCTCTATATGAATGTGAATGATAATATGAAGTAAGGATATGATACTATATGGCGATTCTCTTTATATGAATTGTGAATGATATAGGATAATATAGAGTAAGGATAAGATAGTATGTGGGCTCTCTCTCGTTAAATGAGTTGTCATTGAGATAGAGCAGAGTAAGAATAAACCACTATATACCAGAACTAAATTGATATGGATTGAGCAACCGAGTGTGATGAATGATATACGATGGTATAGAGTCGGATAACATACTATAGAGTCAGGATACTTCATACTATATCCTACATACTGACTCTTTCTCTCTCCCTCTCTGTGGACCGAGTTTCCAAATTGATCTAAAAGAAGTTAAGTTTGATTCAATAACTAATTCAGTGGAGCAAGCATTGTGTGAGCTGAATGGGGTTCACTTTCGCCTCAGTTTGTCAATCATTCAATCAGACTACCAATTACGCCAAACAAGTAAACATTTCCTTCAGTTGTCGTTCGATCTTTATCGCATGATGAACTGGTTCATCAAATGAACGACGCAAATCCTTGGAGCAAAGTTTAAGCTACAACTTTTGCGGTTTATTGGCAACCGCAAAACGGTTCACCTGCCGCATAATTAAAAAGTTTATTGGAAGCAGAGACACGACATTCGACATATGTGGTTGGATTGACCAAATTGATGGTTTACCTACCAGGCGGCCTTGACATTTTGGCCGACTTGGAGTGTGTGTGTGGTGTGGTGTGGTGTGTGGTGTGTGGTGTGTGGTGGGGAGGGGCGCAAATGTGTTTAGTTAAACATTCAAAGCTCCCATCGAAAGTTGATGCATTGCACTTCGTTATAAATTTGTTAGTAGCTCTCCCTCTCCCTCTCCCCTCCCCTCTCTCTCTCTCTCTCGCTTGGGCCAGGCATCGAATTGCTGGCAATGCCACGCCCTAATTGGGGGTTAGTGAGCCGTAAACAGGTGCCCGACCCGCCGCTCCCCTGCCATTGTCACTGCAATCGCAAACCAATTTCGCAACTGTCAATGTTAATTAAATGTTAAAATCCGATCCGTATGGCCGGCAGCTGACATTGGAGCTCGATGCAGTCACTAATTAATGCTTTTCGGATCAAAAGTGTTTTCCTTTTGTTGCCGTCGGTGAGGTTGGTATTTTTGATCGATGGCTGTTTTGCATGTATCAATGTTTCCACTTTCAATCGCCCACTGAGTCCACAAACCCAGCAATTATACCAATTCGCTTGCATGCTTTTTTATTGTCAGACCTCTCTCTCTCTCTCTCTCTCTCTCTCTCTCTCTCTCCCATGTCTCTTGCACTTTTTATTGGTATGTTTATCTAACCATATATCTCTCTTTCTCTCTCTCTCCCTCTCTCTCTCTCTCTCTGTGTCTCTATGCACAATTCGCGCTGCGTGCTGAGAGCACGCCGGGGGCTAGCAGAGGCCCATGAAGGAAGTCGAAATGCAATTGACATGCGATTGAATGAATGTCAGAGATTGTGTTCCGGGTTAACGCGTGATAGCTTTTTGCGCAAAGCTCTTTCATTTTGAAGCATTTTAGTACCCTGTCATCGGTGCGGGCATATCTGTTCGTTAGTCTGAGCGCATAATGGCGCGTACTTTATGCATATTACACAAATTTCAAGTTATCGATAACATTTTATAGACTGATCAGCGGCAATGCAAGTGATTCATAATATACATTATTGTGTTTAATACACAAATTTATAAAACTGCGTATTGACAAAAGTTTTGCTTATTTTGGAACTATTTCTGTACAAATCGATAAGTATCGATAAGTGTAAATATTTATTTTAAATGCCGCAGACATCTAAGTCATGCACAGCTGTTTGCTAGCCAAGCTTCAAATGTAATGTCTACTAAATCGATAAATATCGATAATGATACGTTGACTTTCGATAAATTACATGCTATACTAATTTTGATGAATAATACTATTGCATATTCTATAAAAATTTATGTTATAATATTTAATTATTGATATATCGTTGCTTTTCGATATATTATAATAATTATCGATAATAATACATTGATTATCGATCCACTGCATACAACTCATTTTTAATAGAGCAATGTTTCAATACTTTTTAAATACTAGAAGCTTAAAAGAGCGATAAATATCGATATCTACATATATCACAGCGATGACAATATGACTATTTCCACTATGCAGCTTACACAGATCAGATATTTACAGGGTACCCCTGAGTCACGTTTAGTCTTACACATTCTTTTATCTTTTATTTTAGCTTTTTTTGGGCAGAGTCAAGGACATCCAATCGACAATGTTCGCTTCGAGTGGCACTTGTCCTTGTCGCATTGTCTTTGGTTTGTTGAGAACGAATTGATGACTCTGCCCCCGCCCTCTGCTCTGCTCTGCTCCACTCTGCTCTGCTCTGTCCTGTCCAATCTTTACTGAGTTTGCTTCTTTTTTGTTCGTTTCGCAGGGCAAGCGGTCGTCGCCGCACATCTTTAAGTTCGATGACCACCAGAGCTATCTGCAGCAGCATCAGCGCAAGGACTCGGCCAGCTCGGAGGTGGCCGCTCTGCTGTGCATCTCGGGCCGCACCAGCCGCATCTCGAGCGTGGGCAGCCAGGGCTCGGCTGTGAGCCGCCTGTCCGCCGTCTCCTGCGTCTCGCGCTCGCCGTCGCCGCATCGCATGCTGCTGGAGACCTCCTTCTGCGGCCCCAAGCCCGTGGAGGGCACCGATGGCGCCGTGAGTGGCGCCAGCAACGCCTCAACGGCGCCGAGCTCCGCCCAGAGCCTGGGCGAGGCGACGCTGGCCGTCGAGCAGCTGCTGCTGGCGCGCGCCAAGCACGATCCCACCCAGGTGGTCCTCGCCGAGGGCATCCAGATGCAGATGCAGATGCAGATGCAGCCGCCCAGCACACTGGCCCGCCGCCCCAAACCCACCACGCTGGCCAACGGGGAGAGCAAGCCCAGCAGCAGCAGCTCGCCCAAGCCCAGCTCCAGCTCCAGGGGAAGCGCCAGCGCCAGCGTGATGGGCGCCCAGCGACGCAGTACCAAGAGTCCTGGCCAAATGGTCGTCGGCAAGACGCCCAGTGGCACGGAGTACATACGCATCAATCTGCGCCCGGATCACATGTACAGCGACAAGGGCATCGCGGCCAACGAGCGCGTCGTCGAGGCGCCCAACCAGCTGACTCCAGTCTACTCCAAGAGCTCCCACTCCCAATCCCAATCGCAGTCGAAGCCCGCCTCGCTGAGCCTGCAGGGCGGCGGCCTGGACGAGCATCGCTTGACACCAACGGCCAGTCCGAAGCCATCGAGGCACGCCATGCGGCTGACCAGTCGCTCGCCCTCGCCGGCCGCGCCGGCTGGCGCCACGGTCTCGCGGAAGAGCTCGTTCAGCTCGCTGTTTCGGCTGGGCAAGGACTCGCCCGACTCGCCGCGCGAGTCCTCCCGCTCGCGCAGCAAGAGCAAAGAGCGACCCTCGACAGCGATGGCGCTGGGCCAGGGGCCCGGCTCGCAGAACGTGACGCCCAGCAAGCAGAAGTCGGTGCTGGCCATCTTCAAGCCGGGCAAGCGGGGCAGCAGCGCCGGCACCGACGGCACCAAGAGCTCCAAGAGCTCCTCGCCCATCGACAGCGCCGAGCCGCCGCCACCGCCGCCCCCAGTGCCGGGTGGCGGCGGACGCAGTCGCACGCCCGCCGGCTCGCGCCCCAACAGCCGGCTGCGGTACTACGACGAGCCCGTGGAGGGCGTCATCCACATACCGCTGCACACGCCGCCCGAGGAGCGCGAGGCACGCACTCTGCTGCAGGGCATCCAGCAGCTGGCGGCGCCCTCGCCGCCGCCCATGGAGCGGACGCGGATCATCAGTGCCAGCAGCGCAGCGAAGCCGGCCAATGCACCTGCGCCCGCCGGTGCCGGCGCCCCCATCACTGCCAGCCAGCTGGCCGCCGCGGCCGCTGCACTGCGTCCGGTGGGTCAGCGCAAGACGAGCCAGCCGCGCGGCGACCTGGACGCCATACAGACGCTGCCCGCGCAGGAGGAGCTGCCGCTGGAGCAGCGCGCCTGGAGCAACGAACTGCAGCGCCGCGGAGCACACGCACAGGAGCCGCAGTCCAATCTGGGCCAGATCACGGAGCACGCGGTCGTCGAGGTGGTGCGCGAGAACGGGCTGGCCGAGATGCAGCGGCTGCCCTCGGTGGACAGCACGCAGAGCGCCTGCGAGCCGCGCTTCGTGCAGACGGTGGCCACGGTCAACGCGCCCGTGGAGGACGCCGCGGCCAAGGAGCGGCGGCGTCTGCTGTTCGCCACTCGCCTGGGCTCTGGCAGCCAGGAGCAGCTGTTCTCCACCCAGTTCAGCATCTCGAAGACCGAGAGCCAGTCCAGCCAGCTCTCCGAGCAGGTGCAGCTGCCCGACTCCAGCTCAACCACGGCCTCCGACTGCACCACCGACGGACTGCAGCGCCAGGGCACGGTCATCCGGCGTGTCGACGCGCCCGCCCCCCAGCCGACGGCACGCTCCAGCTCCGAGGAGGACCAGCAGCCAGCAGGCGCCACAATCGTGCTCAGCGGCGCCGTCATCATGCGCTCCAAGCACAAGTCCTGCTCCAACTCCGAGGAGGAGGCCACCGCAGTGGCCGCGCCACCGCCCGCTGCCCCACCGGCTGCCGATGTCCGCCACTCCCGCTACCTGGAGAACTTCGACGTGCGCAAGAAGTATCACGAGAACGTGACCGAAACCGTGACCGAAGCTGTGACTGAGACGGCGACTGGAACAGTGCCACGCAAGCCCAAGCGACAGAGCGTGCCGGAACCCAAACGTTAGTACCCAAAACAGACCACAAACTGCATTGAATACTCACTTGAATAGCTTAATATCCCATTGACTGGATATACCCGACTATGCAATGCCCTCTTCACAGTTCTTTTTTTGTTTATCGAAATGTTTGATGAAGAGATATCAGTTCATATTATCATTTTGATAAAGTCCAGAGAACTGCATTAATTGCATATACCTATATATAGGGACTGATTCGAGTCAAGTCGAGGCTTGGTTACTTAGGGCGGAGTGGCTGTGAGTCTAGATTATATAATATATAAGATATAGTATATAATATATAATATATAACATATAATATATAATATATAATATATAATATATAATATATAATATATAATATATAATATATAATATATAATATATAATATATAATATATAATATATAATATATAATATATAATATATAATAGATAATATATAATATATAATATATAATATATAATATATAATAAATAATATATAATATATAATATAATAATATATAATATAATATAGATTATATAATATTTAATATTTAAAATATTTATTAGCTTGAAAATTTCAATATTTTGGCTTTAAATGCGTTTTAAGTACATACATCATTATATATAGTCAACAAATATATAGTTACATTAACATAATTTGTTTTATAATACACCTGATAGGCGTAAAAGCATAATTATTTATGTATAAATTCATTTATTTATTTTACTTCCCCCCCCCCATCGTTCTACTTCTGCTTCTCAGGCTGATGGAAATTCAGCTTTTCCTATTTGCCCCTTGTTGGGCTTTCGTGACTGAATATTGTAACTATCGGTGCAGCTATCGCACGCAGTCTGTAAGGCAGGGCCGTCACTAATAGGTCGGCTTAATGTTGTTTATCGATAGATTTCCAGCTGTCGACAGTCTCCCAGCTCTAGTGCTCGCTGTACTTCCAATTGAAAATTTAACCTCGAAAACTTTGAAAACTTCTCTAAGCACACGCACGCGCTGACAGTTTGATGAGAATAGTTCTCGCATTGCTAGAACCCGAACAAAATACATATAGATAAATTGTGCTCTGTTATAAAATAGCGATGTCTGACGTTCGAGTTGTATCTAATTCCGAAATTGTGTATTCCACTTTCTCAGCCGCTGGAGTGGAGCAGGTGGCAGAGCCTGGGCCGGATCGGCAGCTGGAGTTGGTCGAGCGGGATCAGGAGGTGCGCGAGCTGGAGCCGGTGTCGCCGACGCCCACGCAGGATGAGCGCTCGGAGCGCCACTCGACGGACGAGCACGACCCGATCGAGTCGTCGGAGAGCGAGCGCGACTCGGACATGGCGGGCAGCTCGTCGCTGACGACGGCCGTGCCCATGGGCATGGATGCGAAGCGGCATCACTTTCCGCGCAACGTGTGCCTGATCGAGGAGCACGAGAGCACCGGCCTGGTCTCCCAGGAGTCCTTCGACGACGAGCTTCCGTATGTGCCCACAACACTGCCCGAGGAGCGGGCCCAGGGCGTCCCGCTCATCCCGATGAAGGAGCGCGCCAACATGGAGCTCAAGACATGCCCCGTGGACCGGCCCCGCTCGACCACCCCACTGAATCCCTCCCACCTCGAGGAGTACTGCACGGGCGTGGGCATCATGACGCCACAGGAGTCGCCGCACGAGCTGGACTCCGGCCACACGGGCGGCCTGGTGCGCGGAGAGAAGCTGCGCATCAGCCTGCCGCGCAAGGACTCGGCCATCAAGGACAAGGCGCAGAGCAGCAAGTCGCCGCGCCGCATCTCCAATGCCAGCGGCAAGTCCTGGTTCGAGTTCGCCGAGGAGGGACTGCGCGCCAACAATCTGGAGCGCAAGGACTCCAGCAAGCAGCTGCTGCCGCCGCCGTCGGCTGGAGCAGCTCCGCTTCCACAGCCCACTCCCACTGGGCAGGCGCCCAGCAGCCTGGAGGAGCCCAAGCCGAAGGCCTCCACGCAGCGCAAGCTCTCCGGCCACTGGATCGACTTTGAGAATATACCGGAGAAGCGGAAACCGGCCAAGCGGATCACCACGCTGCCGAAGGAGACAATAACCACCACCACGACGACGGCCATAACGAGCGCCTCCTCGTCCGGTGGCTGCACCGGGGCACATCGCAGCGCCGGCCACCACCACGGCCACGCTCACGGCAACCACCACCACCACCACGCGAGCTCTGGTGACAAGCTGCACTACAACTACGTCAAGCCGGAGGACTGCCAGTGCGAGTGCCACGAGGCGGAGCGCGGCGAGTCCTCAGCGGCCACAGTGACCACCACCAGCACCACCACAGCCGACAAGGAGAAGGACACCAGCACGGGCACTGGCACCGGCACTGGCACGGGCACCGGCACCGGCAGCGATTCGCTAGCCTCGGTGGAGCTGCAGCAGGGCGAGGACACATTGCCGCTGCTCGAGCCAGAAGCGCAAACGGAGACCAGGTAACAGAGTGAACTCTTGCTAGGAGTCGTTCCACTGATCAATATCCATTTTTGGCATACTTTCAGAGCCTACACGAATGAGCCGCTGCCACCGCCAGCGCGTCACGGCAACAAAAACACAACGGGTCAAAGGGTAAGTGGGGGACGCCTTGAATCCGTTCACGATTGCGATTAGACTATGGGAGAAAGATGACTGGGGAAAGGCAGGGAAGATGACTGAAGGGGCCTGTGGACGAAATGTCCTTCACCTCAATCTGACATGAATCGGAAAAGCATTGAAGATGCCTAAAGCTGTCTATTGACAAAATGTCCTGCATCTGGCTTTGCTAGGAAGTAGGAATAGTTCCACATGTTGTCCGAAGCCCTTAACTATCTCTCACTTTGCTAAGACGTAGAGAGTCCTTCATCTTGTCGGAAGCCCATATCTATCTCTGAGTGGTCAGGATAGCAATTAGATCATTCGAGATTAATTAGAAAGCCATTGAGGGTGCCTAGAGACGTTTGACTTTAGACACGACTTCCTTGGTCTCCCGAAGGCTTTGCTGTCATCCGAAGTCTTCGCTCTTCTCCGAAGCCCTCAGCTCACGGCTACGCTTAGGCTTTACGATATTCAATACGAAATTCGAGGCATTGATGATGCCTAAAGGCGTCTATTGACGAAAGCTAAAGCCCTTAACTATTTCCGAATGGGCAGGATATCAATTAGACCATACGAGATTAGTTTGAAAAAAGCATTGAAGATGCCTGAAGGCGTCTGACTTCCTTGGTGACCTGTCATCCAAAGTCCTCGCTATCATTCAAAGCCTTCGCCTTAACCATCTCAGATCTCTCATGCCTACGTTAAGGCTTTTCGAGGTTCAATGACCAATTGGAAAGGCCTTAGTGATAACTACTAGGAGTCAAGTCTCACTCGGACACGGACATGACTAACCTGACGACCTCTTCCCACACTTCATTCAACAAGAACTCCTGTAAAACACGTAACAACTCTTTTTATACCCTGAATCAGGGTGACAAGCCGAGTCGATTTATATATATATATATATATATATATATATATATATATATATTATGTATATATATATATATATATATATATATATATATATATATATATATATATATATATATATATATATATATATATATATATATATATATATATATATATATTTTTTTTTCTTCCTCAGCTAGTCACGTTCAGATCAGCGCTAGTTCAACTGCACTTATTAACTGTTCAATTAACGGTATATCGTTATTAAATTGATATTGAGCGGCTCAGTGGCTCATGGGTCCTACGTCCAGCCCTTCGCGAACTGTGCGTTCGTTGCTCTTGGCGCAGTTATCCATAAATCATGAGCCATTGACTCTCCGTTCATGACTGTCTGATTGCTTCAAATTGAGCGTTCATGAATATCTGAGCTAATTAAGCGGGGCATTATGGAAGCGTCGCCCAAGGCTCTGCTCTCTCAACTTCCGTAGGTCTAACTGCGCTCTCTTGAGTACGATTCCTCTGCGCTGAGCGCTCTCTAACAGTTCATTCAACTCTAGCAGTCGCTCTCTTTAGCTAACAGTTAGGTCTGAGCCAAGCACGCTCTCTGCAGCTATAGCAGCTGCTAAGTTCTAGCTGGGAGTCTAACCGCCCCCAACAGTACGCCCCTCTCTCTCTCAATCGTGTTGGTCTCTTATTGCTATGATACTAACTTTGCTTTTTCCTTTCTCTCTCTCTTCCTCCTTGTCTCTCTCTTTCTCTCTCTCTTTTGCATGTAGCTGGAGGAGTTTCCACGTCGCGACGCCGCATCCAGTTCCAGAAATCGCAAGTTTCCCGATAGAAAATAAACTGTTATCCTATGCTATATATACTTTGATTTAAGATTTAAGATATATATATATATATATATATATATATATATTGTTTTTTTATTATACCTAAACTATTGCATCTTCAGGGTAGCTAAATTAAATTGGAATCGACAAGTCGATCAGGCTCTGATATCCTTAATGTATGTACCTCAAGCAGTGCGGTTGTTGAAATATTATGAAAGAAAATTAAATATGAAATGAAAAACTAAGAAAATGGAGAAAATTTAACGGGCATAATCGATCTACAGATCAAACGAGTATTTCCTTTCGACTCTATTAGCTAAATATATGTACTTAACTACGATATATATATATATATATATATATATATATATATATATATATATATATATATATATATATATATATATATATATATATTTTTTGATAGCAACAATTAAATCATATTTAACATAATATCTAATCGACTATATATATATATATATATATATATATATATATATATATATATATATATATATATATATATATATATATATATATATATATATATATATGTATATTGATCTGTAGAATACCAGAGCTAAACCATTCTATCGCCTACATATGTGTATGTATATCGACCCCCTCGACCCATGCCTGCCTCGACCCAGCCCCATTTCTGGCAATGCAACAGCCTTTCGGAGTTGATCGTTGGCTAATTCGATGTGATCTGGATAATGTTACGATTCATATGAAATCTGTTACAATTCAGTAACTTTTAATATATGTATGTATATCTATATCTATAGCCGTAACTGTAACTCTAACTATAATTGTAACTGTCAGATCCTAAGTATTGTGTATTATACATGTAGTTGTTACCTATAATCTAGCTCAGACTCAACTATATTTCGGAATAAAACTCCATGAAAGATCAACAGCTCAACTAGGCGCTGGGTGTGGCAACCTAAAAAAGAAACACATACATATACACATATAAAACTTTATTAACAAGTCTGAAGTCTGACAACTGGGGTTATCTTGCTGGCATCTTTCTATGCGCCCACCAAAATGAATAACGCCTACGCCTCTGCTCAGCCTGTTGCATCTCTTTTTTACCCAGTCTGGCAACCCTGGTCAGCATTCGTACTCTAGCTTTCGCATTATACAATGATGTAATCGCAAATTCTATATATATATACAGGCACACTCATATATATATAGCCACCTAAAACTGCCGGCATAGTTTGATTGCCTTTGTTTGCTCATATATATATATATATATATATATATATATATATATATATATATATATATATATATATATATATATATATATATATATATATATATGTATATATATATATATATATATATATAGTATTCAGATTTTGTGTTTTATTTTGGTTCTCATCTAACGAATCGTAACCAGTTTCCCATGAGCACAATCACAGCTGGTAGAGATGGTTTATGCGCACTCGTGTGGTGCGTCTGTCGTGTAAACCCCAATTTAAAGCTACGATTAAAAAATCTAAAAAAAACAAAAAAAATTGTTTTAGCTAGTATTTAAATGGTAATTGATTGATATTAGCGCAACTGACATTCATTAAATTGATGCAAAAAGGAAAGAAACACAAAATAATACTTTAGGTAAAATATACAAATACTAAATACACAAGCGAAAAAAATACTAAATTCAAAGTGCTATAAATTGAGAAGTTTTTTTTTGTCGGCACTGAAATAAATAAATAAATATATATATATATATAATGCATTTGTTTGTATTGTTTTTTTTTTTGTAGTTCCTGAACTAATCTAAAGACGAGCACAAATCGCACTTGAGAATAAAAAAGATAAAAAAAATATTCATAATAATAATAATAATAATAATAATAATAATAATATAAGGAATAATGCAAAATGTTACAAAATCTGTACAATAATTTGAGAAATTTATATATTAATATATACATATATTTACATATATTATAGTTATAAACATATTGATATAGATTTCTTTCGATTTTCGACTTTTCCTATTCTCTTTTGTTTTTTGAGTCCGCTTAGCACCTTTTATGATAGATCAATTTCTGATATTATTATTGTTTTGAGGGCTTTTTATTGTATTGTATTATCTATAGATAACTTACAAGAAGATAAGAATTAAAACAGAAACAAATACGAAAAGCAAAAAACTGTTGTTGAAAAAAATGCATTTAAGAAAAAAAGAGAAAAGAGAAAAACCAGAGAAATCAATTTTTTCAGATCTATTAAAAGCAAAAACCAAAAATTGTTAACACAACTTTGAGCATTCATATAAATATATATATACATATATAGACAGTGTAAGAAATCAATGAACTAAATACGAGTATATGCACTTTCATTATTTAACGATTCATATAGCTATTCAAATGTGCGAGGAAAATGAATACGAAACGAAAAGAAAAGCAAGAAAATCACAAGAAAAAGGAAAAACAAACATTGATTGAAAATTATTATATTAAAATTAAAGTGAACGGAAAAAAACAACTGAAAGCGAAACAAAACAAAAACAAATACAACAAAAAAACTATGAAAACAATAAGAAAAGTTAAACAAATGCCTTTGTTGATTTATTTAAACTGGGCGGGTGCAGAGGCCTAAGTCGAATGGCATTAGAAAGGGAATACGGGTGTACGGCGAGCTGATAAGCAGTGCTATCTATAGACCCTGCATTAATTGCCGTGACTGACAATTAGTTTATTTGCATTCGACTTTGACACTCGATTTGACGTTAACAATTTGTCAGGCTTATTTTCTGGCAGCGCCAAATCATATGCCGTTATGCAATTAGCTCAATATTTAATATTTGATTTAAGTATTCTTGTTTTATTTTTCATTCAAATCTTATGCTGTTTGCTTCTATTTCAGCTAATCAAGTGAACGCACGCTTATCGCAATCAGCGCACTGTGTAAACACTCAGCTGGCACAGCTGACCAGTGTTGCGGATGAAGTTTGGAAAAAAAAGCTAGAAATAGGTGAAAAAAAAATAAGTTGAAAACTCCCGAAAAACAGCTTTTTATAGTGTATTTTTATTATTATGGTATTTTTAGATGATTTTACATATGAAATCTATATTCGAATCGCACCGTTATCTACAATTGCTTAATCAACTTTTATTATTCTGATATTGATAGAGTCATCTCTCACTCTCTAATTGTATTCCTTCATACAAATCCCCAACAAATCATCAAAATTTAACATTTTTCTCATTTCTTTGCCGCTGAAATAACATTCGAAATAGCTACAATTCCCGCTAGCCGCTAAATCACAGTTCTAACCGCATTCAGCGTGTTTTCAAAACCGGGTCTAGCGAGAAAATAGCTAAGCTGGTAGCACTGCAACTGACCCGCACAACAGCGCAAGCGCGCTCTCTCGCTCCCTCGCATCCTCTCTCACGTGCTGGCGCATTGAACGGGACAACAGCGCTCATATAATTAGAAGCACATAAGCTGTGCGTTCTTAAATGGGGCGTTGCACTATGGCCAGCAGTGCAGTTAACTATTCTTTTGTTCAGTTTTTCTAAAACACTCACTATATATGCATATATGCATATAGCATGCATTTCCCCTTGTAGGCCCCATACAGAGAAATGCCGCTCAATCTTCCAATGTGTGCGTCAGACTGAGAGCAGTTGAGCTTGTGTGTGTCGCGTGTGAGTCTGAAATGATCGCACATGAGACATACATATGTATGTTTAAGTGAAATATCGTAAGTACGTCCAATATCGTAAATTTCTTTCCATTGTTTCTAGAAATGATTACATAACTTGACTCTAGCTTCGATTACAGCACAGAAATTAAATCTTACGTTGAAAATAAATAATAAAACACTCAAATTGAAAATTCATAATAATTCTAACATTTGTGTCATGTTTTAAAATTGAGTAAAGATACCTATTAATATCGGTAAATAATACAGTATGTTGTTGTCTGGACAGAAGCATTAATAAAACGATATTGATTATCAATATCGCCAGCTTCAAAATATAAACAACCCCAATTGCATGCCACAGCACACGCAGGCACAAACTCTCACACTTACACTCCAATCGCTCTCTACACCCCACTCACTCACATAGTACACGCATACACAGACGCAGAATTATTTGAAGACGTAGCGCGAGAGAGAGAGCGCGAGTGTTTGTTCTCTTTATGTTGGTCACGCTCTCTGACAAGCAGTAGCAGGCGGCGGTAAATCTGCAACGTTCATTTTAAATACGATTCAAATACAATTCAGCAGTCGCACCGAGTAGACGTGCACAGCGCCCGCTACGAAAGTTTTCCATTCGAGCAACAAAAAACAAAATAAAGGAAGAGAGACAGAAAGTCGTGTTGAGGAGCTGCATATGAAGTGCATTTTAGAATCGCGCGTTCAAGAACGGAAAAGCAAACGGTAAAGAACGAGCGCGCACACAAATTAAAGTCGAAATCGAAACGTCTGGAACAACAACAACAGAAACCAAATTTTTTTATTCGAAATAAGAATAAATTCTTAAGTTTTTTTTTTGTGTGTGCAAAGTAAAGAACAGCAACAAGATGGCTTTTATGATGCCGGTTATGAAGAACAACTATGATATCTATAAGGATACGCGCACCCGCTCCCGCAAGACATCCGAGTGCTCGAACGTGAGCAGCGGCAACGGCACCTCGGCCTTGGCCAGCGCCTTGGGTACGCCAGGTCAGCCGTCGTCGCAGCAGCAGCAGCAGCGTCGACGCAAGGTGTCCGAGTGCAAGTCGGAGAGTTTCGCGACGTCGCCGTCGCACGGCCAGCTTGGCACGCATCGTATGCAGATGCAGCGCTGCCACAGCTCGCGCGGCTTCACGCGCAACACGTCGCGCAGCTCCCACGGCGGCTCCATGATGCAGATGTCGCAGACAGCGATGATGTCGCCGACGCGCTCGAGTCCGCCCAGCCGCACGCAGACGGCCTCTGCGCTGGAACGACAGGCGGCAGCACAGGCCGCAGCGCAGTCAGCGGCGGCGGCGGCAGCGCAGCAGGAGCAGCGTTCAGCTGAGCAGAGCAACGACTATACGAAATTCCACATGCGACTGGTCGACAAGCTTCGCAAGTCCTTTCGCAAGGACAGCAGCAAGCGGTCATGAGAACACGTCACACACACAAACAGCAACAACAATAGCAGCAGCAGCAACCATCACAACAACAACAACCACAATAGCAGCAGCGGCGACGGTGGCGGCGTCGGTGGCGGAAACAACAACAGCATTAATGGCTGGCAGTGCGACAGCGACGCTGGCAGCGCACAGCCGCTGCAGCAGAGCTACAGCGTTGTCAGCCGCTTGGGTCGCCGCTTTAAGCGCTGCTGCCAAGCGTTCGGCGCAGCCGCTGTCGTTGCTGGCGGCGCAGCTGCGCCTGAGCTGGACTTCACAGATGGCAGCGGTGGTGGCAGCGGCAGCGCCGAGCATCTAACTGCTGGCAGCCCGTACGCCATACGTCGCTGTCGGCGTCGCTGCAGCAGCGGCAGCAGCATGAACCGTTTGAAGCTGCGACTGCGCCGATCCACCTCATCGCCAGGCTAAACGCAACGGCAGAGAACTGCGCTTGCATTTGGGACAAGAATGGACACAAAAGAAATTCGAGAACGAAATTCGAACACGAAATTCGGCTATTCGAATGCTGGAAGGGCTGCGCAAGCGGCTGAATGACGGCGACTGCAGCGTTGGCTGCGTCTGCCGAGACCGAGAAAGGCGAAACGACAGCGCGCGAGGGCAAGGGCAAGCGCGAACGCAAGCGTGGGCTGAGCGACGAATAACGGCAGTGGCGAACGTGAACGTACCCGAAACAGGTAGCGAGGACGCGGTGGCATGTTGAATGAGTTGCCAGCTGTTTGCAAATTGTTTTTTTTTTTAAACTACTTTTTTTTTGCTATATATTTCGTTGAACTATTTAAACACTTCACTTAAGATTTTGATTATTGATTTTAGGGAAGTTTGCTTTCAAATACACAAAACTAATTGATGTAATGAATTAATGTGTTACTAAACTAATTATTATATATTTATATATATATATGTATACACACACAAATATATTTATATGTATTTACATATGTACTTGAAGTTCGTGAAACAGTAAAAACAAACGCTTCCACACACACACACTCACACAAACACAAGAGAAACCATAGAGGAAACACAAGCATTAGCATTACGACGGTTTCGCTACGAACACAAACACAAAGAAGAAGAAGATGGAGAGGGGGGAAACTACACAAAATTGCAACTGCCAATTGCATTGTACAACAACAACAACAAGAACCACATGAAAAAGAAAAACAGAAAACCAAACGAAAAGACACTAAAAATAAAACACAAGAATTTGTGCAAAAACGAAAACAAAAATTTTCAAATTAAATTTAAGCGCAATTTAATGACAATATGTATAAATAAATGCATATATATATATATATATATATATATTGCAGGTTATATAAATTGTACATATTTATTTACTGTTGCTGAGAAAAGGAAAACAAAAATTTACAGACTTGACGAAAATACATTATATAATAATATATAAATACATATATATGTATATGTATATGAAGTATATTTGGTATATTATAAATACCGCAACATTTGTACCTATACATTATTATTATTATTATTATTGTTTATATATATATATATATACATTTGTACTTATAATTTGTTAGTGATTAGCTCCTAATTTTATAACAAACATACACAACACAACAACAACAACAATAAAAACATCATTAAAATGAAAATAAAAAAAAAATAATAATAGTAAAACAATGTTTTGACTGTATAATTTCCCGGGGCTTTTCGCCAAATGTCACGCAAAAGCAACAGAAAGCGAACAAAATTGAGAGAGCGAGAGAGAGAGAGAGGGCGAGAGAGCGAGAGAGAGAGAGAGAGCGAGAGAGATGGGTCTAAAGGTTGAATGCATGCCAAATGCGCAGAAAATGCGTTGGGCGCCAGCAGCATAATATGCCGCCACAAATTCAACCACCGACACCTGCCGGCACCACCAACCACCCCACCGCCCCACCGGCGCTGCAGTCAGTCGTTGGCATTTGTTCTTTAAACTGTTGTGGCATGCGGAAAACAGCGAAGGCGACCAGAAAATCAATAGCCAAGACAGCAGCAAGCAACTGCTCGACGTGAGATACCCTGTAAACTTAATTTCAATAGGGTATATTAGTTATTAGCTTAACCATGACACCTTAGCAGAGCTATGCGTGCAATTGGTGTCAGCTGTCCGCAATACCCTGTAAATTACTTAGAACTGACTTGGCCTATTATAATATACATATGCATAAAGTGCATATATTTCTGAGTAGGCAATTAAGAAAACAAGTGTGTCTGGCCTTAATCTATGCGTGCAATACCCTGTACAGCATTCGAGCAGCTGGAGTTTGATAGTTCACATTCATAAACAAGTTGAAGCTTGTTTTTAGCTGATCAGTGGGCATACCCCACTGCAAATACCCTGTAAATTAAGTATTCCTGCCAAACAGCTGCCAAATTGAACTATGCTTGCTGCCATATACCCTGCTAAAGATTTCAGACTGGGCATATTGGCTTGGAAGCAGCTCAATTATGTATAACAAATTCTCTACGCTTATCAGTGCAGCGCACTTGAACCCAACTACGGGGTATCTTCGCAGCTTCGTTCTCCCAGCTGCGTTCTGAGCGCAGGCGATTAGCATGCCGATAGCTCTTAGTTGATAGACTTTAATGCTAATCAAGCCAGCGATTGAGCTGGAGACCTGTGTAACAATTCGCTGGCTATTTCTGATTTAGTACGAATTTGTCTTGGGTCGAGCATAGATTGGAATTGATATATATATATGGTATATATAGTAATAAAATCAAGTCAAAGCGCCTTAAAAGCGATTTGTGTTTAAGGTAGGCTATTTTATATATATGCAAAGTGCTTGAAATGTGATATTTAAGACTTAAAGATCATAAAATATATAAATAATATAATAATGATCATTTTAAAATATATATATATAAATATATAATACATAAAAACACTTACAAAACCTGTCTAAGCTTAGCTCTTGCTTCTAAGTTGGGCTATTTTTAGATGCGTTCTACTTGCACTAGACAAACTGATATATCAGCTAACTATATATGTATGTACATATATACTTATATATATATAATTGTTTTTTGTTTTTAATTTAATTTTTTTAATGTATTTGTTGAGTTCTCAATGTTTTCTTCAAAGCAGCTTCAGGTAAGCTCAAGAGCTATAATCTGATATTTATATATATATTTAAAAGTGAAATATCTGGCATCTATCTATAGGTATAGCACATACATATGTAGCTAGCTTTTCTTTTGCATTTATATAGCCAGAAATAGGATCGAGACACAGTTTTCTGTCAATTGCCAAAAGAGCGAAAATGCCAAGAAATGAGTCCAAACATTTAGAATCGATGCTGAGAAGTGGACTTTGGTCCGGGGTGCGAGAAATCTCTACAATGTATAAGCAAATGGAACGATCTTAAGTGCTGTCACTGGTTGTTGCTGTTGTTGTAATAGTTGTTTGTTGTTGTCATTCAATTAGTCATATCAAGAAAAATGGAATCGAATGCCAAGTGCAAGTGCAAGGCAGATATATGTATATATAGATATGGATATAGATACATATGTACTTATAGAGAAGCACACTCACTCGCCCTCACTCTCTCTCTCCCATTCTAGTCCTATCTGTCTCTGTCACACTGCTTATCAGCGCTTTCTTATCGATTCTGTGTAACCGGTTGAAGGCAGTTTCTTTTTGGGCTTGGCATGTTTCAAATTCACATGACAGTAAACCAACGGACGGACGGACGGACGGATAGATAGCTACGCAGTTGAGGATACACCAGCTGGATGTATATGTATATACACACACGGATATATCTCTCTCTAGATATATGTATATATGCCATGCTATGCATTCATAAATGTCAGCACTTGATTTACGTTCGGGTTTTCACTAACATCAATTGGATGATTGATGACAAGCGTAGGGCGAGCAGCAACAACGTCGACGTCGAATCAGGAGCGTTCCGATAATATCTAGATGATTCGGCTTGCTAATCAACGGCGTACAATACAAGTTCATCGCGCGAACCAGTTCGACTTGCAGTTTTTCAATTATATTTGTAGCTCAATTGGTGGATCGATGAATTTTAGATATATTTTAGTAGAAGACTTTAAATAGGTCATTGCAGAAGGCTTTAGATATATTATAGTGGAAGAGTTAAGATATACTAAATTAGAAAATATTTTATATATTATAGTAGAAGACTTTAGATATATTATAGTGAAAGAGATAAGATATACTATAATGGAACAGATTTTATAAGACTTTGGGAATATTATATAAAACTTTCGATACATTATAGTAACAGACTTTCGATATATTAGAAGACTTAAGATATATGTGTTATAGTAGAAATAGTTAAATTTGTTAATCAAAGAAGTTAACAAGTTAAAAGTTCTTTAGTTCGATTTGGAAGAACTAGTGGAGCAGTGCCTCAGTCGTGTGTTTATCTTGATGAACTGTTAATACAAGCATATTAGACTATAGTCTACAGCTCTAACCATACTTACACCCTGACTTACCTATATCCATAACTATACCCATACCTATACACATACCTATATCCATACCCTTACCTTTACGTTATGCCCATACCTATCTATCTATATCTATATCTATACCCTACCTATTACACATACCTAAGCCTATGCTCTCAGATAGACACTAGCCGTGCTACTCTTTCTTCGTCTTGAAAGCTTGTATCTCTATCCTAACTTCGAGTTTCAGCTTTATACAAGGCATATTGTGGTTGCCTTCAAATGTTTTTATAGCAAATTTCTGTTCAATCTTAGAAGAATGAGTATACGTATTCAAGCAAAGGCTACCTCAAAACCCTCTAAACAATGAACTTAAACTTGGAAACATACGAATATCAGTTTAGTTTACTAGTTTCATATAGACGTAAATCGATAAGTTATCGATTGGGTTGGGTGGGAAAAGGTTTGAATCGACGCTGCTCTGCCCATTGATCTGGATAAAGCCATCAGCCACGCCTCCTCCTGCCTGCTCTTGATCATTCAAGCAAAATCAAGCTACTCAGAATTCCCCATTCGAATGGATTCAGAGAGTTTTAAGTACATATACATAAACATATATGTTTATATGTAATATAATATATTAGAAAAGAAAACTTCATCATAGTAAACATTTTATATATATATATATGGCTTGTATATATAATTAACAGTTAACTGCTTTGTGGCTCATAAATATTAGAAATAATTATTTTTCGGCCTAACGAACACTTGAAGTTGTTATAGAAACTCTGAATTTATTGCCAAGTGGCGTTAATCATCGACAACGACAACGACATCGCCATCGACTATATAGTCAATATATGGAGACATTTCCGATTGGTTCCATCAACTTGCTTTTTTATGCTCCATCAAACACTGGCAAATCGAATGCGTCTAATGAAATCTGCAATCCATTCGATACGAATAACACGTTATATCTCTCTCTCTCTCTCTCTCTCTCTCTCTCTCTCTCTGTCTCTCTCTCTCTCTGTGTTCTCTGTCGATCTGTTGATGTTGATGGTGCTTATTGTGCAACGCGCCAATTAAATTCTGTTTTCCTCAGCTGCTCACATCCCAGCTCATCGTCACCTGCCCACGGAACCCCAACCCATCCCCCATCACCACCCACCCCCCACCTCTCATCACTCCACACGTTGTTGACTGAGTAGCATAATACGTGCCCAGCTCGTAATGCCATTGCTTATGTTCCCCTTTCAATCGAATACCCTGTAACGCATTCACAGGTATAGGCATAGGGTATGGTGGCTTACACAGTTTTTATGGCCGTTTTCTTCGATAATCGATTAGAGATAATCAATCTTAGGGCTAAGCCCTACAAACAGTTGAGTTCGGGTTTCCCTTTATTTATAGGGTATTTGCTTAGCTTTGCCATGCAAAGGTTCACGAATTGAATCAGTTCCAGTTCACATTTCGTGCAATCATTATGCCAAATAGTTAAGGTATCTGTCAGTCGGATATGCCCCACTATAGACTTTGCTTGCTCTTATTTTATTCTTTGTCACTCGCTTGCGCGGACTCCTCGCCTCCTGCCGCTGGCCATCTCGCTCTCGCGCACTTTGCGGCATGCACAATAACAAATTGGGTTGGCCTTGACACGGGTTAAAAGTTGTTCTTGTTCTTGTTGCTGTTGATGTTGATGTTATGCTTGTTGTTGTTGTTGTTGTTACATTTCAGTTGCTTCGATACTATTCGCTAATTTACGACGCAGCCGAGGCCACTTTTCTGTTCTCGTCATTTCTATACCCTGGACTTACTGCAAACTTGTGCAAGGATGGGGTATATTGGTGTGATGTGTATGAATGTGTGTATAATATATGTGTACATATATATATATATATATATATATATATATATATATATATATATATATATATATATATATATATATATATATATATATATATCTTAGTAAATAGTCTAAAATATACTCGAAATATTGATAAGCATTAGTTCAGCTCTAGTTGCAGGGTATTTATTAGTCAAGCAGCATCGCCTAAAACACTTTTTGCTTGCCAGCGCACTTAATACCCTGTAGCCATGAAATATGTGAGCGTAAAACATGTTTTGCTTGCACAATTATCTATATATTTATTCGTCGGAATTCGGATAATTGGCTTGGTGACTCGGTTCAGACTTAAAGACTTTAACCCGAATATAGCTTTAGCCTTTGATACACGACAAATTCTAGGGTATACGTAATTTATATGATTTGAATTTTAGCCGCTTAACGATTTCGCTTTTTTTCGTTCTTTCCGCAATTTATTAGGCTTTCACGATCATATAGTATATATATCCTTTCGGAAAGGGTAACTGCCACTCTCGTGCGCTCGCTCAACAGTAAACAGCAACAGGTTTTCTTTAGCCAGCAGCACGCAGCACCTCTCTCTCTCTCTCTCTGTCTCTCTTTCGCTCTCCCTCTATTTGCTTGTCTCAATCAATGTTAACTGCATGAATGTGTTGCGCGTGTTTCGTTCAATTCGCCAATTATCATTTTGCTCAACGATTTCGTGTTAGAGTCCGTTCGATTTGACCAGCAGAAGGAATCATCAGCATTTGCGCATCAATTGAATGCACATGCACACGCACACACACTCACACACACATACACATGCAGAAATCTGCGCAGCGCTGTGACGTCATTAGCCAATCGGCAGTGACACTTGAGACGGCAGCCGCATTGACCCCAACCCCAAACTTTTCAGTTGAGTTGTCGTTCCAATGTCGTTAAGTTTAGAAGCTCTCGCACGCGCGCACTCTCTTCCCACTCTTGCGCTCTCCCTCTCTTTGTTGTTGTTGTTGTTGTTGTTGCTCTATGAGCTGCATTCAGTTATGCTTCGCATGTATAATAATTGGCGGCGTCTTACAAGCAGCGCTTGTTGCACAGGTGTGTGTGTGTGTGCGTGAATGAATGCATGCATGCGAGTGTGTGTATTTGTGTGTGCATTCGTTTCAGCGATTATCTAATTGCTCATTGCAACTTAACGAAAGTAAATAATAAGTGTGGCAACTACACAAAACATGTTTATATCGAAATCTATTGCAAATTACAACTTAACGAAGGAAAGCAAATAATAATAAAAGTGAGGCAAATATAAAATGTGTTTACATCGAAAATTTCACTTGGAGCACGCCCATTCCAATGTACAGTTGCCGCCATTGATGGCATTGTTGTCGTCTCCTACGTTTTGGCATCTTTATCTTGTTGTTTACAGATCGGCTAAAGTCAAGGCAAAGCGCCAGTGGCTAAAACTGGCTGTTGCCAAAAACAGAAGAGCAAAACAAACGCGAGGCTGTGCATGTGTGTGTGTGTGTGTTTATCTTTTATATCTGTTTACGTTACGTATTTGACTCTTACGTATTCAACATTCGTGCCCTGCTGATTCCCTTTGACGTCACAGATACCACTGGGACAGGGCTCGGCACGTGCGAGACTCGCTGAGTGCCCAAAGGATGTATCGAGTTAATGGTGGGGGTGGGGCGTGTTTTGATGATGTTCAGCTAACGGTAAACACTGAGGCACACTCGACGCGTGGCCATTTTGCCATAAGCAAATTAGCCAGCAATAACGGAACTAAGTCAGTAAGCGCACTTGAGTGCAGCGCAAATAGCAAAGAGGACAGCAAAGGATATGCAGGATCACGGAGCGCATTAGGCACAGCGCACAGTGGCGCCAAAGCGACGAATATTGAGTGAAAATTGTTAAAATCTCTTATTGCGTTTGCTCCCTTCGATCGGCTATAGATACACACACACACATATGTAAAGTTATCGATAAATCTGAGTTGAGTGGAAAATACCCAAAAGCTCGCATGTGACACAGAAAACAATTGGGCCTGAGGGTGAGGACTGCCGCAGAGGGGTTGCTGCCTGGATGTGCCCATCGATTAAACAACGCCTTGTTTATCCTGACCTAGGCAAAGTTTCGACCCATGCGCAACTCTCTCTCTCCCTGCTTTCCGCTCTCTCTCTCTCTCTCTTTCTCTCACTCTCCGTGTGCCTCTCGCAGGAGCCGTGGTTTGCGTGCCAAAACTCACGTCAGCCGCAGCGGCGTCAACATCAGCAGACACTGTGGTTGCCTCCACGTCTGTGCCGGCAAAGATGACAAGTTATCTCCCTTACCTCCCTCCCCCCTCCCCCCTGGCGCCCTCTGTGGTTGGAGGCGTGTCCAGCTTTCGTGTTCAAGGATATTCCACTGTGTGTGTGTGTGTGTGTGTGTGTGTGTGTGTGTGTGTGTGTGTGTGTGTGTGTGTGTGTGCGACGCGTGTTTTGTTTTTATTGATTTTGTCTTTCGGGGGATTTACCCATTGAGAAGCATTCAGTTTCGGGTCAGGGCCCAACCCCTTATTGGGAACTTGATGTTAATGAGCTGTGAGCTCCTTTGAAAGCAAGCAGCTGGCAAGGACACGGCCCCCTACGCCGCCAAACCAATTATGATATTATAAAGTCTTACGGAACATTACGATTGTTTTTAAGCAATTATTTGTGGGCGTGTGTCCACAGTGCAAGTCCTCGAGTCCATTATCCTCTCCGTCCGTCCGTCTGTCTGTCTGCTCAGCTGTTCAACTTTTCCTCTTAATCGGCTTAGCTCCTCTTAGCAATGCGTCGAAAGCTTTAGTTGTCATCCGACTGTATGTCCTTCCGGGGAATTGTGTGTGTAGCTAATGGACTCAACCCAGTGGCCGCTCATCATTAGCTGATTATAGTCCAAGGGGATTTAAAAACTAACTGTGCATGGCTGATGCGGCACGCACTGCGCGTGGAGCCCTCGCCAGATGTTAAGCTCGACTTAAAAGTGGAATCCCTTTCGTACTGCCCGGCAGTACGGCGACTGGAGTGGCTCGGGTAGCTTCCTTTGTTGAATAACGGAACTGATTGATCAGCCACGCCCACTATGAACAGCACAGCTGAGCCGCCCACAGAGCAACAGTTCTGTCTACGAGGCATCTGGCTGCGACTGGCGCTGATTCTGCTCGTCGCACTCGGCGTGTGCCTGGCTCTATGGCTGATCCGCCGCTTTATCCAGGGTCCGGCTTATCGCAAGGCGAACCGCATCGACGGCAAGGTGGTCATCGTGACCGGCTGCAACACGGGCATTGGCAAGGAGACGGTCCTGGAGCTGGCACGCCGTGGCGCCAAGATCTACATGGCCTGCCGGAATCCCGTCCTCTGCGAGGAGGCACGGCTCGAGATCATGGAACGCACCCAGAATAAGCTGCTGATCAACTGCGTCCTGGATCTGGCATCGCTGGAGTCCGTGCGTCAGTTTGTGGCACGCTTCAAGGACGAGGAGACACAGCTCGATCTGCTGATCAACAACGCCGGAGTCATGGCCTGTCCCCGGACCCTAACCGCCGACGGCTTTGAGATGCAGCTGGGCGTTAACCACTTGGGCCACTTTCTGCTCACGAATCTGCTGCTGGACCGGCTCAAGCAGGCGGCGCCCAGCCGCATTGTGGTGGTCAGCTCGGTGGCCCATCTCTTCGGGCGCATCAATCGCGAGGATCTGATGAGTGAGCGGAAGTACAGAAAGCTAATGGGCGCCTACGCCCAGT
The DNA here is from genome assembly GCA_035047545.1 of Drosophila paranaensis. Taxonomy (NCBI): domain Eukaryota; kingdom Metazoa; phylum Arthropoda; class Insecta; order Diptera; family Drosophilidae; genus Drosophila; species Drosophila paranaensis. The sequence goes on along the minus strand of JAWNPL010000177.1, from coordinate 872,592 downwards.
CCAAGCTGGCCAACGTGCTCTTCACCCGGAAGCTATCGATGCTGCTGACGGGCTCTGGGGTCACGGTCAACTGCTGTCACCCGGGCTTGGTGCGTTCCGATCTGAATCGCCATTTCGTGGCGCCCGGCTGGTTTCTGGCCACCATCAGCCTGCTCTCCCGCTACTTCTTCAAGTCGACGCAAGCCGGCGCTCAGACGCAGCTGTACTTGGCCCTGGATCCAGCATTGGCGGAGAGTACGGGCGGCCTGTACGCCGATTCTTTCAGGTGTCCGCTGGTGCCGTGGGCCAGGGATGTCGAGACTGCCGATTGGCTCTGGGCAGAGAGCGAGCGGCTAGTGGGCTTAAACCACTCGGCGCAATCTGTAAAAACGGTCTCCATAGAGCTTGATGAGTAGGGCAAAGTAGGGGCTTCACTTGGTAGGGGACCTTTAATAAGCAAATTAATAGTTGGTCAATAGATTTAAGCCATTTTTTTTAACTGTTCCACTACTTTTGTTAGATTGTAAGCAAATCCATTTAATTCTTTTCTTATTATTAAAATAAAGCGAGTGTAGGGTATTTTCAAGTCGGCTTGCCTTAAGCACCGAGGCCAAAGTCCAATTTAGGTGATTCCAAGCCCTGCTCAGCGACTGGAAGCGACAGGCGAGAGAGTGACAAAGCGAGAGAGCCGCAGCGACAGCGACGTCGGCGTCGACAGCGACAGCAGCAGCGGCAGCAATCAAAACAAACAAGGCGAAGAAGCCGCAGAACACGAACAGACAACCAAAGCGGAATGCAAGCAAAGTTATTCAACGGCAGCGCTGAGGCGACGCTGGCAGCGAAGCGAGAAAAAATAAAGTAGTTTCAAGTGAAAGTCGAAAGCATAATTCCAAGAGAGGCAGCAAGAAAAGAAATTAAAGCCAGCAACAACGACGAGAGAGAGAGACAGCTGTAATGGGAATAGCAGGCAAAGGCGAGGCCATGTTCGTCTGGACGGCTACGGCGACGACGGCGTCAGCGTCGACTGCGACGCATGCACATGCATAAAGTTATGTTAATAACGGACGCCAGTTGAGTCGACAGCGACGCCGCTTAAAACTATATTCAGGTTATTTTGACGTGTTAGCGATCAAGCCGCTGGAGCCATGGCAATCGGGAGCCGCTGTTTGTTTCAGTTGGCTAAGACCGCGCGAGACGCTTGGACGCAACGGTAACAAGAGCATCGCAGCAAGACAGACAATCCCGACAAGCAGAGATCCACGCAGATCGAAAAGTGTGAGAGAGAGAGAGGGAGAGTAGCCGGCATCGTTTCGTCAAGTGCTTCTTAAGTCAGCTCTCGCCGTCGTTGTTGTTGTTGTCGTCGACCAAATGTGTGAAATTAGCGCGTGAGGAAGTGCGGCGACAAAAGAAGAGAACAAGAAAGAAAAGGGTCAGCAGAGGTATGTACATATGCATGTGTGTGTGTGTGTGTATGTTGGCACATCGAGTGAACGAAACAATTTCGAAAGTGTTGTTTTCGAATCAGCCATATATAAAAACATGCATTGCCATGTTATCGAAAGGCATGCGCTTGTCGAGCTTCGATAACAGTGGCGACCGTTAAATTTAAATATAGAAAATAGTTTGAATGGAATTTCGCGTGAATTAATGTGTCAAATAAAAGTGTTATGTTGCGAGAAAATGATTTCTCCTAACTATTTACAGGCCAAAACTATTGGCATTCGCTTAAACGAAAACCTGATCGATAACTATGTCAAGTTGAAGCAGCTTAATTATCAACTAACAATCATTGTTCATTGTACATACGTCGGTGTACTGGCAATCGAAAAAATGCATATATATACACATATGTACATATATATAAATATATTACATAATAATACCCATAGATAAATGTGTAGTTAATTGAGTAAGCTTATCGATATATTTTAATTATATATCACAGTTTCAATAGCTATTTCGAATTTGTTTATTGAATAAACTTTGATTGTCTTTGAGTCAAAAACCACAAAGACTACTTATTAAACTTATTAAAATCGATAACAGAGTTGATTTGCGTGTATCGATTAAGTATAATTGTAATATATCGATAACCACGACGAATTGTAAATGTCGATTCAAGATTATTAATAGTTATCAACAAAAATATCACATATATAGCTTACAGATTTTATTAAAATATCGATAACAATGTCGAACTGCATATATAGATTAAGGAATTTTTATAAATATCGATACAAATGACAAATGGTATATATCGACTAGTTATGTGTATGTATTTATACACTGATACTCAAATAGGTAAAAAGCATTAATTAATATATTTGTGTATATCGATAACTTATCGACCTTTCTCATTTATAAATTCAGGAAATCGATTAATCCACTCTAAAAAGTCTACTCAGTACATCAAACATACTTCGATAAATAAATAGACATTATCGATAACACTCCTAATCATTAAATCGATTCTTTCTCGCCCCCAGGCACATCGCACCTTCGTCCTTCCAATCCGCTTCCAGACACAGCAGACGCTCACACACATAGTCCACACACACACGGATACAATCTAAAGTCGCGTCCTAGCTATGTCGCAGGCTGCCACGCCCACGACAACGACGCCTGCTTACGACGACCCAACAGCCGAGGCGGCCGAGAAGGCGCTCTGCTTCCGCGGCATCTGGGCCTGGCTGGTGCTCCTCTTGCTGATCTTCCTCTGCGTCGCGTTCGTCATGTGGCTGCTTCGCAAGTGCATCCAGGGTCCGGTCTACCGCAAGGCGAACCGCATCGACGGCAAGGTGGTCATCGTCACCGGCTGCAATACGGGCATTGGCAAAGAGACGGTCCTGGAGCTGGCACGCCGTGGCGCCAAGATCTACATGGCCTGCCGGGATCCGGCGCGCTGCGAGGCGGCCCGCATCGAGATCATCGATCGCACCCAGAACCAGCAGCTGTTCAACCGGAGCCTCGACCTGGGCTCCCTGGAGTCCGTGCGGAACTTCGTAGCGCGCTTCAAGACGGAGGAGACGCGCTTGGATCTGCTGATCAACAACGCCGGAGTCATGGCCTGTCCCCGGACCCTGACCGCCGATGGCTACGAGCAGCAGCTGGGCGTCAACCATTTGGGCCACTTTCTGCTCACGAATCTGCTGCTGGACCGGCTCAAGCAGGCGGCGCCCAGCCGCATTGTGGTGGTCAGCTCGGCGGCCTACTTGTTCGGACGGATTAATCGCGAGGATCTGATGAGCGAGCGCAAGTACAGCAAGTTCTTTGGCGCCTACGCCCAGTCGAAGCTGGCTAACATACTGTTCACGCGGAAGCTATCGACGCTGCTGAACGGCACCGGCGTAACGGTCAACTGCTGCCACCCGGGAGTGGTGCGGACGGAGTTGAATCGCCACTTCGCCGGACCCAACTGGACGAAGAGTGCGCTGAAGGTGCTGTCGCTGTACTTCTTCAAGACGCCGCGTGCTGGGGCGCAGACCTCGCTGCGCCTGGCACTGGATCCGGGGCTGGAGTGCTCGTCCGGCAACTACTATACGGATTCCATGCGTTTTCCGCTCGTGCCCTGGGGCCGGAACGTGGAGACTGCCGACTGGCTGTGGCGCGAGAGCGAAAAGCTCGTCGGCCTGCCGCCCATCCAGAGCGGCCCAAACACTCAAAATGGCCAAAATGGAGCGCGTCCAGCGGCGGCTGCACCTGCCGATGACTCAGTGGAGACGGTCGTGGTCGATCGTCCCGCCAGTTAGGGAAATGGTCCACTTGAGCACTGCATCCAGCTCTACAAACCAGTTTACACAACCCGTTTGTTTGTTTGTTTTTTTTTTTCATTTTTTTTTTAAGAATCTAGCCGCAAATCGGAGATAAAAATTGTCATTTACAAGGTGTATACAAGGCTACAAATACACATAGTACATACATAATATAATATATATACATACATACATATATGTATGTATACACACACCTACACATATACTTACACTTCCACATGTATGTAGCATAATTGAGCCGTTTCTTTGCGTGTAATTTTAAGTTGCGTACTCAAAATAAACGTAAAATTAAGAACAACAAAAACAGCAACAACTGAACGAAAGTGGCAAAGTGGGCGAAAACAAAAGCAAATTCATTGAATTTGCCGCCGTTTTAGCAGCCGCTGTCGTCGCCGACGTCGTCTTCTTCTTCTTTTTCTGCTTTGTCTGTCGGTCGCGTTCGTTCACATGCCATTAACGCAAGCAAAAGCAAAAACAACAAAAATAACTGCAAAGAAAAGAAACGAAAAAAAGCGCAAGCAACAGCATCGAGAGTGCAATTAAACCCATGCAATGCCCGGGGGGTCGTTTTGGTCCGCCAGCTTTAGTTTGGGATTATCGTATCATATGTGTGAGTGTGTGTGGGCGCCTAAGCTGCTGGACTTTGGCCATAGCTGCTTTTAGTCTCTGGTCAGCAATTAGACACGCCTAATGGAGACTTAGCACGGGCTTATGGCCATTATCAGAGCGGCACAAACGGCGCTAATGTGCTTTGATTTTGCGACTGCTCTAAGGGCCAGAAATACTTTTTCCATTTTTGCATACTACCAAAATGTGTTTTGAATTGTTCTTTGGGCGGACCACCTAAGGGTTAAGCAAGAACAGAAAGAAAAAAAAACTGAACGAACTGCGAACAATTACACAAAAAATTGCATGGAAAATTCCATTCGATGTGTGTGTGTGTGTATTTCGGTTGTGAGCGCCCCTTCAAATACACACATACACATACACAAGCAAAAGCAACTCAGAACCCTTACTTAAATGTATCCAGCATTGAGTAAATACATTTTATTTTATCTATGAGGTTTGGGCATATGGAAAGTCCTATTAATGCATACACATGTGTGCATGTTCATGCATACAATTATACATACATATGTATGTATGTATGCACATGTAAATTTCGTACATTTACACACACATGCTTACACATGCAGCAGCTGGTAAATCTGCCTACGATCTGCTGTCCGAAAAAGAACAACAACAACAATAAAAGCAAGCATAGCCAAAATGCATATGCAAATCTTAACGAAAGTTTCTTAATCAGCCATCTGGCAACGCACTGCTAATTATGCCAAGCCATATACGCACATACGCTAAAAAAAAGAATAATGCAAACAAACAAAAAAAACAATACACGAAATAGCAAAAAACTTTCCACAGACATAAATTTGGACGAGAAAATTCAATTTTTGCTCTTTCAGCAGACGACATGTTGCAATTTGATATGGAATATGTCATTTTCGCACGTACATACTGCTCCACCGAGGGCCAGCCACATACGCAGGTACACACATACATACATATGCTCAGGCATACTGTGTATGTAGTAATTTTCTTGTGGATAAGATAAATTTGATGCTTTAAATGGAGACTAGATATGCTACATAGTTGTATATATGTATGTATGTACATATGTATGAATGCATAGGGAAAGACAAATGTAGATCGAGTAACGGGCGCAGCTGTTTCAGCTATTTGTCATCTCTGTCTTCACTTACGTACTTACATATGTACATATGTATGTATGTATGTATGTATGTGTGTGTGTGTGTAATCCGTAATGCATGTAATTCGCTATCTTGCACATCAAAACTAACTACATATACTCACAGCAATAGTTTATTGCAAATAAACATTGCATTTTATGATGCAATTGTCAATCGCGAGATAACGAAGTCGGTTAGAAATTCAGCGAAATGAGCAGCAAGAACCAAAACGCTAAGGCCCTACCGCAACGTAGTCGAGTGAGTATACATACAAACATACATGCATGCATGCACAGTCTTTTCCAGCTATATATACGTGTATGCATGTGTATGTATGTATGTATGTATTGTGTTTATAGCGCCTATTTGCATTTTGCAACGGCAAACGTGACTGAATTGGCACATTCTGAATCATTGACTGTGCCTCCTTCCCCTCTCTCTCTCCTCTCTCCCTCCCACTCTTTCTTTTTCTCTCTCTTGAGATAGCGCAGTGCATATAAAAACTTTTGCAACTTAATATGCATTGCTTATTGGGCATTTTGTTGATTTTTGTACTTTTCTAGATAAAAATGGAATTTTATTATAGACTAGATAATAGCTGTATTATGTCATATAGCTCAACCCTAATCAAATTAAAAGATTCGGAATTCTTTTCAAAATTACTTTTTATTTAATTGTACTATTTATTTAATAATATTTTTTTAGATATAATTTATTTTATTTTTCTTATTTAAACAAATAAACAATTTTTGTATTATTATTAATATTTAATTTTAAAATATCTTATTTAGTTTAACTTTATTTGTTATTTTATTTGACTTTTCGAATATTTAAGTTTCTTCTAGATCCTTCGGAAAGAGTATTCAACAGTCGACTTGCCTTGCGCGCAACATTTGCTTAACTGTTTTCTTTTTTGTTGCTATTTTCAGCTCTCAAAACAATTTGCAATTATGAATTCGTAACACTTGTTGTTGCCTCGTTTAAATATGTTTTGCTCAAGTTGAGATTCAGCTGGCATCTAACGGTATCGCCAGCAGTTTACGTTGAATGTGCGCAATTCGATTGTTTGCCATTTGTCATTCTCTCTCCGTTCTTCGCTCGCTACTCTCCACGCTTATCGCCAAAGTCTGCAACGTGCAAAAAGCAGCAAATGACGTTTTCCGATCTTCAAAGCTAATTTACTAATCATTTTTGAGTCCCCCCAACCCATATGTATACATATGTATGTATGTATATAGCATATAACAGTGGAAAAGTTTTTAATGGGGTGTACAATGACTGTTTGCTTTCAGCTGTGGACATCTAGCTAAAATTAATGGAAAACTTTTCCACGCGATCTATAAAAGCCGAACATTTTTACTACTCTATAATGGCAGGCTTATTGAGTTTTGCTGGCCCATACACCCCCTATGTAGTACATACATATATACATATAAAAAATACACTCAGTCAAACAAATTTTTGTAGTTAATAATTTGTTTTTATTTGTCATCAGCATTGCTACACGAATCAAACAAAATAATAAAGTGAAAGAAAAATTTTCGTTTTTTTTACTTGAGTAATAAAGGGAAAGAAACCTTTTAAAAGCGGCGAAAACGCAAATTTCGAAAACGCAAATTTTTGTCAATTTTATTAAAATAATAGCGGGCACCAAGCATTATCGCCATTTTTTACCGTTTTCGAATTCAAAATTTAGGCGCATCTCGAGAAGCAATATGTCAAGAAGCCTGCGCAATGTGCGAACGGTAAGTGCATAGATATATACATATATGTGTTTGATTTGTATTACTTATAATTAGTGGTAAGCATACATACATATGTATCTGAATCATTCGTTTTGCAACTGGCACAGAAATTCGCTTAACTTGGCAATGTGACAAAAATTTGTTTTAACCATAAATTAACATGCAACAAGCAATTGCACGATATACACATGCATGCACAAGCATACATACATACATACATTTCCATATACTATATCTGTTATCTGTTGCATTGGTCTAATATACTGAGAAAATATCGCGTCGCGTCGCGTCGGTTTTTAAAAGTTGGCGCCGTGTCTAGACAACAGTTGTGCCGCTGTTGCGCATACCGAACGCTTGTCAGTCCACAGTGCTGCCACCTTTTGAAGTTTGCGTACGTATGCTTTGCACATGTGTAAAGGCGCTTAAAAAGGCTATTTCAGTGAAAACAAAAGTTTTAGCGAGTTTAAATTACTTGCGAAATATTGTTCAATTGTTTACCAATTGAGTTGAAGGTGTTTCTTGTGCTAACGTAATTTGCGTTGCGTTACGTAAAATGAAAAGTATGGCGTGTGCGTGCGATACGTGACGTAATGGTGAAAAACATGAAGCAGCCAACTTAACGTTGTGACGATAATTACCAAAAACAACGCAGCATTCGAGCCAGTGTGACCATTACTAGACGATGTTGCCACAATCGACGAAAATTGTGATATTGAAGTGGAAGAATTAAACTTGGTGGCAAGAAAGTCGCGAAAGAGTGTTGACTATTGTAAGAAAAAAGTATAATTTGAACGCGCCAAAAGCAATTTACCAACTAAGTGCATTGTTTACAAATATTTTACAGTGCCTGCGGCGACAACTCAACCGAACTGACTTATTGATAAACGTAACTGACTTCAACTGACACACGCACACAAATCAAAAGGGAACAATTTTTTTTTGCTGGAAGAGACGTACGCCACGCCGCGCCGCATTAAGAAAACAACAAATTTGTGTGTGTTGCAACGAAGTCGCAGCGACAATTAATATTATATATACCAAATATATACAAATATATATATATATATATAATCTGAACAATATATATATACTCTGAACAATATATATATATATATATATATATATATATATATATATACACCCAAAAGTGTATATATATATATATAAATATACGGCGAAATGAACTCAAAGCGTATAAAATACACAACGCTGTCCAGCCCGGCAGATGCACCGTCCAAGGAGGAAATCGTGCCAGTTATCATACAGCATGAGGCAGAGGACGTAGACGGGAGTGGGGAGTCGACACAGTATACATATGCGTATACGACCGCCGAGGACGACGACACTGAGACCGCTGTGGTCACGCTCAGCGATCGCGATCACGAGGCATTGGCGAATGCCCAGGAGGTGATCATTGACGAGAACGGGCACGCCGTCACCTTGCAGCAGCTGGTCGAGAACAGCACCGTCGAGGAGGTGGAGACCATTGAGCAGGGCGACGGCACACACACCATCTTGCACATTGTGCCCAACATGGAGGACGACGAGGAAGAGGAGGAGGACGAGGAGGGGGAGCCACTTGAGCACGATGAGGACGAGATTGTGGGCGTCGAGCATGAGGAGGGCGATGAGCAGGACGACGAGGAGGACGAAATGGGATCCATTGTCTTCGAGGGCACCATCGATCACAGCCCCGAGTCGGACTCGCAGTCGCGCAACAAAACCTTCTATTGCCCCAACTGCGGCAATTGCTACAGCGCCGCCGGATCCCTGAAGCTACACATGCGCGCCTGCCTGCGCCAGCGCAACGAGGTCTCGGCCGAGGACCGCAAGTGCAAGGTGTGCAGCAAGATCTTCAACTCGGTGGCCTATCTCAAGGAGCACATGATGCGCCACACAGGCGAGCAGCCGTATCGCTGCACCCGCTGCTATCGCAAGTTCGTCGACGAGACCAAGTACAACACGCACATGGACTCGCACAAGCACCAGGACAAGCTGGAGGCCGAGGCCGAGGCTCTGGCCGCCCAGCACGGCGGCAAGAAGGTGGTCGTCAAGGAGTTCACCTGCTCCTTCTGCTCACAGAACTTCACCGTCGTCTTCGACGTGGGCCAGGTGAAGCGCCGCTACGCCTGCGACACTTGCCGCGACAAATACTCAAACGCCGAGGCACTGCGTCAGCACAAGCAGCAGGTGGAGGAGAAGCGTGAGTTCAGCTGCGAGCGCTGCGGCCGCAAGTTCGTCTTCGAGGGCTTCCTCCAGCGCCATCTGCCCACGTGCGATGGCAGCATCAAGCGGCGTCGCGACATGAAGTAGAGGTGGCAGCAACGTGATGGCAATTGGCGGCGCCGGCGGAAAAGATCTGACAAAGCACGCGAATGTGATTTAGAGGAAGAGGTGGAGCAGCAGCACCAGCAGCTGCTGGAGGGGGAAGAGGTCCTGGAGGAGGAGATGAAGGAGGAACATGTGCTAATATCGCCACCAATACGTTACGTTGTTATCAAACAGGAGGAGTTCGAGCAGCTGGAGGAGCAGAATGTTGAGGAACAGCAGCAGCCCTAGAGGCTGAGCCAATGAAACATGAACACACACATACTGACACACACACACACATACTGAGACACACACACACACAGACGGTTTCTTTCTTCAGCACACATAGGCTTGGAAGTTCTAGTTTAATACTAGCTTAGACAGTCCCATGCGCCTCCAGCTGGCAATATATAATCATACACGTACATACACACACACACACACACACACACACACACACACACACACACACACACACACACACGCCTACACACACAGACCAATTCATGCTTGCCTAGCTGGAGGCCGCATTACATACATATAAATAAATATATATATGCATATATATACATATATACATATATATATTATATATTATGTATGTATATACATACACATGAGCCGCAAAATCGAAGTCTATATATGCATATATCTATTTATATATATTTATGATTATTTTTTTAACTATGTAATATTTATAAGAATTTGTTATGGAGGAAGTATCGAGGCAGACAGCGACAGACCTCTGCCTGGATACTAGGCTGGCAGAGCCTCGACTAAACCCACTGGATCACACACATACACTGATTGATTACACACACATACACACTCACCTCAAGAGGTATGCAAGAGCATATCCCCACCCAATAGTACTGCTATCAGTAACTAGCTACACTCACAGATTCAATAAAAACACACACAAAATGCGAAGGAAAGAAAGAAAGAAACACTATACAACACAAAAAGCAACAAAAACAATCTTTCCATATAATAAAATATATGTTTTATAATATAAAAAAGCAACAAAAAATAAAAAATTGTAAACTTGAGTTTAGCTGGAACTAAAACTGTCTGTCCGAATCGAAGTCTGTATATATTGTGGAGATATATATATAATATGAATATAGATATATAGAATGTGAATATACAGCTGCGGTGAAAATAATAGCACCATAGGAAGTTGCAAAATTCAAAGTTGTAAAATTTTGAAAATACCTGAATTTTTTTTACCATAAAATGATTTCATTCAACTAATCAATCCATTAATATATTTGTAAAAAGAAAGGACTCCATATTTCTTGAGTATTTCAAAATATATTCACTTATTATATTGGTTAGGTCAAAATTAAGGCGGTAAAAAAAATAGCACTATCCAGTCACAATGGCGAAAACAAAAAATTAACTTTAAAATGTAAAACAAAAATACTTTTAATTCAAAACTATTATATTTAACTAGTGTGTTAATATTTGGTTGAGTATCCTTTATTGGCTAGTACGGCCGCACAGCGCTTTGGCATGGAATCCACTAAATCCTGGCATCTAGAAATAGAAATGCTTTCCCAACTTTCTTTCACAACCATCCAAAGTGATTCATTTGATGTTGGGTTGCCGGTGTGAACTGCCTTTTTGACATCAGCCCACAAATTCTCTATTGGATTGAGATCCGGGGACTGTGGGGGCCAATCCATGACGTTGATGGTTTTGTCCGCAAACCACTTTTTAGCATTCTTGCTCGTGTGCTTGGGGTCATTCTCGTGCTGGAAGACCCAAACTAATGGCATTTCATCCTCTGCATGTGGTAGCATTACATTTTGCAGAATATCAACGTAGACATGCTGATCCATGATCGTTTTAATCCAATGAATCGGACCTACTCCATAGTACGAAAAGCACGCCCATATCATAATACTGGAACCCCCGTGCTTCACCGTTTTTTTCGTGTACATTGATCTGTACTCCTTATTTGGTGGTCTCCGAACGAAAGTACGAGATCCCGTCCCTCCATATAATACGATTTTGCTCTCGTCTGTCCACAATACGTTCCTCCACTTTTCCACTGGCCATTTGGAGTGTTGCTTGGCAAACTTCATGCGTTCAGCTACGTGTTTACTCGTCAATAGTGGCACTTTTCGTGGACTACAAGCATTTAAATTATTTTCCCGTAGCCTCGTACGTATGGTTTCAACAGATGCAGAAATTTGTAAATCTTTTTTAAGCTCTGTTGCTGGCTTAAATGGCTCTTTCTTGCTCTGTCTTACCAGACGCTGGACGAGCAGCGGCGACATTACGGATTTTCGCCCACGAGACTCCACTTTTGGGACAAATTTCTTGGCGTTACTGATCATTTTGTTGGAACAGCCCAGTATACGACCTATTTCGGCGAATGTTTTGCCTTCTTCTAGCATTTTTCGGATAACTTTCCTTTCTTCATCACTGCAATGCTTTCCGCGGCCCATATTAAAAAAACAGCTATTAATTTTGTTTTTAAGCTATGTTTTCCTTTAAAAATAACTTTTTCTAATAAACACGAGGCTTTTACAATGATAATTTTCGCGTAAATGCTTTTTTTCTATGACAACATGTGCTTAGTGCTATTTTTTTCACCGCGCTATTTTGCATTCTCCTTTCGGTTTTGCTTCTTCTGAGAAGAACCGTTATCATTTTCGTTCTTTTTCTTGCTCTCCCAAATCAAAGAGACTGTCGGTGAGGCAAGAAAAAAGAAACTGCAAACCAAAATTCTTTTAGTCAAGCTTTACTGTAAAATAAAGTGAGCTGCTTATTTTGGTGCTATTTTTTCACCGGCACTGTATATACACACATATTATGTATGTATATATATGATGGAAGTATAGATATAGCCTATATTATGGATATATAGCAGTATAATAAACTGTTTTTTGATATATCAAAATAATTGCAGACTTGAGTTTAGCTGGAACTAGAAATGCCTATATATACATATATATGTATATATATTAGATTACGGAGATATGCTATATTACCGATATATACCATATTATGGATATATGCATATGGATATATCCTATATTATATATTTATATGGATATATAGTACCATATTCGAATATTTTCTCTAAATATAATTGAATAAAACTGTCGTTCTGAGTCGAGATATATATACATTGAAACCTCGATATGACGAACTTCGTTTTAACGAAAAAACTTAACATAACGAATTTTTCATTAAGTCCCTTGACTTTACCAAGGTTTTACGAATAAGTACTTATAGCGAATCAATAGATGTAACGATAAATTGTCTGGTTCCCCTCAGATTCGTTATTGTGAGGTTTCACTGTACATATTTATTATCAATATACGGTATATTATGAATATATGTATTGGATATATCACATATAATATATTTAAATATATATTATCGATATATGCTATATTATGAGTATATATAACGGATATATAAAATATTTCTGGATAAATACAAGAAATACAGTGTCGACTCTCAACTCTCGTTATTTCGCACTTCAAGGAACTCTTAAAATATTACGAGTATCAAGAAATATAGAGATTTTATAGGGAACTCGCGATAACTTTGAATCAATGAGAGGTTCGAGGTTTGACGTAACGAGAGTCGACTGTATAACTGAATGAGTGCAGCTGGAACTGTCCGTTGGTACTATGGATCGATATATCATATAGAGAATAGAGCGAAATACGAGTCCCAGCATGCTCGACATTCGCCTAAAATTCTGGTTCTATAAAATATTGTCCGAGTCTAACTGAAAACACTTTACCCAACACACATTAACCTCATATATGTACTATATACTCCACATATAGTCATATATATGCATATATGCCATAACTCAGCTGTTTAGCAGACTTTTTTCGTGGCAACTCCTGAACATTTCTCGATTCCGATTTCAGTTTCTCGAGAGAGAGAGAGAGAGAGAGAGAAAGCAAACAAACTTGATATTCTCAATTGTTGTACATTAAGTATTATTGATTCCGGAGGTGCGCTTGGGCGCAGCTACAAGTGAAATTTGTTTGGTTTTTATATAATGTGCATTAACTAATTTAAAGAGACGTTGCGGGAGGAGCAAGTGCAGCAGCTGCGGCAGCTCCTCGCCTCGCATTCGCTTACGACCAGAGCTTCAGATGGGCGCGCTTAGCATAAGATTTCCAATCGGAGTGGGCGTAGAACTCCTTGAATATGGGCGTGACTAGGGTGTCCTCGGGCAGTGTCTTGAACACGGGCTCACCATACCAGGTGCCCACCTGCCAAAACAAAAAAGAGAGTTTTAGACGCAGTCGGAAAGGCTTCTATTCCGCATTTACCTCCCAGCCGGGCACGTTCTTCATGAGCTCAGCCTCCTCGTCGCGATTGCGGCGCAGCTGGCGCAGGAACTCGCGGTCGCGCTCCGCAATCAGCACCGGGAATATGACATTCTGGGCCGAGCGCATCTCGATCTCGTCGCGCTTCACCTTTTTGGCCGTCAAGTAGTAGATGCCCAGACCCACTGTGGTGACGGCCACATAAGCGCCAATCATGGTAAAGCCTGCAACAGCAAATAATATGTATATATATAGAGAGAGAGAGAGGTGCACACGTATGCGCTCGAACAAACCTGTGAAATAGCTCTTGGGTGGCACGCGAGCGAAGGGAATCTTCTTGTAGCCACCGGGCGGTGGAAGGTCCTGTTTGGGGGTCGCATGCTGCACGGCCGTCGCCATGTTGGCTGCTGCAATGTACATGGATGGGCGATGATAACATTTTCCCTCTATAAATGCACATAAATTACGACTTACACTTGATAATTTGTGAGTAAAATAGGAAATCTGTCAGTCAAAATTTCACGACGCCTTTTGCATAACAAGCAGCGCAATGTGACCACAGCTGATTACTAGCAAAATACCAAAACAAGAAATTACCCAACACAGCACTTGATATATTTCATATGAACTAATTATCAAATTTCCCTTGATTGGAAAGTATTGTATTTGGTATTAATTATTGCCCATTTCATAGTTTTAAATCATTTTTGACACAGCAGAATGACAGAACTTTTAATACCAAAACTATAATTTAAAATTCTGGCATCTCTCACAGCTGACAGCTTCACTTGAAGTTTTCAGCCATTGAACCTTTTTCACTTTTCTTTTCTACTTTTCAAATTTGTTTGCTAAAAATATACAAGTACTGTTTCTACGAATATGGCATATTTGCATAAGCTGCTTACTTTCGATTGGTGTTCGGTATTACTGCAGCAACATCGCTTCATGAAGAAGTATGTCTCGCCCCCAAAGCCGCAATGCGCTCAAGAAGTCAAAGAGAACGTCTTTGTTGTTCCAGAAGAAATGAAGGTAGGCAAATCAACTTTGACATGGGCAAATAGCTGGTAAAAACAAATTTAGAAAGTATTTAAACATTACGCGGGTTTCGCTTCTATCAGCTGTTTTTTGTGTAGGTGGTACCGCATTTCGCTCGTATGCTGCATTTATCGATAATACAAATATCATGCATGCTCAGCGAAATAAACGAATAATTGTTATAAACATACTGCTTAGTTAATTCAACTATCTGCAGGGATTGTTTAACAGTTCTACGATCTTATAATCTTACTGAATCAATTCGTTGACAGGCAATGAGGATTTGCAGGTACAATAAAAACTTATCGATATTGGCCACAACAGCAACAACAACACCAACAACGGCGAAATCGACTGCGTGCAACTGAAAGCCAACCAGCCATTCGAATTCGAATAATGTTTTAACATTCAGTTGCCGCGCAGCTGCCGTATAGGAAGGGAGAGTAGGAAACTTTTTTCGCTCGCCGTACAAACGCCACAAGAAAAAGAACATTTCCAAATTCTTCACTGGGGGAAAGCAATTTTTTTCTGTGTGTGTGCGTGTTAGTGTTTAAAAAAGAACACAGCGTTTGAGTAAACTTCTCAAATCGACCAGCCAAATTAGCATAAATCATGTCGATCGTTCGCATTTCTGCACGTAAATTTGTCGACGCACAGGTGAGTTTTCCCTCCCCAAAAGAAAAACTACTCTTAACCCAACCCCAACCTTGACTATGTAATAACTGTAACTGTGAAATGCCAAACAATTCGCACGCTACGCTATGCTGTGGTGGTTGCCAAAGGATCCTCACACTCTCAAGCGTGGCTTGCCAGCAACGCCGCCGCCGCACGCACTCACACAGCCATACAAACACCACGCTCGCTAAGTACGTGTGTTTGCCAGTGTGTGTGTCTGTCCACGCGTTGTTGTTGGCAAAAGAAGCGACACGCCAAAAATTCAGCCATGTGCTTGTGATTATCATAAAAAAAGTAGAACTGTTGGGCGCAAAAAAAAACATTTAATTGGCTGCCTCGCATTGTTTCTAATCTAACGGCCAAAGCAAAATATATTAGCAGTTGTAAATATTCGAGTCGCCAGATATTTTAGCTGTGTGCTAATTTTCCGGCAGTAGTGATTACATAACCGAGCAGAATTTTCACTTGGCTAAAATAGCGAAGCGCGAATCTTCTTTATAAATAAAACTCTCACCAAACGCAGACGCAGTCGCAGCCGCAGCGAGCAGCGCAGTTTGAGTTTAATGAACTTCTTCATCTGCTGCTGCTGCTGGCGTCGTTACCAGGCGCATCTGCCTCTTGTGTCATTCATTTATTAAGCCTTCCTTTTTAGTTTTGTTGTTGTTGTAATTTCCATAAACGTGTCTCGTTCGCTTTGAATTTGGCTTAAAACCACGCGGCGTCTCTGGCCTTACGTCTTGTAATGTTACAACAACAAAAACAACAGCGCTGCGACGCTCTCTCAAAGAGCGGCTCTCACCAGCAGCCAGCGGCACAGACAGTGCTGCCAGATTTTCAACAAAACAAATTGCTGAAAACAGCTAGAAAAGGCTATTTAAAGCTACTTCTTAGAGTGAGCAACGAAAACTAGCCAAGTATGATATTATCAAGTTAGGCTCTCACTGAGATAATATATTTTCAGCTATTGCACTTTTATTTATCAAAGAAGTTTTATGTAATCCTTTTAATAATAACAAAAGAGCTGTTAACTGATTTTAATTTATTTAATATAAAATAGTTTAGTTGTGCCTCTCAAATAAGTCGAAACTATTTTGGCCATTTAATAGCTAGAAACTAGCCGTTTGAGGCAACACTACGTGCAGGTAGCTGAAGAAGCATTTGCTATTTCTCTCTCTCGCGCTGTTGCTATGGCTCTCTTCGTTTCGAAAGCGCGTCACGTGTTGTTGTTGCTGCTGCTGCTGCTGCTGTCTGCTCTCTTTTGCATAGGAGATGCGCTGTTTCGGCTGCCAAATGTGTTTTTGTCTGCATTTTCCTTTATTGTTGTTGCGCCAAGAAGATTGTCCGCCGAATGACCTTTAAGCAAAGAGCGCAGCCAACAGCCCAGCTCCTGCAAAAAGCAAGAATAAAATAACAAATTTAATCGCCACGTATGTGCACAACAATATTCACTCTCTCGCACACACACACATACATACATACAGTGAGTATGTTCGGGTTATGTAATGTCGAAAAATCAGCACACAAAACTTGGCAAACGTTTTTTTTTTTGTTTTCTTGTAACTGAAAAATCAATACACGGCCTCCGGGCACGCCCACAAGCTCACACACATAAAATAGGCTCAAAGGACGAGCCTCCTTTGCAGCTCATTGTTGTTGGGGTGTTTTCGCTCTAGGGCAAGAGCGAGATAAAGAGAGAGAAAGAGCGTGCGAGCGAGCAGGAGAGCGCAAGTGAGATAGTGAGCGTTTGCATGTGACGCAAACAAAATTCGATGCGTAATACGTTAAAAGTTAAATAATCTATTTTGCGCTTTCGAAATGTTATGCATGCGCCCGCCTAGTTCTTTGGCTCTCAGATCGCCGCCTTTTCGTCAAATTGGCGTGGCGCCAAAAAACGCGCAGCAAATGCAAACGTCCTTCACACTGTTGTTGTTGTTGTAGTTACTATAAATACGTATGTATGTGTAAATAGGTAAACGATTGTAGGGCTTGGGCTATTTGCAATTCTCTTCCGGTTGAAAATTTGCAGTGAAATACTTTCGGCTTGCAAATACACAGATTCTGCTGTGCTCACAAACAATGCCAGCAGCGGCGAATCATAGGCAACAACATGACACGCAAGGCCTTTGAGCAGCGCCAACACTTGACGTCCGGCCAACTTAATAACAAACACGCGAAATTTTTTATCGCCCAGACGCTAATACGTCACGATAGGCGGTTAGCGCTTACGTAAAAGCGTTTGTCGTTAGCGTAGCGTTTCTGCCCTTTCGCCAAGTGCTTATGTTTGTGTATGTGTGTGTGTGTGTGTGTGGGTGGCAAGCATAGGTTTAGCTCTCTGCTTTTAACAGCTGATCGATCGGACGATTGCATAACAAGAATGTCATTCATTTGTACCCAATTTAAATTCGAATTCGAATTCGAGGAAATTTTCAAAATGTCCCAAAGCAAACGGAAAAAGCGAATTCAAAAATTTCCCAAACAACTTGAGGCTTAACAAGGGATAAAAAGAATTGTATTTGCTCTCTGTACATTTCCACGTTTCTCAATGTACATAAATTAAATTGTTTGATTTATGGTCGTCGTTGTCGCCTAATCTTTGAATGCTCGTACCAGTCCAATCTCAAGTGGCTTCAATTTTTGGAGAGCGCCCACCTGCACTTTAGCGTTGTTTCTGCTTTCGCATTTCTTTTATTTATTTTCGTTTTGCCATTTCAAAGTTGCCAAAAAAAAAAAAAAAAAAAAAAATTCCCGAGATATTTAAAGTTTTTTATGCTCGACCCGCGCCTCAGATAACAACAATGTGTGTGGCGTCATGGAAAGTTTATATGGTAATGAAATTGTCGCCAATGATAGCCGTGATAAGGAGGAAACACTGGAAGATTTGATTTGGTCATGTGATGTAATCTTCTGCCGAAGAGTCTGCCCGAGGGGCGGGGCGGTGTCTCCCATTGAAAAATGCACTCTCATTTGGGTGTTGCCTTACGTTCTATTTACATTTACAATCATTGCGGTCCCGCTAATACAGCCCCACATCCCATGAAGCTTAACTGATAAGCATGACAAATTTGTGTGGGGGCACATGATCGAGATCGGAATCGGAACACACGCAGCCAACAGAGAAATACGTTCGATGTTCGTGAGCTGATTGTAGAAATAATATATATATATATATGTATATATATACCTAAATACATATATGTATATGTAGGTATATACCCACTACCCATTAGAATGGCAAAAGAAAACAAAAGCGCAAAACGGAAAACGCTGAACGGCGGACGGTGAAGTGTTAATTTGATTAGGTTCAACGATAAACGAATATATGTACATATACTGCACATAATATTTATAGAGTGGAATGCGATACCCACATAGCACTTAGAGTTCAAGCATTTGCATAGTTTTCGCCTGACCAATGAAGTTATCCAATCAGATCAATAGCAAATATCCAATCATATCGGAAGGGAGAGAGAGAGAGAGAGGAAGGCTTACAACTGAAGAGATCCAATCGGAACCCTTGCAAATGTCTCCTGAGAGAGGGAGAGGAAGATAGAAGGGCTATCGGCTTACAATTGAAGACATCCAATCGGATCAATTGTATACATCAAATCAGAGGGAGATGGAGAGAGAGGCAGAAGCAAAGCTTTTTTGATTTCGGCTTACTTATGCATAAATCCAATGAGAACTCTTGCAAATTTATAAACAGACAGAGAGAGATGGAGGCAGATGCAAAGCTTTCGCTCCACCAATGAGTGTGGCTTTAATAAAGGCTTTCGCCTTACGTACGACCGAAGCTATCCAATGAGAACTCTTGAAGAACCCCAAACAGAGAGAGGAGTTACAGCTTTGGGACTTCATCGATCAGTGTAGCCTTTGATAGATGATGACTCAAGGCGGATAATCAAGCCTAAACAGATATCTGACAACAGATACAAAACAAACAAAAATACATATCTATATCTATATATATCTATATATGTATGGATGTGTATTGCAAGTTGTTGCTCATGTTGACATGGGTTGTTAACATTGACAGAAAAGTTTACGGCACGTAGTTCCCCTTCCAGCATCTGGTAAAGCTGAAGCTAAAGCTAAAGCTGACTCAGTTCGTTCTCCCGCTCATCAGAGTTTCTGATTAACGCGCATGTAATCAACACAGACAGAAATCCCAAACGAACCGATCTGAACCGAACGAACGTCTGGTTACGTCATGCACTCTGCTCCGTAACGTTGCTAACTGTTTACTTTCGGAACGAATAGGTTTTTTCAGTTCAGCGATAATAAAGAGGAAATGCAAACAGCAGCAGACACAAGACCTTAATTATAGCGATTATAGCGATCGCTGCTCCAAGCCGTGGCAAATAGGAAGATGAACTTGAAAACTTAAAAACGTTTTAACGGCTAGTTCCTATTGGCCAACTATGAAATTTTCTGGTAGTAAAAGCGGGCAATTGAAATCGTCACGCAATGGAGAAACGATAGCGAAAACGCCATGAAGATGGAGAGGTCTCCCTCTGAGATAAAGAGAGAGAGAGAGAGAGAGGGCGAGAGAGCTCGAATAGAAGGGGAAATTGATCAGGCCCGGACGGATAAAGTGCTTAAAGCCAAGTCACGGCCATGCGGCTTAAAGTGCAACATGCACTTGTCTCACCTGGCTCACCTTGATGCCGAAATGAGTCGAGATGCCGTTAGTAGCGGCGGCGGCAGAGAGCGGCTGGGAATCGCGTGGCATCGTAAATTGTGAAGGTTGCGCGCGTCAAGCGTTTGACTTTGATGATGATTGTAGAAGTAGGAAAAAAAAAAACAAATTGTATTGTGTATGGATCTGTCTGTATTTAATTAAGCTGCCGTCGTAATTGCAGCGTTGCTTAATTAATAAGAACAAAAAATGATAATAGTAATAATAATAATAGGGGGCTATCCGAGGAAACGAACGTTCGCTGCTTATGCAATGCTGATCAGCAGACTCTGAGAAAGCTAACACGCGACCACGATTTCCTCGCTGACCATTTGACCATATATGTGCAAGGGGAGCATATAAAGTATATAGTATATATATATATATATATATATATATATATATATATATATATATATATATATATATATATATATATATATATATATATACATATATGTCGTATGTGAGCGATAAGTTAAACGCGTGCGAGACCGTTGCGGGGACCTTCAAAAATTTTGAAGCGCTTATCAGCAGCAGCACTCGCGCAGCCCCTCCCCCTGGCCAGAGGCGCCCTCTCGACCAGAAGGCCGGGCACCGCCCGTGAAACTAATCTGATTATGTTCATGACTTTTTCACATGGCTATTTCATACAGCGAAAATTTGCGCAAAAGACAAAGAAAATACGGTGAAAGAAAAAAAAAACAAATAATCATGCATTCATAAGAAGGTGCTGGGAGATAAGATAAGCCCGACAAGAAAAGAGGATCGTGCGTGCTCCGGCCCCCGCACGTTATGCAACACTATTCCGCAGAAAGCAGCGCAATTAGACGTGTATGTGTGTGTGTGACGTGTCATGTGTGGCGCTTAGTAATCTTACTGTTATGCAAGCCTCTCTCTCTATCTCTCACTCTCTCTGCTCTCGGCATTTGCGCGTGTTTGTTATTTGCGCTCTTCGCGCATAATTAGCGGAACCACAGTCAAATAGAAACCAATCTGCGACAGCTCAATTAGCACCTGTTTTAATAGCACCAGCAGCGGTAGCATTGACGTCGATATTGCGGTTTGTGCTCCTGACAAAACGGCGTTTGGTTTTCTGTCTGCCTGTCTGTCTAATGCCCTGCTGCACTTAGCATACTTTATGTATCGGGTTACCATAGTTTGCCCTTTGTTGAACTGCACTTGCCATAATGAGTATTGGGTTACCATAGCCTGCCCTTTGGCGCATTGAATTACCATTGAATGTGGTCACTCGATTATTTAACGAACTTTAATCGATTGTTGCCAAACTAAAATTCAGTTACTAAGCAACAATTTTCTATCGTATGTATATTTTATATGCAAAAATTAAGTGCAATTATTTTGCAGCACGCAAGGGCTCAAAAATTGAAATTGAATTTGCATAATTTGCCTCTTGCAATTATAGTAACGTAGCAGTCAGCTGATTGACAGGCCATCTCACATATGTATGTAGTATTTGATAGGCGATGCAAAGCAGCGGCGTACACGTAAATTATAATTCAATTTATCAATGAAATCGCGTTTTTGGGGCCGGTCCAGCAAACCGGTTTGTGTGTGTTTGTTTGCTGCTCGCACACAAATCAATATAACGCATAAGAGAAGACAACACACACACATACATGCACACACACACAACGATCGCTCAGCAGGCATGCAATCCAATTTGCAAAAGTCCTCCGCTGGGCGGCGCCACAAGTTCTCATGGTTGATTGAATTTGCTGACCCACTGGCCGCAAAAAAAGAAAACAATGCAAAGCTAACGATAGAGGGAGAGCGGGATAGAGAGCGAACGAGCGAGCGAGCGAGCTGCTGTCAATCAAACAAAATTGCACTTTGCGCTTGAGCTTGGATTCCGTTTTCATTTCCATTTCGTTTCGTCTGGGCAAACGCCACGCGTGGCAACAGCAACAAATGCCGCCGAGTTGGAATTTCGCTGTCGTTTTAAGTGTGTCTCGCGATGGGCTGATCCGAACATACAACAATAAAAAACAAATAAAATATTATAAACTAGTCGTAACCGGAATTGAGGCTTTGCTAACCGTTAAACTTGCGTTGAACTTTGCGAGTGGCGCGCTTTTATTATTTTTTTTTTTTTGTCAAATTATGTGTTTTTCGGCTTTTTCTGCTTCGCAGTCAATTGCACAACAACAACAATGTGCAAATGCAGCCACTGGGGCAATGTCTGATCCGCTGCTGAGTCATGGGACTCAGGCTGCTGCAATCGCCGCTTTGCGCTTTGCTTATCTCATGTGTGCATCAAAGTATGTGTATGCGTGCGTGTGTCCGTGTGTGTGTGTGTCTTTGTTTGGGCACCTTATCAATATGTGTTCCGCGTAATTTTACGCGCAATTGCCGCCTGAAGTGCAGCTCAATGACAGATGTGCCAACTGTTATCGATAAACACTGTTTAGTGTGACCACTAAGTAGCCTTGAGCTGCAGCATATGCTCATTTAAGGTGACCATAACAACAGTGTTGCGCGCGTTGGCGTGCAAATAGCTATAAAGCCAGATTAGACTTGGCGGCAAACAGGCAAAACAGTTGTCCACTGATGATATATAGTAATCTGACCATAACATTACTGCCAACTTTGGCGTGAAAAAGGCTAAAAGGCCTTAAACAAGGCTAGACTTGGCGATAAGCAGCCAAAACAGATTTATTACTGATATTTAATGTTTTTTATCTGTTATTATTTTGCAGAAAGTGCCAGCCATTGGCGGTTTCGTGCGTCAAATAGCTTCCGATGGCCCCACCCTGCGTGAAGTGATGGAAACTAAGATTCCACAGGAGCAGGAGCGTGTTAAGGCTTTCAGGAAGCAGCATGGAGCCACCAAAATGGGCGAGACAACCATCGATATGATGTACGGTGGCATGCGCGGCATCAAGGCTCTGGTTACCGAGACCTCCGTGCTGGACGCTGATGAGGGTATTCGCTTCCGTGGTCTGTCCATTCCCGAATGCCAGAAGGTACTGCCCGCTGCCAATGGCGGCTGCGAGCCACTGCCCGAGGGCCTGTTCTGGCTGCTGATGACTGGCGAGGTGCCCACCAAGGCCCAAGTCCAGCAGCTGTCCTGCGAGTGGGCTGATCGCGCTGCACTGCCTCAGCATGTGGTCAACATGCTGAACAATATGCCAACGACGCTGCATCCCATGTCGCAGTTCTCTGCCGCCGTTACCGCGCTCAACCACGACAGCAAGTTCGCCAAGGCCTACTCCGAGGGTGTGCACAAGTCCAAGTACTGGGAATACGTCTACGAGGACAGCATGGATCTGATTGCCAAGCTCCCAGTGGTGGCCGCCACCATCTACTGCAACACCTATCGCGGCGGCAAGGGCTCGCGCGCCATTGACTCGAACCTGGATTGGTCTGGCAACTTTGTGAAAATGCTTGGATACGACTCGCCCGAGTTCACCGAGCTGATGCGCCTCTACCTGACCATTCACAGCGACCACGAGGGTGGCAATGTGTCCGCACACACGGTCCATCTGGTCGGCTCAGCTCTGAGCGATCCCTATTTGTCCTTTGCCGCCGGCCTGAACGGTCTGGCCGGTCCATTGCACGGACTCGCCAACCAGGAGGTGCTCGTCTGGCTGCGCAAGCTGCAGAAGGAGGCGGGCAACAACCCCAGCGAGGAGCAGCTCAAGGACTACATCTGGAAGACCCTCAAGGCTGGACAGGTGCGTGCACCCTTCATTCGATTCGATTGACTGATTGATTGATTGATTGTTTATTAATTGGGTTTTCCCATTCTCCATTAGGTTGTGCCTGGCTACGGTCATGCTGTGCTCCGCAAGACCGATCCACGTTACACTTGCCAACGCGAGTTTGCGCTGAAGCATCTGCCCGACGATGAGCTCTTCCAGCTGGTGTCCAAGATCTACAAGGTGGTGCCCCCAATCCTGACCGAGACCGGCAAGGTGAAGAACCCCTGGCCCAATGTGGATGCTCATTCGGGCGTCCTGCTGCAGTACTTCGGCATGAAGGAGATGAACTATTACACCGTGCTCTTCGGCGTGTCGCGCGCGCTGGGCGTGCTCGCCTCCCTCATCTGGGATCGCGCCCTCGGCCTGCCCATCGAGCGTCCCAAATCCCTATCCACCGACATGCTCATGAAAATGGTCAAGAAGTAAGCTAAGCAACGACGCACTTGACGGACGGCGCACTGCATTTCTGCAGTACGAGATGTGTGGCAATAGGAAGTTCAAATGTAGCAAAGCAAAGGAAAAGTAATACTAGAAAAACCTACAATAAAATCATAAGAAATTAATTTGCAAAAAGGAAAACCGTAGCGAGTAGCGAAACAAATAGACAAGAGGGCGAAAGGAGAGATAGAGCGAGAGATCCTTGGAGATTGAGATAGCGAGGGAGATAGAGAGGGAGAGAGATCAGGGGAGAATTGACGGTAGATCATGAATATATAACTTTGACATATATATGGTAGCGAATGAATGATGATATTGTTGGCTCGACCAGCTGAGCGAGCGTCGAAGGGCAGCAGACGAAGATGCAAACAACCAAATACCAAATCACAAGCAAGATGCATATATATATATATTTGTTTATACAAATGTATGTATATCAATATATATATATGTATATGTATATCTGAACATGTGTTGAGAACTGCAACAGCAAAACAATAAGTTGAACATAAGGCAACATTTAACATATATATTAAATAGTCTAGCTAAATTATGAACGAGAGAAACTTACAAAAGAAGAAAACGAACAGCAATAGAAATCACTAAATAATTTGTAAGCTCTATTTATACCATATTAAGTTATATAACGGGAGACAGCTGTTTGCACACACACACATCCATCCCCCACACTCCCCCCCCCCCCCACACACACACACACACGCGCGAAACACTATTTTCAGCATTTTTGTCCAACTATTTAGAGGATCTTTTCTTGTGCCCTTTCTGGAACTGCTTATTAAGTTTGTTACTTAACTACATTTTAAGCCAATATTATGCTTGAGGCGTTTCGATACATTGACTTTTACCTTTACTTTACTTAACGTTACCAAATTACACCCTAACCACTCGACGGCCCGCCTAATATCTAATATCTAAACTTGATAAACAAATTTACTTTTAATTTACCCTTTAACTATATCGTTTTTTTTCTTTTTACGTTTACTTTATGTAATTTATTGCAAACCAGTAAATATAATAACGAAAAATAAAATACATACAAACAAGTGGAAAGAAAAACCTCTACACAAAAAATTTAATAAAAAACAAACGGAACAATAATATACAAACCAAATCTGACTGCTGTTGTGTTCTTTTCTCTGGCTTAATTGTATTTGAAATTGCGCGCCAAATGGAGTTAGTGCTGGATTGTTGTGCTTTGGAGCTTTTCGTCGGATTGCGCTGGTCGATTTATCGGCTGGCCGCCACAGTGAAGTGTGAAATGTCGATAGTTCTGTGATACTGTGCAGCACTGCGCTGGCTGCTGATTTGTGCCCCGTGTTACATCACTTAGACGAATTATAGGCAAATTGAACGGGATTTGTGCAGTGCTAAGCGACAGCGTAAACAATTAGTTCTATCTACTAGAAATGTGCATAAAATTGGCAGTTCGGAACGCGATTTCATAACGAGCCCAGGAGCCCGAAAGCCAGCACTGACGTGAACTTGCGGGCTGCGTGTTTTGGATCGTGTTCGCCGGAAACATAAACATACGATGAGCGAAAGCACAAATCAGGTTAGTTGCTGGCCAGGTACATTGTCAGTGCGAATCCCAATCTGAAGACGCAGCACGGGGCCAGCTGAGCTGAGTTGAGCGAATTATCAGCGTGTATATTTGTATATTTTTTATTTTTTTTTCGCGTTGATTACGATTGCCAACACACACACACACACAAACATAAATAAACTGCGCCGTTGCAGTGGCAATTGGCCGTGTTTGGGTTTGTGTTTGTGTTGCGTACGTGAAAAGCCACACAGAAATTGAATTTTCGCTTTTGACATTCGGTTGTTATGTTTTCGTTGTACTTTAGTTATGCCTTTGAAGTCATATTTCGTTACGTTTTCCTTTTCTTTTCAGTTTTGTGCCATTGATTTTTGAGTATATCACCCCAAAAATAACAATAAACAGCAGAACAGTAAATCCCAAAAAAAAAAAAAAAAATTAAAAAAAAGAAAGCAAAATTGAAAAATACAAATCAAAATATATATAAATCCAGTTTTTAAAGCAGCTTAAATTAAAGCCAATACCGATACCAATACAGATGCAGATACCGATACCAATATATCGATAGCAGAAGTAGTAGTCAAATCAACGTGCACTTTTATTGTTATCATTTTGGAGTCAATTTTTGTTCGCTTTTGGTCAGCAGCAACTGGGACCGGGGCTTGGGGCTGGGGACGGGTATCTCCATAGGCTGCATACCTTTTGTTTTGTATCAAAATTCTCTCTTCATTCAAAATAAACACAAACGAACAATAAACAAAAACTAAACGCTAACCAAACAAATGGCGGCCTACTTGAATCGCACCATTTCCCTGGTGACTGGCCAAACGGGCCCATCCGGCGCCAACGATAAAAACTCGCATCCGGGCAACGACACCGTCGACGATTCTCGGCACAATCTGTCGCTGCAAACGTCCGCCTCGTCCACGTCGGCCAACATGTCCGGGATATCCGACAACCGCCTGTACCAACCGAATGAAAAATCGCCGCTGCAGATCTTCGTGCGCGCCAAGAAGAAGATCAACGACATCTACGGAGAGATCGAGGAGTATGTGCTCGAGACAACCACCTTCATCAATGGTAAGCCGATGGATCGGTCAGTCTATAGCTCTATAACTCTAACTGAACCATTGCAGCTCTGCATGCGGATGCGGAAATTGTGGACAAGGCGGAGCGGGAGCTGTTCGAGAGCTATGTGCACAAGGTTGCTGCTATCCGGGAGGTGCTGCAGCGGGATCACATGAAGGTCGCCTTCTTTGGGCGCACCTCCAACGGCAAGAGCTCCGTGATCAATGCGATGCTGCGTGAGAAGATTCTGCCCAGCGGCATTGGCCACACCACAAACTGTTTCTGCCAGGTGGAAGGCAGCGACGGCGGCGAAGCCTACCTCATGAAGGAGGGCTCCGACGAGAAGCTCAACGTAGTGGTAACTACTGGACACCCATTCGCACATCCTTCATTTAACACATTTAACTGAAATCTCCACCTTTTGGCAGAACATTAAGCAACTGGCCAATGCTCTGTGCCAGGAGAAGCTCAGCGAGAGCAGTCTGGTCCGCATATTCTGGCCACGCGAGCGCTGCAGCCTGCTGCGCGACGATGTCGTCTTTGTCGACTCACCGGGCGTCGATGTCTCCGCCAATCTGGATGACTGGATAGACAATCACTGCATCAACGCGGACGTCTTTGTGCTGGTGCTGAACGCGGAGTCGACCATGACGCGGGCCGAGAAGCAGTTCTTTCACACCGTATCCCAGAAGCTCTCCAAGCCGAACATCTTCATACTGAACAACCGCTGGGATGCGTCGGCCAACGAGCCCGAGTTCCAAGAATCGGTAAGATCTAGCCTATATCCAATGTCCAATTAGACGAGCTCCCGCCGTAATCTAAGCCTCTTTGTAAACGTTATGTATTTTTCATTACTTCTGTTTACCACCCTACCAAATACGTAATGTGTGTATGTGTGTGTATCCGTATACGTATCCGTACATGTAACTGCGCCAGGAGCTGGCTAAGGTAATGTTCGATCCAGACCCAGTTCCCTGACACATCAGCTTTGTTTCGCTTTGACTTGCCACCTCCGTGGGCCAAGGCAAATTCTTCTTTTGCATTCAGTTCGTCACTCTCGAAGATCCCCACTAATCCATGATTTCTCTTTCCCTGGCTGCCTGGCTGCTGCTGCTGTTCCGTCTGCAGGTAAAGTCGCAGCACACGGAGCGCTGCATCGATTTCCTGACCAAGGAGCTGAAGGTGAGCAACGAGAAGGAGGCTGCGGAGCGCGTGTTCTTCGTCTCGGCGCGCGAGACGCTGCAAGCGCGCATCGAGGAGGCGAAGGGCAATCCCCCGCATCTGGGCGCCATCGCGGAGGGCTTTCAGATACGCTACTTCGAGTTCCAGGACTTCGAGCGCAAGTTCGAGGAGTGCATCTCGCAGAGCGCGGTCAAGACCAAGTTCCAGCAGCACAGCTCGCGCGGCAAGAGCGTCTCGGGCGACATGCGCTCGATGCTGGACAACATCTTCGAGCGGATCACGATCTTTCGCAACCTGAAGCAGGACCAGAAGAATCTGCTCACCGAGCGCATTCAGGGCACCGAGACGCAGATGATGCAGGTGACACGCGAAATGAAAATGAAGATTCACAACATGGTCGAGGAGGTGGAGGAGAAGGTGTCGAAGGCACTCAACGAGGAGATCTGGCGACTGGGCGTCCTCATCGATGAGTTCAACATGCCGTTCCACCCGGAGCGTCTCGTCCTCAACATCTACAAAAAGGAGCTCAACGCCCACGTGGAGAGCGGCCTGGGCAGCAATCTGCGCGCCCGTCTCTCCATGGCGCTGGCCATGAACGTGGAGTCGGCGCAAACCGAGATGACCGACCGGATGCACGCGCTGGTGCCCAACGAGCAGCTGCTCACCAGCAGCGCCAAGCTGGCCGTGCGCACCCAGCCGTTCGAGATGCTCTACTCACTGAACTGCCAGAATCTGTGCGCCGACTTCCAGGAGGATCTCGACTTCAAGTTCAGCTGGGGCATCACCGCCATGATACAGCGATTCACCGGCAAAGTACGCGAGCGCAGCAAAAAGCAAGCGCCCGCCTTGCTCAATCGCCAGAGCAGTATTGGGGTGAGTCCTCTCTGACCACTTGGCGAGCAGCTACTAAAGATCTGCTTTCCATTCGATTTAGCACTCCGTGGTGACGCCCGTGAGCACGCCCGTGGAGTCGACGAACGTGTGCCTGCTCCCCGGCACGGGAGTGGGTGGCATCACGCCCGAGCAGCTGTCGGTTATATCGCGCTTCGCTCTCTCCTCGATTGGGTCTCAGGGCACGGTGGGCGGTCTGGTCGTGGCGGGAATTGTAAGTATTGACGTGAGAGCCAGCTGATGCTATTTACCGGATGCCTAGCAGGTGCTACTATATCGTTATGCGAATACCGAACAATTGCAGATGCTGAAAACGATCGGATGGCGTGTCCTCGTCGGCATCGGGGCGCTCTACGGCTGCATCTACTTGTACGAGCGTCTGTCATGGACCAACTCGGCCAAGGAGCGCGCCTTCAAGAGCCAGTACGGACGACACGCCACAAAGAAGCTCAAAATGATTGTCGATCTCACGTCGGCCAACTGCAGCCACCAGGTGCAGCAGTAAGTGAAACGACTCTTATACTGAATCCTTGAGAATACTCAACTATAAACTGCATGTCCTTAGGGAGCTGTCCAGCACTTTTGCGCGCCTGTGCCGCACTGTGGACACCGCCACCACCGATATGAACGAGGAGCTGAAGACGCTGGAGGCGCAGCTGAACGTGCTCGAGTCCAACCAGAAGCAGCTCAAGCTGCTCCGCAACAAGGCCAACTACATACAGAACGAGCTGGACATCTTCGAGCACAACTACATTGCGCCGCAGTAGATGGGAGAGGAGACGACGACGACGAAGCCTAACAACAACGACGACAACTTGAACCCCCTTTCCGCAGACAGAAGAAATTGAAAATCCGTGCACCTGTTTAAATTGATTCCTACCTACCTTTTTTTTTTATTAGACACTTTTGCCAAATTGTTAACGCATGTCCTTTTTTTTTTTTTTGATTGGTTTTCGCCTGCACGTATTTTACAGATATTCTATTTTTTATAGCCGCTCGTTGCAGTTGAACTCTTATACACGCGCATAGTTTTAACTGTTTTTCTTTTAGTTTTATTAATTATACATGCATAATATGAATATATTGTAATTGTTGTTGTTGCACTCTGCGTACACCTGTGACATGGCCGGGCGCCATGAAAACGTCTAAACAAAAATTTAACAATTATATCTGAAAAACATTGTATTGAAACGATTCTTGTTTGTACTCGACGATCTGCCGTATATATGTATGTACATATATAGACGATTTCAGCTCGATTATCATTGTCATTATCATTGTCATTGTCATTGTTGTCTGTCTTGCTGGAGTTTCATAAGAAAGCAAAGCGCCTCGACTGCTATGGGTAATTGAAGCTGCATGTCAATGATAGAGAGAGAGGAAGAGAGAGAGAGAGGCTAGACATAGTTCTGACTGTTGCGTAAGCGAGAGCGCATGACGCCGCTTGCTGCTCTGACGAATTATTGCGAAATTGTGATTCATTTGGCTTTAATTGATAATTGAAAGAGTGCAGTTCGATTTTGATACGCATTTCCTGGTATTATATAGACGTATATGTGTGTATGAATGTATATAAAAATATATGCATATATGTATATATATATACAGATTTATAGGGGGCGTAAGCTGATGTCTTGGGCTCTGGACTAGAGGCTTTAAGTGCTTAACAGAGTATATATATATATATATATATATATATATATATATATATATATATATATATATATATATATATATATATATATATATATATATATATATATATATATATATATACATATATATAGATTTATGTATTTATGTACTCTTGCACTAGCATGATGTGCTTTGTATATAGCATTAGAGGGATCTTAACTCGCCAGAGAAACTAATGCTAAATTTTAATTTAAAAAAATATGTATATAAAATATGTATGATATACATAAATAATAATATTGACAAAATTTGAGTTTTTTAAGAATAATACATTAATTATAAATAGTTTTTTTTTTTAAATATAATTTTATTAATATATTTTTTATTAAAAAAAAACCAAAGAAGCCACAGAAAAGTTAGTTTTTTATAAAGAAAAGCTATAAATTAAATAAGTTGTGGAATAGCCTTTCTTTTTAATTCTTTTTAATAGCCTATATCAATTACTTTAGCATGTACGTATCATATCACTATATGTAACTTTATACATACATATATGACTTTAATCGGATTCAGTAGAAACTAACGTAGTACAGTCTATGGGAAAGCAGATGTAGCTCGTGAGTTGAGAAGTTATTGATATGTTGAAGCATATATGAACTGATATATCATATATATTAACTGATATATCTGATATATCATATATGTATATCTCGACATATATCATGATATATCAATGACTTCTCAACTTAAGAGCTGGTATATAGCATCTGCTATATCTGATATACCATCTGATGTATTTGATATATCATCCGATATATCATGTTATATCAACTTAAGAGCCACATCTGCTTTGCCATAGATTGTACGTTAGCTTCAACTGAATCAGCTCACATAGACTATATACGACTATATATTATATAGTAATATGGCGATATCTTTATATCTGTATCTATATCTTCTGTCTGTTTATGCATTTGCATGATAAATAGACTTTCAGTCAAAGAACTATAGAGCTGACATCTGTTTTACTACATATGTATGTATATACTATAGCTCTCTTCATATATATCTGTCTAATAGCCTCTCGTGCCCTTTCTATTTTTGGCTTTATTTTTGCATCTCATAGAAGGTAATGAAAATCTGATTGTAGAATTTGAGCATATGACATGGCTAACAAGAGATTAGCGTAGGGAACGCACGACCAGCAGATACCCTGCATTTCAATCTTCTGCTTTTATGCGAATAAACAAATGAGCTCACATAGCTCCAAGTTGATCAAAATTATGCTGGACTCGGAGGTAGCCTGGAGGACAACAAACGCATTCACGACTATAGCCAGGGCGGAGCGTCGCAGAGTTGGGCGAAGGAGAAGGCGAGCAGTCCCTGTTTAAGGTGCAAAGCTTGATCTGCGCTTAGTATTAGGCTATGATTAATGTTGATCTTGAATCATTTCCCATTCCAGATGTACATTTACCAACAATTCAAAGCATTTGCCATATCACAAGTCTATATTACTTGATAAACCTTTGCTTATCCAATTTTTACGGAAATGTGAAAGTTAAGTTATCTTAAGAAGCTAAAGAGTCATTCTAAAATCACTATATAGTCATCTCTACGCGACGATCTAGGATGAAAACAAGCAAATTGGATGAGAGATGGACCATACATGTATACATAGAGGAATAAAGATTTCAAATCTAAGATGTCTGGGTTCTGTATGACGTAGAGACGGACGTAGCGTCAGGCGAACAGTCGGACAGGCGGATGGAGAGATGTAATGAAGGGACGGATGGAGGGACATAAAGAGGGATAGGCGTAAAGACAGATAGGCGTACAGACGGATAGGCGTACAGACGTACAGTAAGACGTACACCCATACGTACAGCTGCACGTGCAGCCAGACCTACACCCGTACAGTTGGGGGTACATACATACAGTCGGACGTATAGACATATGGTTCACATGTATAGACGTGCAATAGGACGTACAGTAGGACGTTCAGACGTATAGCCAGAGGTACATCCAGACGTACAGTTAGGCATGCATACGTACAGTCGGACGTATTGACGTACAGTCGTTCAGTCAGACGTACAGTCGGACGTACATATGTCCAACCGGACAAACGAAATAGGCTAGAGCGAGTCAGCTCGATTAACATTTTATATACTTTCTACTCGCTGTCAGATCTCCCTCAGTCTGTTACATACGTGCACATCAGACCAATATACCCTATGTGGGAGTGGGTGTAGGCTGTAGTGGGTGTAGGGTGTAGTGGGTGTAGGGTGTAGTGGGTGTAGGGTGTAGTGGGTGTAGGGTGTAGTGGCTGTAGGCTGTAGTCGGTGTAGGGTATAGAAATAAAAGAGCTTCTCTGCATAGTCTCAAGTCTAAGTTCAGGTCTGACGACGGCAGCGTAAAGCCTACTCGACCCATCAAATACCCTGCAATAAAGAAATCGTTCAAATTATATATCAAGCTCCATTTGAATTTATTTGTGTAGAAAGAATATTTAGCAAGGATTCAAGGTTTTGTTCGTAACTCTAATGGTAGGTTAAGCGATCGAAATGGATTAGATGATTTCACTATAGTAATTACATATAGATATATATATAGAGATATATATAATAGTATGTGTATATTGTAAGGCCAACTGATGGATGTGTAAATTTAAGAGTTTTCAAATATATATATATATATTGACAGACTTATCCCTTATACATCTCATAGGAATAATACAAATAATATGTCTATATTGAATATAGGTGAACATTTACAACATTTACAACCCAACAACTCGTAGAGCGAAAGCAAAACCTAAAGTCTTATATAGATATATATATAGCTAAATACACGGACATTTGATTTTTGATTCATTTTAATCTCTACACAACTTTGCTCTTAATACAAAGAAAAGCGAAATGCATTTACAATTTGTCTTTTGCTTTTTTTTTTTAGTTTTTCTTGGTTTTTCTTAGGTTTTCCAATAATATTTGAACTTCTTTTCGTTTTGCTTTTTGTGCTGAACAATATTTAAATACAAATAGCACAAATAAAAGATATATATATATATATATATCTATAGGTATATATATATATATAGATATACATATATATAGATATACATATATGCTCTAAAGGATATATGTACGTATAGGAATATTTAAATAATCGGCTGTCTATATAGCCGGCAACAAAATACAAGGATGAACAAAACTTTTGAGCATAATTATGAATACAAGTGCTGGACTCATGCTGTGTGTGTGCGTGTGTGTGGGTCGGTTTGGATTATCTGCTGGCGGCTGGCCGTACTGCAATCGGCTAGTTAACTCAATCTACTTTTGATCGCTGGCAGTGCGAAGCGAGTCGGCCCTGAAGCGTTCGGCTAGAGGGCGATCGGTCGGTCGGTCGTTTGGTCGTTGGATGGTTTTGATGGCTTCTCTGCTGATGGTATCTCCGGGGGCCCTTACAAGAAGTAGGGCGTCGTGTTCTGCTTGGGTATCACGCGCTCCGAGTCGGGCACGGCCAGGAAGATCTTCGTCTGGCGCTGCTGCGCCGTGTCGAAGCTCAGGATGGCGGCCACGTTGCCGCAGCGATAGCAGTAGTTGGGCGCCGACCAGACGGTGACCAGCTTGCCCTCGAACATGTACTTGATGCCCTCGTTGACCAGCTGGTGCGCCCGACAGATCAGCTCCAGGTTGTTGATCGTCATGAAGTCCTTGGTCACATTGTGCCCGAACAGCCAGCCGGCGCCTCGCGGGCTCTGGCCCCTGCACGAAACGTGAATATGCATCCCTTTGGCTAGTATATATATACTCACCAGTATTCCATGTCCTCGGGGTCGGACCACACCAGATCACAGAAGGCGCCTTTGTAGGGTATCTCGCCGTTTCGCTCAATCGTTCGTATTTGATCGAGCGTTATAATCTCCGGACTGAGCCCGCCGTGCACGCACAGCACGCTCTCGTCAATGATCTACAGGTGAAAAAGCAGGCGAGGATTAGCATCTCTCTCTCTCACACTCTCTATGTGCACGTACCGCAGCAATGGTAAGAAGGTCAAACACTTTACAGCAGTATTTCCAGCCATTCGCGTTGCCGTATTTGCTGAAGCACTCGTCGAAGAAGCCGTACACCTTGGTTATCTGCCGCGTCTCGTGGTTGCCCCGCAGCAAGGTGATGCGACTCGGGTAGCGGGCCTTGAGCGTCAGCAGGCGGGTGAAGGTCTCCAGACTGTAGTAGCCCCGATCGACAAAGTCGCCCATGAATATGTAGTTCGTGTCGGGCACCTGCCCGCCCGTGCGAAACAGCTGCTCCAGGTCATAGAACTAAAAGGGGCAAGCGGACAATCTTAGCGGGAGAACGAATCATGTGTGTGCCTGTGTGCGTGTGTGTGTCTAGGGTGACCATTACCTGGCCATGTATGTCGCCACAGACGGTGACGGGCGTGCTCACTGGCTGTATGTTGGTCTCCTCGAGCAGTATGTCGCAGACGATATCACAGAGTTTCTTCAATTCGTTTTCCGGCAAGTACTTGCACTCCTTCACAACGTCTATCCATTTGTCGACATCACCCATTTTATTGCTCCGTATGTTTTGTGCAGCGCACCCAAAGCCCGTTGGTAAAGTTAATGGAAAAACGCAACAAAATCCGCAAACTGGCAAAATACCAAAACAAAATGAAAGACATGTTGAACAACAAAATACTATCGATAGATATGCAAATAATGCGCGTTCCCAGCCCGCGTACACAAATGCCCTAAATAAGCAGTAAATTTACCAAAAAAATACTATCGATGGGTTAGCAGCATTTACAGACTGTTAACATTTAGATGGACTGTAATGTTAAGTGTTTCGAAATTTGCATTTGGCGCAAAACTTTATCTTTTTCTCTCTTACACTTTCATTACTTTGATATTTTTTTATTAAAAATACATTTTTTAATGCTTAAAACTACTAGCGAAGCGTAAGCATAAGGCAATTTAAGCTGCTTTTGGCTTGTCCCTCCTCTGCGTTTTTTTGTGTTGTTTTGTTTTGGGTAATGTTTGCCTTATGGCTTTTAGCGCAAAATTAGTTGTAATTAGCTTTTGCTTAAAGCAAATCATAATTAGCATACAGCAGCGGGACCGACAAAAACTCGTCGCGGCCGCTCCTTGGCTTACGCCTTGATGCCGGGCTTTGTTTTTCAGCGTATAGAAATAATCACGCTTTTAAATTTTATTGCTGTGGCGCGAGCTGCTTGTTGAATTTACCACTGTGCGAGTGAGTGTGTGTGTGAGGGGGAGGGAGAGGGAGAGCATGAGAGAGTGTGTGTGCTTTGTGTCAGTGGGGCAGAAACATGCTGGCATCTTGTTGTCTGGGGAATGGCGGCTGAGCGGGTTGAGCGGGTTAAGCGGGTCGCAGAGCAGCGGGCCGGCAGCGTAAGCTTTGGTGTTTGGAGAGTCTCATTAGTGACGCGCGCGCGGTTTGTCGTTGGCTCGGGCTAAAGGCAAGTTATTTGTATTGTTTTCTTGTTGTTTTTTTTTTTTTTATATTTTATTTTATTTTTTTCGGGTTGTACTTGACTCGACTCTGTACTTTGCGCGGGCTGACTGTGCGCCATGAAATTGGATTTAAGTGGGGGAGGGCAGCAAAGGGTTAAGCTGCAGCTGCTCGGCGCCCAACAAGCCAAACTTTTGCCAAGCGGAACGCTAGTTCCCTAAAGAAATACAAATTAAGTCAACAACCAAAAAAATAAAAAGGAAAAGAAAAAGAAAAACGGTAGCTAGATAGATCTGCTTAGCATTTTAACATTCCACGAACAAATTAACTAAAGTAATTTAAGTTTCTACTATCAGAAATCAAGGCGCATTTGAGTCCATATCAAATGTGTGTTCGTCCCACTGTCATACGCGTGTTAAAGTCGCCAAATTGACAGCTGAGCTGCATTTAACGGTACTCATCCAGCGACTTCGGAACTTTGGCTTTTACTTTCAACTTCAGCTTCAGCTGCTATTCTGCCGTGTATTATACCGTTTTGTTGCGTGCTGCATCATTAGTGCCGTTATTTTATGTTCTTCCGCTTACTGCTTTTCGCCACTTTCATGCGTCTTTTTTAGTGTCGGCTTCGCTTCCGCAAAGCTGCTGATGCCGTTGTTGTTCATCTACTTCTTCTTTACTTCTACTTCTTCTTCTTCTTCTTCTTATTCTACTCCTACTTCTTTCCCTGTCGCAATGTTGACAATTAAGTTAAACTTGTTTTCCCTACTTCGTTTCGTTTCGACAATTCCGTTACATCTCTCCCATTGTCCCTCGCTCGCTCGCTGTGTGCGTGGCATTCTCTCTCTGTGTCCTCACAGTTTTTAGTTTACCCCCCTCCCCCCTCCCCCCTCCAAAACTAACAGTTAGCCGCGCTTTGCTGATTATCAATGCTTTCGTCGTCTGCGGCTGACTCGGCCTGTGACTCTGCTGCTGATGTGGCTGATAATTATGTGTCCCATGTCCACCCACTCGCTATTTGCCATTTGGACATTTCTTTTCCTTTTTATACACCCTGTAAGTAATGGTGCAAGTTGGGTATACTTTGTTGGATAAATCATATTTGGCAGTCAGACTAATGGTTTAGTTTTCTAAGACAATTTTAGTATAAAAGTTTCGTGACTCAAGCTAATCGATATTTATCGGTAACTGATCATTTTTTGCTGCATTGCCAGCGAGTCTGGCTGGAAGAATTACTGTTTACAGGGTAGCGCCTAGTCGATAACCGTTCTCAACTGCTTTCTTACAGTTTTTTTTGGTTTTTTTCTGCATTGTCTTCGCCGTCACCGTTGGCCGCATCGAACGGCCATTTGGCCGGTTTTCTTTTTATTGTTGACGTTTTGTTAACTTGTTTTTTCCTGTGCGCCGCCATCCGCCAACTGGCAACTGCCATTCAACACTCTCCGGGTCGCATAGTTCTTGCTGTCAACTTTTGGGGGCGGCAGCGGCGGCTGACGACTGCTGCTCCTTGACTCTTGTTGCTGTTGTCGCTTTTATTGTCGTCGAAAATTAAATAAAATTAATTACCGCGTGTGTTTGTATACACGCACACAAACACACACACACACACACACACACACACACACACACTCCACACGCACATTAAGCGACAGGCTGGCAGACAGGCGGCCTCGACATTAACGCACAGTCTGAGGCAACTACAGCACCTCGAACTGCCGCTACTCCAGCTACCGTTTGACAGCCGCACGCCTTAATTCACGCGCGTGTGCCTTCACGTCGACGGCAGCAAACAACAGTCGCCGTAACAGTGCCATTCATAACTTAACAGCGGGGAGAGAGGATGAGTCAAACAGCTCTTGTTCTATTCTTGTTCATGCGTCTCTCACTCTCGCCAGCTTTTTGTCTTTTATATTAACTGTAATTGATCTTTTTGTTGTTGTTTAATTTTGTTATTAATTCTCTTTCTTTTCTCTTTTTTTTTGTTACAGCTTTTACACAAAGACAATGCCTCGAGGTAGTTGTTTTCACCTGTTTTTGTTTTTCATTTCAGTTCTGTTGCAGATCGACTGGCGAGAGAGAGAGAGAGCTCAGTTTTATATCGCTCTTTTCAGCACTCGTTTACTGTGGTTCGTGTATTGGCAATTTGTGAGCTTGCTTTACTGCTTGATCGACTTGCGGCGCTCATTCGTTATGCACCACTGTTATAGATCTCTCTCTCTTTCTCTCTCTCTCTCTCTCTCGCTCTCTCTCTCAGAGCATAGTTTTATAGCTCTCTTTTCAGCGCAGAGACGTTTACAGTAGGTCATGTGTTGGTAATTTGTGAGTTTGCTTCATTGCTTGATCGTCTTGTTGCGGTCGCTTATTGTGCTCCACTGTTATAGATCTTTCTCACACATTAGTTGTCGGCTGGAGACAGGACAGTTTGTGCAGATGTTTACAGTGCTTTGTGGGCTGACAATTTGTGAGTTTGCTGTATAGCTTGATCGGTTTTGCGGTGCTCGTTCGCTGTGCACCACTGTGCAAGGGTGGAAGAGTGTGTGTCAACGGCATCTTCATCATCATTATCAACAGTTAACAGGCGCGAGAGCGTTGTCGGCTTGCCAGCCAGGCGGCAGCAGCGACAACAACCTGTGGGGACAGCGAGGGTGTGGCTCGGCCGCCTAAAGGCATAATGTCGCCATTTGACGGGTGTTGCTTCAAATTACGACTGTACGCCAAATGCTGCCGGCTTGATGGCTGTTGTTGAATAGGCAGACCTATGCCGCTCACCATGTTCTGTCTCGCTCGCTCTCTCTCAGTCTCTCTCGATAGCCTGCGAGCGTTCCCGCATTGCCACCATCTTGGTTTGCCGTCACTTACATACATACATATGTATGTATGTATGTGTAGGCGCGCCTTGCACAGTGTGTACGTACGTATGTATGTATGTATGTGCATGTGTATTTGCCGTTTGGCCATGCCGCACAACAACAACAACAACACCAAGGAGCAGCAGCACATTAGCAATAACAAATACGCATTTCTGTGTATCGTTTCGTGCGTTTGCTTTGTTTTATTTATTTATTGTGCGCTTTTAACTTTCCACCCAAAAGCAGAGTTGTTGTTATATTGCTCTTATTACTACTGCTGTTGTTGTTGCCATTACAACTACAACTATTAGTTGTTGTTGTTGTTGTTTTGGCCTTTTGACTTTTTGGTGCTATGGCATTTGACTTTTTTCTTTTTTTATTGCTTTGTGCGAGCGAAAGAGTCAAAAAGGCGAATGCGAAAAGAAACAAAATTGCGCGTAGGAGGCAAAGACCAAGAGAGAGAGAGAGAGAGAGAGAGAGAGAGAGGAGAGTGAGTGGTCGGTTGGTATAGCAAATTGTTGTACATAGTTTACTGCGATAAAAACGAGAATAAAAGCAAAGCAGATAAAATTAAATAGTGGCCAAAACAGACAAGCGCACGGAAAAGGGGCGTTGTGGGCGTGGACATCGGACATCGGACATTGAACGTTGAACGTTGGCCGTTCTGAGCAGGTACCCTTGGGCGCTGGGCGTGGCAGCACGTACAAAAACTAATCGTTCAATTAAGTTGGCGAATGTTCAGCGGCTAAAAGGCAACAGGACGAGCGAGGGACGTCATAGGATAGGGATAGGGACAGGGATAGGGCCAGGGATAGAGATAGAGATAGAAATGGGGAGCGGCATGGGGTGGGGCGACAGTTTCCTTAACATTCGCAAAACAAGCAGCGTGCACAAAAAGTTAATGAAAAGGCAAATACACATATGGATGAAAATAATCAAAAGGTAATGGCTATTCGTATACCCTGTAAAAAACATTTTATTTGTGTGTTGATTTTTTTCATTATTTAATTTGTGTTTAACCTTATAGTATATATTTATAGTTTGTAATATTTATTTGCTTATTTATATATTTATAAACTTATTAATTTATTTGTATATTTATTATTTTATTGAGGTTTTTCTTTATATACCTATTTTTTTAATAATTATTTATTTTGCATTTTAAAAAAATCTTTTGTTTTTAAATATATTTGTTAATTAACTATTGAATTTATTTATATATTCATTCATATATTTATTTATTAATCTCTTATTTATTGAATATATTTATTAATTATTTTATTTTATATATGTTAATTACATAATTAAATTAGTATATACTTATTTATGCATATTTAATTTATTATATATATTTTTAATTTTTTCTATTTCTTAAAGTTATAGCTTTACTATACACATATATAAACTAACTCAACTATATATATAGGGTATCATAGCGTGAGTACAAATTGAAGAGCATACGCATAGTCGCTGAATCGAATAGCGGCAGACAAACTAACACACACACATACATACACATACACACACACAGGCACGCACTCACGCACACAGTCAAACACACACAGTACGAATGTAATGGGGCGTGGAGAGGCAGTGAGTGTGTAGCTGTCATGCCAGATGGGCGGGGTAAATAGACAGCAAGAAGCGTAGCGAGAACCGTTGCTGTTCCCGCTGGTACCGTTCTTGTTGTTGTTGTTTTTGTTTAATTTCTTTTGAGCACAAAACAATTATCAATTAATGTAGCGTTATGTGCGTGTGCTCTCTCGCTCTCTTAGCATATATGTGTGTGAAAGAATATGTGGAGAGCGAGTGTGTGTGTGTGTGCTGGGTGCAAATTAAATTTTTAAAGCTTACAAGAAGTACTGCAGCAAGAAAGAGAAAGAGAGTGAGAGAGAGAGAGAGAGAGTTATATTTAGAAGTTGTGAGTATAAAGAGAGCGGAAGGATGAGCTGGTGTGCGGCGCTAGCCGCTTTACCCAAAATTAAGTTTATTTATTTGTGTATTTGCCTCTCGCACAGTGAGTAAATATTTA
This sequence comes from Drosophila paranaensis, assembly GCA_035047545.1. Classification (NCBI taxonomy): domain Eukaryota; kingdom Metazoa; phylum Arthropoda; class Insecta; order Diptera; family Drosophilidae; genus Drosophila; species Drosophila paranaensis. Next base: position 831,490 of record JAWNPL010000177.1, on the reverse strand, counting down.
TGATGTGCTATGCGTGCATATGTTGAATGTAAAGCTGATTGCTGCCATTAAAGCAACGAAATGATTAACTGAGCGGACAGCAGAGAGGGAGAGAGAGAGAGAGAGAGAGAGAGAGAGAGAGAGAGAGAGAGAGAGAGAGAGAGAGAGAGAGAGAGAGAGAGAGAGAGAGGGTGTGTGTGTGTGTGTAACGGTATATTTTGCATAATGTGCGCTGGTATTTGCTATTCTGGCCGCTCGAAGACTTCATCAACATCATAAACTATAAGAATGAATACTTACGAAATGTTGACTGTACTTCGGGGCAGGAGGCACTTGCCAAACTTGTTGACGGCGACTACAGCTGCTGCTGCTGCTGCTGCAGTTGTTGCCGTTACTCAAGTTCCGCTGTTTACCGACCATCCGTTACGAGAGACAGACATACAGAGAGACGGAGAGAGAGAGAGAGGGAGAGTTTTGTTTGCCTTCTACAGTTAGAAGGATAGATGAATTTACACTTGATTTTCCCTCAACTCAACTCAACGCAACTCAACTCGTTTTCTGTTGACCTTTTAGCAGTTTTAGCCCATATTGGCAACATTTTGGCCTTGCTGAAAACTTATTACGAAACTTGCTCGAATCCGTCTGGATAGATCAAATAACTGTGAATCTGCCTTGAAGCGTTTAGCTGAAATTTATGCTGTTTTCAATCATTTTTAGTAGCTTTCCCAACCCAGTTGGTCGACTGACCCACCCATCGGTGTATATGTATGTAACTGTACTGTGCTTCCAATCAAGCAGCTACTATATTCGAACTAATTGCGTTTTTGGCAGATTCCGTTTGAGATTTACGGTTAATTCTAGCATGCAGTTATCGAAAAAGACCATTAACTAGCCCAAGCCACAAAAAATTGAGGTATGTATGAGTGTGTGTGTGTGTGTGTGTGTGTGTGTGTGTGTAACCACAATTTGCCATATTTGTGTCGTATTTCATATATGTATATACATACATATATACTACATATATATATATATATATATATATATATATATATATATATATATATATATATATATATATATATATATATATATATATATATATAAACTGTTTATGCGCACACAAGGCGAAGTGGATTAGAAAAATTGAATGAAATTGAACTGGGACAACTCCACAAGTTGCCCATTAAGTTTTCCCAGGATAATCGTCCATTATACACACATGTGTGTGTGTGTGGTATTCATTTGTATTTGTTTGTGGCTTGTCTCACACACACACACACATACACAGAGTAAGCCACAGAAAAATAGTCGAAAAGCATTTTGTCTACACGCGCAATTATCTGCACTTTAAAATTTACATTGCTCAATGGATCGTTCTCTATTTTATACGCCTGTTTGTTTGCGTCTGTCTGTCTGTCTGTATGTGTGTGTGTGTGTGTATGTGTGTGTTTGTTTACCAACACATGCATACAATGGAAAGTGCATACATAAGGCTTGGGTCTGGCGCCCGCATAGAGTGCAACGGCTGCCAAGCAAGAGAGCATATGAGCAAGACAAAGACAGAGAGAAAGAGACAGGGACAGACATATATATATATATATATATATATATATATATATATATATATATATATATATAAATATATAGATTATAGAGCTTAAAGGTTAGTACGCCTTATGCACTCATAAAGCAAGGCAAATACATAAGGGGCAGGAGAGGCCACACCACACCACACCACCCCCACCCCCCACCGAGTCACTAAAAGTCTAAAGTAAAACTTACCAAAATGTTAATTAAATTCCAACAACGAATCAAGTAATTTACAACGACTAAGTCGAAAACCCCAAAGCACCGGCCGTCCCTAGCCCCCAAAACTTCAACTACCATCCCCATCCCCCATAGTCATCCCCTTACCCCTGCCCACAGCTTTGCCATTTCATTCCATAACATTTCATGGCCTCTCACCTACACACGCACACACACACACACGTATATATATATATATATATATATATATATATATATATATATATATATATATATATGTATGTGGGGTAGCGCACTCTTGGGCCGTGACAGTAAAATACGGGATATGCTTAAAGCTAACTGTATTTTCGTGTACGCAGGCGAATGCCTCTAATTCAGCCCCAGTCGAGCCGTAGAGGCGGCCCCACTTTTATCCCCTTGGCTGCTTTTACTGATTGTCCTCGTTGGGTCCCCCCCAAAACAGGCGACGACAGAAACAACGGTAAAGAATGCGGCGAAAATTGTAGAGTGCAAAAGAGACTAAGAGAATGAATGAAACAAATGACTGAGAGTGTCATCGGATGTGATCACATATTAATGTAAATAGAGATAGAGATAGATAGAGACTAGAGAGAGAGAGAGAGAGAGAGAGAGAGAGAGAGAGAGAGAGAGAGAGAGAGAGAGAGAGAGAGAAACAGATAATATAATGAGAGAGAGAGAGAGAGAGAATATAGAGAAAGATAGATAACGTACAAAAAGAGATATTGAGAAAGGTAGAAGGAAAATGTAGAGAGAGAGAGAGAGAGAGAGACGGAGGATATAGGGAAAGATCGGGACAATATTGATAGAGATAGATGAAGATATAGACAGAATGTAGATAAAGAGAGAGAGAGAAAGAGAGAAAGAGAGATTACGTAGAGAGAGCTGGAGACAATTAAGATCAAGAAGTGCAGAGAAAGAGAGAGAATATAGAGAATTTAGAGAACAGGAGAGGTTTTCCTTCTCTAGAGAAAGGGAGCGAATATAGAGTAAGGAAAGAGATGGAGAGAGAGACAGAGAAAGGGAGAGAACAGAGGTATGTAGAGTAAAGAGAGACAGGAGAATGAAAGCCGAAGAGTGAGAGAAAGACGGTAAAAAAGAGAGAGAGAGAAAGAAATGAAATATTGTTTTGAGGGAGAGAAAAATAGAGAGTGAGCAATGTATAGAGAATGAGAGAGACAGTTAAAGTAAATGTAAGCGATAGAGAGAGGGAGGGACAGAGAGGTGGAGAGAAAGAGAAAAAAGAGAAAGAGGAGAGAGAGATCGCAAGCGAGGGGCAATGTTAGGAAAAAGAGAGTAAATCTAGAGAGAGAGAGAGAAAGAGGGAGAGAAAAAGAGAGAATATACACAGAGAGAGCGAAGAATTAATGAAGAGATCAGAAGAGATCAGAGTCGTAGTAATACAGTGCATGATGGTTAAATAGAATCTTTAATTAGAGACAAAGAGAGAGAGGGAGTGTGTGAGAGAGAGAGATAGAGAGAGGGGAGGCGAGTTAGAGCATCAACTGCGTAGCTGCTGAGGTGGTGCTAAGAACAGTTCCTTCATTCTTTACGAGTGTGTCGCATGTGTGTGGGTGCGTGTGCCTTGCGTGGGTGAGTGTCGCATGTGTGGGTGTCTGTGTATGTGTGGGTGCGCGTGTAAGTGTACGTGCGAAATAAGTGCAGAGAGTCGCCTCAAGTGATGCGCGTTTGCTGCTTGGTTTTGGCGGCACAGCGTGACTGCAGGCAGCAACACCCTCACACCCTCACACGCTCACACCCTTTCCTCTGCCCCTACCCCTCCCACAAGCACCACTTTCGTACAGCCCACTCTCCGTCCGTGGAGCATTTCGCAGGAGTTGCCTCGGACGGCGTCCAGCTTTGCGAGACAAAACTTGAAAAACAAAAACGATTTTGCGCCGGCGGCCGGCAGCTGCCGCGAGAACCGACAGTCGGACAGCCAAGTTTTTTTTCTATATTCTATGTATATATATATATATATATATATATATATATATATATATATATATATATATATATATATATATATATATATATATATATATATATATATATATATATATATGTATATATATACGCTCTCCCCTCTCTCTCTCTCTTTCCAGATATATATATATATTTATGTTTTCTGTGCTGTCGCTAATGACGCTGCGGGGGCGGGGGCGTCGACGTTAGCCACCAATGTTGACTAGCCCTAAAGGCAAAATTGAAAATAATAAAATAAAAAGAAAGAAAAAAAAACTAAAAGAAAAGAGAAAAAATTGCGCTGCGTCGACGTCGCCGCCTGTCGAGAGAGACTCAGCAGACTTTTTGTCTGAATGCTCGAGGGGCTCAGCTGGCGGCAGAGGAGCGAGCGGGGCGTGGCTAAGAAACAGGGCAAGCGTAATTGCTGGCCTGTGTACGCCTCTCTCTCTCTCTCTCTCTCGCTCTCTCTGTGTGTGTGTTTTGGCCAAGTTAACAACACAATTTGGCCGCAAATAAAATACAAGTTAGTTAATCCCACAACGTGTTGAATTTAATCAGTGGCCAATTTTTCACTCGCCACCCGCGCTGTGCCCCACATTTTGGCGCCGTGCCCCACCTTTCGGCGTTGGCTGCTGTGCTGCCCTGGCAGGACCTGTGCCAGCTCCTGTGCCTGTGCCTGCGCCTGATGTTGCGCCTTGTCTGACCGCCCGTCGATTTGTTCTCTTGTTGTTCTCCTCGCTGTTGTGGCCGTTATTCTCGCTGCTGCTCTTTCGGCCGGCTGCTGTTGCTTTGCCATTTAGCACTGCGTCGAGATTTGTAGTCAATAATTGCATTGATGATGATGAGCTTGATGCCCCGCTGCCCTTCTGCCCAACTGCCCAACTGCCAGCCTGCCTCTCCCCCTTCTGGCTGGCATCCAATGTGCGCGCTGCTGGCTGCTCGGGATCAGCAGCTTAATTGTGCTTTAAACAGAGCTTAATTGGTGATTGCAAAAGTGTGTGGGCGGGGCTGAAGGGTCTCTGTATGTGTGTGTGCGTGTGTGTGCATCGCCTCGGCCATGGGGTCAAAAAGTATTTGGCTTGAGTGCAAAAAAAAGGGAGAATCAAATTGAAGGTATTAAAGAAGGCGCTGGCATAGCGAGGCAGAGCTGTAGACAGTAAATACAGAGAGAGAGGGAGAGAGAAAGTTCGATATCGAGAAACTTAAAGGTAAATAACGGCAGCAATAAGTGTGCAGCGAAACTTACTCTCTCCCTCTCTCTCTCTCTGTCTCATGATCCGATTAAAATAGTTAAACAGAAACTATAAAAAGAAAATAAGGAATCTGACACAAAAGAGAGAGAGAGAGAGAGAGAGATAGATAGAGAGGAAGAGAGAGAGAGAGAGAGAGGTAAGCCTAAGCCTAAATGAGCGGAAACATTTCTAAAAAGTAAGTAATAATAGGCGAAGAATACATTGTAGGGAGATCAAAACGCAGTGACAGTGATTGACTGCAAAATACCCTTACCTAAGTCATGAATAATGGAGTGAAAGGAGATGGAATGGGAAAATCAAAAACAAAAAGTGGCAGTGACTGACTAAAAGATACCCTAACTAAAGGTAAGAACTGATGAAATAATGAAGGGAGAAAGACGGAAATATTGATGATAGGTAAGTAATGAAAAGAATGTGGAAATCAGAAACAGAAAAATGGCAAAGACTGACTGCAAGACACCCCAACTTAAGGCGTAAGAATTCATGGATAAGGAATGAGCGGAAACAGTGTTGAAAAGGTAGTAAAAAGAGGAGAAGAATAGGTAAATTAAAAACAGAACAGAGTAGCTGTGACGGACTGCAAGATACCCTAACCCAAAGTATAAGATGTTATGAAGTACTGAAGTGAGCTAAAGTTAAGTGAACGGAAACATTGATGAAACGTTTAATAGAGAAGGTTCAAGGGGAGGTAATAACATTTAACAAGAGCCAAAACAAAACCAGACTGCAATATACCCTAACCGTAAAATGTCATGAAGTAATGAGGAAATTATGGTGAAAGGTACGTAATAATAGAAGCAGATATTGTAAGGAAATCAAAACGAATTGACAATGACTGACTAAAAGATACCTTGCCTAAAGCACTCAAATCATGGAGTAAAAAAAAAGGCATACGAAATCGAATCGAATCGATATCCTTAATTATTCTGACACAACGATCCATACTCGATCGTTTTATGGATTATTGATTATATATTCTTTTTATATGTCCTACATATATTGTCATATATACCACTTTCGTCGAGAGCTTTATCTGCTTTAGTAGCCAGGTGTATCCAGAAGAGCAGACTTTACGAATTTTAGAGCTAAGTTATTCCAATTGTGGAATAAAGACGAAGTCAGGGATGGGGAATGGGTCGGAATGGAGTGGCAAATAAATCATAGGTTCGATTGCTTGGCTAGATAATTCGCTGCTTTATCAGCGTGGCGCATTGCCGCCAATGCAAACAGTTGCTAGCTTGCACACACAACCACACACACACACACACATATACAGCCACTTGCACGTGAGCAAACAAAAACAAGACATAGCCAAATATTTTGCTCAATGTCCGCTGGCGTGATATGGCCCCGACCCTCATCTCGTCCGCCTTTTCATATTCCGCACGCACTCGTATTCCCAGTTTTCCAATTTCCTCAACATTTTCCCGCTAAACAGAAGCACACACACACACACACACGCAGTGGGACATACACATTGTAAACATTTGCAATTTCGATTGTGGCGCTGAGGCTTCGATTGCGCCTCTTTCTGTTGGCTGCCCAAAGCAGCCGCTCGATGGACCCGATGGACCGTTGCCAGCGTCCTTCCGTCCTTCCGTCCGCTAACTGGTCCGTCCGTGCGTGCATTCCGTCCTGCTCATGTTGTTTACGGTTTTACAATTCCGCTGATTGCGAGTGGTTCAGGCGGCGGCTTAGTCTGTTTGCCAGCCAAACACACACACACACACATACACACACACACGCGCGCGCGCACAGAGGAGTTTTGTTGTTGTTTTTGGAATTTCTCCTGGCTAGGCTCAGGTTATGCGAGAGAAATTAGTACAGTAATCATCTGCTAAGACTGACAATTAGATAATGCGCCTCGGATTAGCCGGCTTGTCTTGTTGCTTCGCTGCGGGGCAGCTGCTTGTTGTTGTTGTTGTTGTTGCTGCTGCTGTTGATTCTGGTGTTTTGACAGCGTTTATTGTCAGCGCCTAATGAGCCATGGAACTTAATAAGCAAGCACTTGTAATGGCTTCTTTCTGCTGGAAGCACTCACAAGGAGAGAGCGAGCGAGAGAGAGAGAGAGAGAGAGAGAGACGGAGAGTGTGTGTGTGGCATGCATGGAAATCAGCACGAAAAACGGGCAGACGATGGCTCAGAGCCATAAAGTCTGATTCGTTGCGCCTGACTGGGATGCTGACGGTCGTCAAGGGGGCAGGTAGTGGTAGTGCGTGTGTGTGTGTAGGTACAGGGCAGGACTTGGCCATAAAGCGCGCATAGTAAATTGAATTTTGTAGCCTTTTGCGGCAGAGGCGGCGTCGGCTGCTGTGCATTTTGATGTACGAGCAACGAAAGTGTAGGTGTACTTGCCTAACACCTCCCTCCCGCCCCTCTTGCCTAAAAGGACGTGTGACGCACTGAGGAGCAACAGCTGGTGCGCCAGTAAAGCACATTTTATTCTTATCCCTGCGACGAAATATCTTTTACGCACTTAGGCGATAGTATGTGCATAGCCTATGAGTGCCAAATGTCTAGAGATATATGTACAAACATATGTATGTATGTATGTGAATGTATGTGTGTATGTATGTATGTGTGTCTCTACTCATAAAGATATTCAGTTTAAATTGCATTTGGTTTGCCCTTTCACTCCGTGAGCTTAGCGCCAATCGCCCAAAAGAGTACCCAAATTAGCAGCTACTTAAGGGAGGAAGCGAGGGAGAGAGATAGGGTAATGCGATGATGGAAAATATGTGAATAATTTAAAGTTCGTAATTTATGCGTTACAATAGGTCAAAAGTTATGGCTGCATTGATCAAAGTTTAATGTAGTTGCTTACCTTTTTTTCCATCCATCCAGCCGTCCTCTTCCAGCTCTTTGTGGCGAGCCTTTTGTGGGTGAAAATGTAAATTTCGTGAGCGGCGCTAATTTGCAGTCCAATTTGTGTGAGGTTATGTTGCCGTAAATGAACTAGTTTCAGTGCGCCGGAGCGAGAAATAATAAAATTGCTGCTTCGACTGCTGAATAATGCGATTATATGTATTAAAAGCTACAAAATGCTAAGCACAAGTCAAATGCAATCACAAGTGTTGCATAATCTCCATTTAAATGTACTTTAAGCTGATGAATTATTCATTGTTTGAGGTTAGGTTAGCTAGAGCAGTTGCTCAGCCCCATACGGCTCAAGTGCGCTCATATTTAGTAGCGCTAAACCAGACAATGTTCTTTGGAAGTGGAGTGCAATTTGATCAGTCGAACTAGCGCAGCGATGCTATAAACTCTATTTAGTATGAAGTATAGATAGCAGATGAGCAGCTGAGCGGTTGAGCTTCAAAAGAACGCATAGTTCGTGTGAACAAGTGAGCTTTTGTGTTGTTTAGTGCAGGTCTTGTTAATGAACTGGTTCAATAACAATTAAAGGGTTGATTTCAATTGTTAATAAACTGGTGAACTGGTTCACGAGCAATTGTATAACTGATTTAAATTGTAAATGAACTGATGAACTGGTTCATGAGCAATTGAATAACTGATTTAAATTGTAAATGAACTGATGAACTGGTTCATGGGCAATTGAATAACTGATTTCAAAGGCGATTCAACAGTTCTCTTGAGCTTGATGAACTAGTTAATGACCGATTTAATAACTGATTTGATTAGCAAAATATTAGTTCTTTACTTTGTGAGCTAGTGAGTCGTTCATTGCCATTGTGTGAACGGTAACATGTTTTGTTTATCAGTTTCTGAACTTGTTCACTGCCAATTAAAAATGTTATTTTAGTATGTATTGTTCATGAACTAGTGATTCGTACATTTGTTCAATTACAATGTGAACTAGTTCATGATCCATTGAGATTCTCATTTTTGCCTGCATTGCTCATGAACTAGTAATTCGTTTATTTGTTCGATTGCAATGTGAACGGTTGAATTAACTTGTGAACCAGTTCTTGGCCAATTGAATAGTTGATTTCATACGCGAAATGAACCGCTCATTTCTATGTGGACTGTATCATATATAGATCATCAACTTCTGAACTAGTTCATGATCCATTGGGATTCTCATTTTAGCTTGCTTTGCTCATGAGCTAGTGAATCGTTTAATATTAAATTCTTATGCAAGCTTTAACTTGTGAACCGGTTCATGACCAATTGAGAGTGTAATATTTGACGAACTAGCTCATTGCTGAACCGAGCAATACGTATTATTGCACTTCACTGCTTACGTAACTGCAGTAGCTCATTTTCAGTAATTATGAGCGACTCGACAAAGTTGTAAATGAAGCTATTTTCCAGCTAAGACGGAGCCCACTCAAAGGGAGCTGGTTCATTAAGATACTTGTGGCAATCGAGCGCTTTACATGCAACAGCTGCCCGCCACATGACTGCTGATTGGTAATAAGGCAACTGGTTTCCGTTGAATTTTCCCAGCTCTTTTTTCTCATCTCGTGCGCATCAATTTGTTGCATACTTAATGGGCGCCCGCTGTCGCTGTCGCTGTTGTTGGTGTTGGTGTTGGTGTTGTTGCTGCTGCTTTTGCTGTTTGACACCCAATCGACAACATACGCTCGACAAATTTCAATAACAAGCCAACGATACAGCAGTCTCCGCCCTCTCGCTGTCTCATAATGGACACCAGCAGAGGCTGCGGCGGTGGCAGCTGTTTCCAGTCAAAGTCAATAACGATGTTGCCACTTTTCGCTTGTTGCAGCTATGTGCTGCCCCGCCCACCGCTCTCTGGCCACCGCGCCACCGCCACCCCCCTCGGTCCCCAAGCAATTTGCGTGGCTTGTTTGCCTGGCTTGCAGGTCTCCACGTTCCTCTTTGTAGGCCGCTCCGCCCACCTGTTTGCCAGCTACAAAGCAGCTGCCACAGGCGCCAACATAATTTGTGCGTGCTACAAGCGCTCTGTTTATACTCTGCCCGCAAGCTGAACGGGCGCAAATGGCCAGCTCTCGCAGGTGGCTAATTGAATACTCTTTACTAAGCATTTTACTTGCATCTATTTCAGCTGTTAGGCCATTAGCGCAGTTCGATTTGCTAATCATCGGACGATGGAAGGCTTAGTGGAAGCAGTTGGGGAGTGCTTGACTAGGCAATATCCGGAAAGATACCTTGAGTAGTTGAAACGAGACTGATTGTCGTTTACCTTGCATTTAATGCAGCGAGAGAGTTTGTTTTTGATACATTCTGACGACGTGTTTGCATTGGTTATAGAAATCCTTTGGATCTTTGCCATGTCTTACATACATTAGTCTCAAATAAACACTTTTCTGTAAACGATCTGACTTGATGATTAAGTATATGCATATATGTGCCTTTAGTTTGATAACCTCAATTTCCTTGACATCCTGAATATACAAATTTAGCTATAGATCCATCTTATGGCCTATATTAATATACATATATATTTGCATATTGGTTTATAGGGTTTCGTTAAGCTAAGAACTCCATGTAGCGTTGGCTAAGACCAAACGAATTTTGTTTTATTTTTATTTGATTGAGTATTTTGTCAGATTACAACCTTTCAGATGACCCAAAAAAAGACTGAATATAGAATATGACAAATACAGAATATTATATCTAACGAATAAGAAGAGTTCTAGAGAGGAAGAGAGCTATACAAATCAACTTCAAGGGGGTATTTGATAGACTCCACTAGAGCCAAGACTCGCTTAAGTAATTCTTGAGGATAACGTTAAGCCAGGATAACAGTAACTATACAGGCAGTCATCTATCTAGTCTGTTCAGGTGAGAAGCTAGACTTTCGATCTGAACAATTAAAGATGGGAAACTCTTCAAAAAAAGGCAAAAGGTAAAAATTGAATTTTGTACATACTGCAATTAGGTCTGGGTATGCCGCAGTCGACTACAAATCAGAACTGTTTTTCGGGTTGATTTCTTCAGATATGGCATTTCACAATTACAATAGTAATTGAGGGTTCGTTTGGCTGGCTTTCGTCTCGAGTGGGCGTGGCCTGGGGGACAGTGTGCTTTAGGTTTAAGGCTAAAATGTAGTTCAGCGCTAGCGGCGATTTGGAGACCAAGTGGCGCCTCGCAATGTCATCAAAGTCTGTCTCTCTCTCTCTCTCTCTCTCTCTCTCTCTCTTTGTCAGTCGCCGTGTTATTGTTTCGCGTCCATATGTCGCCAGCCATTTGACCAGCAGCTATAAAACTGCATCGCTTTTCGCCTCTGTCTTTTGGTCAAGTGCAATGGCAATCGAAATGTGAATGGCAATTGGGAATGGAATGGAAAGGGTGGGGGAGAGAGTGGGAGTGGGAGTGGCAGCAGCAGTGGGGGTGTGGGAAAGAGAATGGCAATGGCCATGGCAATGGCAATGGGAATGTGAATGGGAATGGATATATGTCGCCACTTTGGCCATTAACCGTGCTAACGAATATTGGCCGGAATGTTGCCCAGCAGCGAAAACAAATCGAATGCAGCGTGTTGCGAGCAATTCGGTGCATGTTGCATGCCCCGTGTCGCAATAAAATCAGTTGACTTTATGAATGCTGCATTCACTGTCACACGGCCCGGCCACAGATCTCGCACTCCGTCGCCGCACCCAACCAATAAAACCAATTGAATATCAAGCAGCCAAGTTAAATGGGGAATTGCAGAGCCGAGCAGGACACCAGCAGCACACCAGCAGTACACCAGCAGCCGCCGCCGTACCGGGCAAACAACGGCAAAACATTTTAAGCAAAAACACACAGACATCAGGCGCAACTCCTCCACATAAATATTTAACAAGAAAAACGAGAAGATTTTGTATCACAAACATTTGCTTTATGCCATTTCATAGAGCGCATGTCGCACAGCGAGCTCTTTTATATACCCATTCGCAATGCAAATGGAGATACGGGGTAGATTAGCTTGCGGAAAGTGTACGTAGCAGGCAGAAGGCGGCGGGACGGAAAGAATGAAGTTCTATATACACTGTTGAGCTGATGATGATCATGTGCTGCGAGAATCTACGACGATGTGCGTCTGCCTGAGCGATGGGCTGAGGCGATCTATGACGATGTGCGCATATCTGTCCGTCCGAAGGCATGCAGCGATCTCCTAAACCACAAAAGCTAGAGCCATGATATGTTAAATATTTATGTCTGTATACCCAAAGCAGTAGAAGCTAATACTTTTTTCGATTACTCCTACCATTGGCTTTTTATCGATAAAAATCGATAGTTTGGTTTGGAGTTTTTTGCGTAGCTTGAATATCACTTAAGATAGAAACTTAAAGGTTAGTATGGGGCTTTCTGTGCTTTCTGTAATTAATACCAAGATTTGTTATATTTCGGATTTGGTATAACTTCTCTACTTCTTCCCAAATTTGCAAAAAACAAAAAAACAAGTAAGAAAACTCTAGTCGAGACCGCTCGACTAGGGTATACCCTGAACCCTGCGAAGAACCGCTATTCCAAGCAATCTCCGTTTCTTTAATATACATAAGTATATATATGTTCATTACAAACAGAACATACACACACATACACAGGCGCACACACACACAAGCGCCAGTCGTTGCGTCAGCTGTTCTTTGGCTGCTGTTTGCATGCCAATCACATGGGAAATTAAATGTTTAATAACTTTTTTTCTAGAGTAACGATTTTGATCAAACTTGTTGGGCGTGATCATGTCATCCATATGTATGTATGTACCAAAGCACAAGTCTCTAGTATTTGATATACGGGAGTTACAAATTTGAGGCGAAGGGGGCGTGGCACCCAAAATTTAACAAAAACCGAAATTGCATAAGACCTAAATAACACTAAATGCAAAATTTGAAGACTCTAGCTATAAAGATGAATTAGATAGAATTTTACAGCTTAATTTAAATTTTCGTTTTTAATCGATAACAATAAATCGATAACAATAAATCGATAAATCGATAACAGAATTTCTGAAACAAACTCGATATGCCCGCCCTATACAGGGACCTACAAAAAAATTTGAAGTCTCTAGCTATTGTAAGTTCTGAGATCGACGCGTTCATACATACGGACAGACGGACCGACGGACAGACGGACAGACGGACAGACAGACAGACAGACGGACAGGGCTAAATCGACTCGGCTTGTCTCCCTGATCAAGAATATATATACTTTATGGGGTCTGCCACGCCTCCTTCTGCCTGTTACATACATACGCCTTCCAACAAAAACATTATACCCTGATTTCCCATTTTCAATGGGTTCAGGGTATAAAAAAAATAGTAATGACTAATGTTTTCTTTATGAACTTTTCAACATATGGCTTTACTGATCAAATCTTCTATGCATTATTAAAATTTGATCAAGAAAGTCTGCAAAGAAAAAAGTTGTTCAACAATAAAGTTCGCATAGTAAAGTCCATGAAGCGCAGTCGATGTGCGTGTGTATATGTTGTTTCCTATATTTGCCGTAGCATAATTAACAGCTTAGCGCCACGTTCAGGGTATCTGCGCTAGTCAGGCACTCCCGACCAGAGCACTTTAACATGCTTGTGAGCTAGCAACACTTTAAAGTTGGCCAGGAGCAGCGTTTAAATAGTCCGTTTAAGCTTTTCAAGTGGCCCATTCAAGTGGACTCACAATTGCTGCTAACTATTTTGATTCGATTCATTTAATCCATAAAGTGAAATTATTTCATAATAAGATTAGTGTCAACTAAAGCATTTTTGCTCTTTCAATTTTTAAATGTGAAATAAATTTATATTCAATTGAATTTCTCTGCAGTTGTCGACAGATAATAAAAATAATTATTTCTAAAAATATTTGTTGCTTTTGCTCTCAATTCGTTTGCGTTTCGTCAAAGGCAAATATTCGAGTTGCTCGAGCTGAGCGTCCTCTGGTCGAGTGGCAGACGCATATTGATTGGCAGACGCTGCGTATACTTAACGTAATATTGGGCAACATCTTAAGCACTTGCAATGCATAATCAAAATGCTGCTTACCTATCGTCCAGACAGACATTCGACGAAGTGCTTCAAGCAATGGCTCTGGCAATGCCAAAGGCAATGGCAATGTCGCCCAGCCAAATGGTCCATAAAGCGTATTACAAGTGGCGGCTGAGTGGGCGGACAAGAGAGGGGGGGAGGGGCTTGGAGTGAGGCCTTGCCACAAGTGCTGCAGAAGTAGTGCTTGAGATGCGTACGCGTTTTACCTACATATATGCTTATGAGTAGAGTAGTTCGCAGGGCGTGCGCGACTTTCATTAAACTCATAACAAAGTGAATAAAAGCCGAGCCAAACGGCAACAACTAGCAGTGGGTGGAGGGTGGCAGTGGGGGTGGGAGTGCTGGTGTGAGGGTAAGCAGTCTGGACAGCTGGCAATAATCAGCGGCAGTTTTTGTTTGGGAGCCTCTCTCTCTCTCTTTCTCTCTTTCGCCTGCCATTTGGCATCTACATTTCCATCAACATCATCATCTTCATCTGCGGCGCGCATCATAATCAACATGAAAATCAAATTTGAATTTATGAAGCAGCAGCCGGAATAAAAGGGCAATAGAGAGAGAGAGAGAGAGAGAGAGAGAGAAAAGGGGAGGGGCCCTTGAGGTGGTTACCACTGACGGTTGACTGGGTACGGGGTCTGTGCCACAGGAAACCATCATCAACTTACTTTTGCTCATTTTCATTTTCATTTTCTGTGCGCTCGCCTTTGCCTTCGCCTTCGCTTTCGCCTTGTTGGCCGCGCTTTCCTCGAGGTTTATCAACATTTTTTGGCCCAGTTGCCAGTTGGCAGTCGGCAGTCGGCAGTTGCTGTTTTTGCTGCTTGTATTCCTTTGTTGTGCCCAGGGAGAGGGTATTATAATATAGTCATGTGTAATGTAGCACAAGGAGAGAGGGGCAGAGAGAGAGAGAGAGAGAGAGAGAGAGAGAGAGAGAGAGAAATGATTCGAATTCCTATAAAGATGATAGAAAAACATAAAAGTATATATTCAATGCATAGTTGAATGTAAGTATATACACAGGATATATATTCTTGATCAACATATACAGAGAGCAGTCTCTGATCTTGATCTAGTCTGAGCAACTCTTCAAATTGATGCTTTACCTTGAGCTGTCAAAGAAGTTGATCGATTTTAATTAGGCATCTACACCCATAGCTAAAGCTCTTCTATTTCAGGGTATTCCGAATTCGGTTCGTCTGCATTTCTTTCCTTTGTCTTTTTTTGTTTCGCCTGGTCGGGGTCCATGAGGTGCACAACATGCGTTGCATTAAGGTTGAAAGCATACGGTGTTGTCCAACTGGGCTGTGGCCACGCCCTCGTCTGCCACTCTCTCTCTCTCTCTCTCTCTCTCTCTGTGTGTGTGTGTGTGTGCTTGTGTGATTGTCTTTCACATATATTCATTTGTTGCAATTACATTCGGCTTGGAGTTCGCTTTTTCATTTTCATTTTCTTTTTATTTGAATTTTTTATTTTTTTTACTTCTGGTTTCAGACTCGTTGGAATCATTTAGCATAGTTTCATGTAGCGTGTGTGTGTGTGTGTGTGCTGCGAAGCTCTTCAAGTTTCAGATAAATATTCATGTGTGTGCGTGTGTGTGTGTTATGTGAATTCCATTAGAGCGCCAGACAAGCCAACTTCTTGAGTGCGTCGAAGCGTGTGAAAGAAAATAGCGTCGAGCAGTTACATCCCTTTTTAATACCTGAGAAATGGATGCAGCTTTAATTAAGTTATATATATATATATATATATATATATATATATATATATATATATATGTATATATGTATGAATGTGTGTGTGTGTGTGTTTAAGCATAATTGCCATGAAATTGCACACTTCAGTTTGAAGTCCAATTCGTTTTAATGCAACGATAGAGGGTCGTATTAAATGATAAAAACTTGAAGAAACAGTTGCGGAGATACACGACTAGCACATACCCTGGCCATATGAAAGATACAGCTCACAATTAGTCTGTGATGTGCAGAGCACACCAATGGAGCTAGTTCAGTGCTCTCATGTTTAGTTACCAATCTGAACTAAAGTAGAATATAATTTATTAAGTGAAGCTCGATAATCTTTTAATCGATAATATTAAAGCGGAGCTATAGATAGTTCGAAGTCAATTTGAGTTGAGTGTGATCTATGGGGACCAAAAAACTACGTTTAAGGTGGTTTACGAGATCGTCACATTCATGTATCCTGAAAAACGTTTAAACAACGTTCTGAGAACGACGCGATCGTACATACGGACAGGCGGACATGGCTATATCAATTCGGCTTGTCTCACTGATCAAGTATATACATACTTTATGGGATCTGCCACGCCTCCTTCTGCCTGTTACATACATTTCAACAAAAACATTATACTTTGATTTCCCATTTTCAATGGGTTCAGGGTATAAAAGCAGACAGTCGACTCGGCTCAGCTCATCGACCCTTTCAAGAACATATATATATATATATATATATATACACATATATGTATACCTCATATAGCTCTACCACATATCCTTCTGCATGTTAAATATATTGCAATATAACCAATATACCCCAAATTCGCATTTACTATGTGCTCAGGGTATAGAAACCATTCTTGATTCAAAGAGTGAAGCGAGTTAATAGGTTTCAAATTTCATTCCACAGCCAAGGTAAATAAGTGAATATTATACTTTAATTTACATATTTAATCTATGGCATCTCTAATATAATCTGCACTCTGCTAAGCAAGACAAAGAATCCGTTCAAGTTTCAGTTGCAAACTAATTTATGCAGTTGCGATTAGCTAAAGTTAGTTTTGCACAAATATCAAATATCGCAAATAACGAGTTGCAGTCTGAGGCACATATACTCATCATACATATTTGTATATATACAGCACCACACTGTAGTTGTGGCTTAGACCCACGCAGTGAAGCTAGCTGCAGTTAAAGGATAAATACATTGGCGTATGGCATTAAGCATATCATCGGTTCCATCGATGACACAGTGGGTAAAGGATTTGCTCCTCTCTCACTCTCGCTCTCTCTCTCTCTCTCTCTCTCTCTCTCTGATTTCGTCTCTCTAGGGTAATCCCTTTAGCTTTTGTTATTGCGGGCACGTTAAACAAATAATACGTATACGTTTACTTATTGCGTATACGTAATATCAGTCTCCTTAAAGCTCTGTGCAGCAGCAGCGGCTATGTGGGAGCGGGCATCGTGGTGTGCAGCTGGACCAGATAAGTATCAACTAAGCAGTTGGAATCTGCTGTTATAGCCAAAGCAGTTGCCACAACAAGAGGTTCTACTCCAGCTGCCTTCCTTTCATTGTTTCCTTTATGATTCAACTATCTCTGTGTGTGTGTGTGTGTGTGTGTGTGTGTGTGTGTGTGTGTGTGTGTGTGTGCGTATTTGTATCTGTATCTGTGCTGGTGACCTTGTCTGTGCTGGCTTCGCTGTCGCTTCGTTTGTTCTGTTTATCTCGCATTGCACTTGCCACGCCCCCCTCGTCCGCTTGCCCGCCTGTCCGCGTGCCCTGTGCGCCACAGGACCTTTGGCTGCCTTTGTCACTCGAACTATAAGTCGTGGCTCCTTTTGCAGCTCCACGAGCTGGCGACGGCTGCCGCCTTGCTGCTTACTTAGAGAACAGCTCTCAGCTGTCATTGTTGTGCGCGGCCTTTTGTTATTATTTATTTGGCTTGTGCTGAAGGGTTTACTGCAGCTCCCCTTGCCCGCCCCCAAGGCCAGCAACCTGGGCCAGGACATCTCGCTGGCTGGCTGGCTGCCTGCTTGGCGGCGATGAGCGCCAGCTGCTTAGTCTCAATGGTCGCGTTTATTGGCTCGTAAATTTTTTATTATCAGTTTAAATTTAATTTATCTCAGAGATCCGTCAGATGCAGCCCCCACTGAAACAGCTCAAAGGGTGTGGCACAGAGAGGGAGGCAGATGATGAAAGTTGGCAGATGGCAGCTGGGCATGGAGCATGGAGCATAGAGCAAATAAATACGTCAAAATCAAAGTGCGGCGCGGCAGCAACACAAAAGACGCAGCCGAACCGAAGCTGTCAAAAGGCGTGCAAAGGGTTGCGGCGCTGGCTGCGGCGGGGGCTAACTTGGCCAACAAGTCTGGTTAGTTTCAGTTGGTCTTTGATGTTGCTGTTGCTGTTGTTGCTGCTGTTGTTGCTGCTGTTGTTGTGCTTAACTTTTTGAGCTCGTTTTTATTGTTATAAAGATTCGGCTTGGCCTTCAATTTGAATTCGTGCTGTGCTCTTTTTATGGCTCCAGCGGCACCTGAATGTGTGTGTGTGTGTGTGTGTGTGTGTGTGTGTGTGTGTGTGTGTGTGTGTGCGTGGGCATGTGTCTGAGTGTTGCTCTTGGGAGACCCATTAACAATGGGCATTTGGTCATGCCCCACGCATACTTATTAGACTCTAATCAGTTGTGACCATCGATGGCAACTGGTGGCAATCCCCCAACCGAAAAACTGTTTGCGGGTAGCTCTTAGCGAGGGTGAGTTCCAGAAAACGGAGAAATGGTTAGATAGAGAAAAGAGAAGTGAGATAAGAGAGATAGAGAGATATACAGAAAGGGAGGGACAGATATATAGAGAAAAGAGAAGGAGAAAGAGAGAGAGAGAGAAGATATATAGATAGAGAGAAGAGAAAGAGAGAGAGGGGGGAAAGAAATTAGCTCGGAGCTGAGCTCTTCAGAAATAAGCAGAGACAGAGGGAGAAAGGAAAGAGAGGAGCTCGGATACTAAGTTCATCCGAGAGAGAGATAGAAGGAGAGAGAAAAGTAAAGAGAGAAAGAGACACTGATGAATAGAAAGAAAAAGAGAGCGCGATATACAGAGAGGAGGAAGAAGAGAGAGAGAGACAAAAGAGAGGAGCTCACATACTGCGCTCATCAGTGAGAGAGAGAGAGAGGGGAAAGAATCTCTCATATTATGCATCTCAAAGAAAGTTCATTCGAAATATTCAATAATATGTTTCTCAAAAGGAATAAAATTTTATTTTTTCAGCACTAAATCCTTCAGATATTCATGGGTGAAATGGAGGAGATTTCGTTATTGAAAATGCACACAAACAAAAAATTGTTGTTTTTTTTCTTATGCTTGACCACGCTCAGGCGATTGCGATTTCTGTTGTGGGTCATGTCGCTGTTCGCTGGCTCGCTCTCTCCGTCTCTCTCTCCATCTCTATCTCTGTTTTGCTGCCTCTCTCATTCTCTGTGTCAGTCTCTATTTGAGACCCCCGTTTTTCCTATTGAAATGGCACCAAAACATAAAAGATGAAGCTAAATAAAAGTGAAATTCTTTTTGCGGTATTCGCTCGCCGCTTATCGCTGTGGTCGGTCGCTGCGGCAGTGCCACTGCCTCTAGCCCTATCAAAAGGTTCATCTAATGGGGCATCATCCATTCGGGATTGAACAAGGCCAAAGTTGTGCAACAACAATATGAACATCAATTACAAGGGAGAGAGAGAGATGGAGAGAGAGAGAGAGAGGGAGAGAGAGAGAGAGAGAGAGAGAGAGAGCCGTGTTCTGCTTTCTGTCGGCCGTTCAACTGTACAACTGCAGCAGTTTCCGCATTTGAATTGATTTGGATGCGGCTTCCAACGGTGGCCCGTGCATTCAATTCAACCAAACCAGCCGAGACTTTTATTGTTGTCGTTGTCGCTGTCGTTGTCGTCGCTCGGTGCTGGTTGTTTGTTGTTTGTCTGTTGTTGCTGTTGCTCATTGTGCAATTGAAAGTCAAGGCATTATTTTGTTGTAGTTGTATTGTTGTATGTTTTGCACTCATCGCTAGTCAAAGCCCTAAGCCAAATGCTTAACAGGCAAAATAATGCAAGCGATAGAGAATTTCTTATGAGGGAAAAAGGGCGCGGCTTAGAAGCGAAGAGAGGGCTAGTCATGGGGAGCGGACGTCCTATGGATCTTTGGGATTAAGGAGGTTAATAGGCTGACTTCAGGTTAGAGTGCTTGACTAACAGTTATCCTACACAGCCGAGCGGCTTCAAGTGAGAAAGAGGAGAGAGAGTGAGAGACGAAGAGATACTGGTATATGATGAGCTGCGTAAGGGTCAGTGGACTATAAGATTCTGTAAGGACTATTAGAAGTAAGTAAACACGAAAGTATTTAAAGAACATATCCTTTAGTTTATATATATACTGCAATAAACCTTCTAATCGCCGCAATGAATCGAGAACTAACGTCTTTCCTTATTACTCCATAGTTGACAACGTTTTGCCTTAATCTACAATAGTAAAGTCATCGGGACTGCTAATAAAGCTGATGGGTAGATAACGATTTAGAGAGAGAGAGAGAGAGAGAGAGAGAGTTGTCCAATCTCCATGCTACGTATGTTCGTCGTCTCTAGCGACATGCTTATCGCTGTCATTCTCGTTATCGTTATCGTCATCGTCATCGTCATCTGAAGGCAGAGCGGCGGCTGCGATAGCCACAACACAAAGCCAAACTGTTGAGATTATGTCGTTCATACCTTGCAATGAAGCTGTCAGGGCACAGAGGCAGCAGCAAGGACTCGCTGGGCATGACGGAAAAGGGGAAACAGGCAAAGAGCGGGGTGCGGGAGGGGGGTGAGTAGGTGTGGGGACAAAGGATTTCTCTTGTATTAAAGTCTGCTTAAATGGGGCTCTGTTCAGCCAGATTTAGCGCCGGGGACAGTCCATTGTTGTTTGGCTGGACAAGCGACTTATTGTTGTTGCCCGGGCTGCTGCGGGCAGGATAATGATTGAGAGCTGTAGGCAGAGGGGGGGAGTTTTAAATTTAAGCCCGAGCACGGGTAGCGCAACGGACTAAAGCTGAGAACTCACAGTGCTTAGAGCAGCATCAGATTCAAAGATCAGCCGATTCAAGGCTCAGCGAGCCAGAGCAACACAATGACAGATAAAGGTAGCGTTTTGTTAGCATTTGCCATTCGAATCACTTTGAAGAGAATTCAGGTGTCACGAGTTGCTCCATACCTTACTCGGACTGCAGTTCAACTCGGACAAAGGGGGCTTCGATGCAATATTGATTTAATTGAATATGATTTCATGGGCCGCACAGATTGCAGCTTGCAGTGCGCTCGGCTGGCACGTATAATGGAATTTGTCCTATATACGTTGCAATAGCCGAATTGACAATGGGGCCATCTGCCTAAGCAGCGTATTGAATGAGGACACAGGTCGTGGGACCACGGAGCAAAAGCTGCCTGCAACCTATGTGCAACAGCAGCTGTAGCTGGCTTAAAGGATTTGCCATGCGAGTCCGAGTAAATTGCTTTTGAAAGGAAAGGGAGCTGTGTGTTGATTATTTAGCATGCATAACATAATACAAATGCAGCTAAATTAACGCACACACGCACACACACACTCGTGGCAGGTGAGAGCGACATCAGCATCGAAATGCCATCAGCCTAGACTCGGACAATAGAGCTTAACATTTATAATGCAGCAATTAACTGATGTGCAATGCTGCGTATGCGCAATGCATAATAGTAAACAATAAAAATAATAATAAGGTGAGCTTGAGAGTGGAGTGCTCGACTGGCAGATACTCTGCGAACATCGATGAGCTGACTTTGTAGTTTCTGTTAATGCCTTAGGAAAGAACTCTGGGTCTATAAGCTGTGATCTACCCGATGAAGATCCGACTACAAGCTGCCTTCTTGTACAGTCTTTGAGAGGAAGGCCAGAGCTTGGCTCTTAACGGAACTCATTTTGAGCTGTGATCTGTGTGATGAAGAGCTGGCTTCGAGCTGTCCCCTGCCTAAGCCCAGGCCAGATCAGAAGAACTTAAACTCTACAAGCCCTGCAGATCAGGGCAGTCAGAACTGATGAAGGTCTGTCTAAGATCTGTTCTTTGACAGCTTTGATCTGATCTGTTTGATATAGATCTGGCCGTATTCAATGGAGTGAAAGCAGTCGAGAGTGAAAAGGCTTGATCTAGCTAGCTCTATCTCAGCTGTTGAATATATAGGATATTCGAAGGGTCAAGCCCTTCTGCTGTCGTCTGCTCGTAATCGTTATACCCCGCTTAAGCCAAATGAGCATCAGCGATAAAAACTTTAATCGAATGGCATTTTTATTCAAATTAAAGCCTGCCTGTGTAGGTGTGTGTGTGTGTACACACATATCAGTGTGTGCGTGTGTGTGTTTTGTTAAAGTGTCCTGCTGTCAGCGGCTATCGATGAATGCTTTAACAGTTTGCAATTGTTTACAAAATTTTAATCCTTTAATGCCGCAGCAACAGCAACAGCAACAGGAGCCGCCACAAAAGGCAGCACGTGCAACAGTGCTGCAAAGTTCAACAGCCCAAAAGCTGTGGCGACACGCGTGTGGCTGTGTGTGTGCGTGTGTATTCTGTACACATATTCGGGAGCTTATAGTAAGCGTTTAACATTTCTGCTTACATTTTCAACGCTCACGTGTTTCGGGATCCGCCCCGGCCCGGCCCGGCCCGTTGGCCAAACAAAGCGCATTTTGAAGCGGCCAAAAGTCTGCATAAAGAAGTACGGCACACAGACACTCAGACAACACAGACATACCCATACACCCACACACACACACACACACACACACAGACTCTCACCACACACCAGCTTCGAGAAGCTATTGAATAAAAATGCTTAAATAACTGTGCACACAAAACATGATTTATGAATATATTGCTGCTGTTTTAACTAACTCTCCAGATGAGTCAATATTGTTGTTAATTTGTTTTATTTGCTTTCATACACACACACACACACACACACACACACACACACACTGACACTTATATAAGTATATGTCTTTAATATGCTGTGATTTCGTAGTTATTGCGCACTTTTATTTATTGCTATCATAATATTATGTGCTGCAATGGAGCGAAAGTAATATATACTAATAATAACATTCCTTCAGCCCTTCCCTTAGTTAAGGTGACCCAAACTAACTTAATAAACTTGTCCATATTTATAGATACATATAAGTATATAGTAAGTATGCATATAGCTAGATAAGAGTACAAGTTTATTGTTAATATAAGGCAAAATTCATTAGTTATATTTACATAATAATATAATTTTTAATTGCTTAATAGGAGCCGCTTAAGCGCAACAGTACTTTAGCAGCAGCTCTCTAATATCAGTTTAACAGCGGCATTATAACAGTTCTTTAACAGAAGCTCTTCAATAGCACTGCACTTAAATAGCAGACCTTTAACATTCGCACCTTAACAGCAACACTTTAGCAGCTATGCTTAAGCCTAAGCACATTAACAGCAACACTCCACACTCCCATAGCAGCACTTTAACATGTGCATTTTAACAGCAGCAACTTAACATCTGCACTATAACACTTTAATAACAGCACTTCAGCAACAAGATAGCTCTCACAACATCAGTATAACAGCCAATCTTTAACAGAAGTACTTCAACAGCAGCACTTTAACAGCTATACTTAAGCAGCATGTATTTAACAGCAGATCTTTTACTACTTAACATTAACAGCAGCACTCTAACAGCAGAGTGCAGAAAAACAATTTAACAGAAACGTAACATCAGATCGTCAACAGAAGCACTTCAACAGCAACAACTTAAGATCTGCACTTCTTTAATAGCAGTTCAGCAAAAGCACTTTATCAGCAGGATAGGCTTAAGCCTAGGCTTAAACCAGCATCAGTATAACTGCAGATCTTTGGCATAAGCTCTTTAACAGATCCACTTTAGCAGCTGTAAATAAACAGCAGATCTTTAACCGCAGATCCTAACTACAGATCTTTAACAGCAATATCTTAACAATAACATTTTATTATCTCAACTTAAACATTATCACTCTAACAACCTAACTTCTTCACTTCAACATCTGCTCTCCAAGAGCAATGTTTAAGCAGCACTTCAGCAGAAACACTTTAACAGGATAGCTTTAACAGGAACGCTTTAACGTGGACACTTCAACAGTTAGGCGTTAAGTACACAGTCTCAGCTTAGCTTTCGCCTCTTGGAGTCTCTTGACTAACTGAAGCTCGTCAGCTTAACTAGAAATTAACTTTGACAGTTTACACAACAGCTTCACTGTAAAATAAAAACTTTTGCAGCATCTCAGCAGCTGCAAAACTCCAGTAGATAAACTTGAGCAGTTCTTGCTAAACAATTTCATTCCGGCAGCGACGTCTTATCTTCCTGCTTATTTGCAGAGCGTTAACAGAAGAGTTATCTTGGGTAACAGCAGTTGATTAACAGCGTCACATTAACATTTATGTGCAATTTTAGCGTTGCCAGATCTTTGACGAGCGAGTGCCCCATCAGCCGAAAGGGCCTTGGGGCAGGTGCTCAAATTTTTGTAACTTTTCCTTTCCATTTCAAGGACTCCAGCTGGTCGAGGGCTTCGGTGCTTGTGGCATAGCTTTGCCCACAGCCGGAAGAAACTGTGTTGACTTGCTTTATGTTGTTGTTACTGGTGGTGGTGGTGGTGCTGCTGCTGGTAGTGGTATTTCTTGTGAGTCGATGTCGAAGCGAAGGCAATGTCTAGACTTAGGTGGCATTTATTGTGGCGCAAATAAGTCAAAGCGGGTGTGTAAATAAAAATACAAAACAGCAAATAAATTGAAGCAGTAGAAAAGGCAACAACAGCAGCAACAACAACAACAACTACAATATGAGCGCTAACAACAATGGTTAATTTGTTGTGCGAGCAAAAACAAGTTGGAAAACTTTGTTGATCGCCGCACGCTGGGGAAAAATTGTTCCGTTTTCAGGAAGGTTTTCAATGAGTTTCCTTTCGCATTTCAGCATGCCTTTCTTTTTGTTGTTGTTGTTGTTGTTGTTTACTTAGCTATTTCCTGCGGTATTTCATTTTGTTGTTGTTGTTGTTATTGTTTTTGTATTTATTTTTAGCCTCGCTTCTTATTTTATATTTAATTTTTTGGCCGTGCGCTGGTTTGATGTTAAAGTTGTTCGCTGCCTGTCGAGAGCCTTCCATACAAACAACAAGTAAAAAACACTAATTAGGCAGCTGCCGGCGCTAGAGGCTTGGCCCGAAGCGAAACGTGGCTTAAGCTTATGTAACAGATGCAACAGCAGCGCCGATACTTGTTACCCTTGCGACTTTTAATGGACAGCAAAAATTGTTGCATACTTTTTTGGGCCGAGAAATCTTTTCTCTTTTTGCCCCCTCTGCATCGGGGCCATTAATAAAGCTTAGAGCAGCAGCAGCAGCTAGCGAGCGAGCGAGCGACATGTCGCATCAATGAGCAGCCACAACGACCCGACTGGGTCATGTCAATTGCCATTTACGTCAACAGCAGCTGGCAGGACTAACAAATACCCTGTAAAGGCAGTGAGTTGGTGAGGAGTGCGAGAAAGTGAGAGTTGCATTGGCGAGATACGCACAGTATATGCGAGCATGCAAGGCCTTGTATGAGTCACACAGAGCGAGAGAGAGAGAGAGAGAGAGAGAGAGAGAGAGAGAGAGAGAGAGAGACAGTGCAAAAAGTTTTAAAATCTTTCCTTTTTTATCAGAGATGGGAGCGGGAGTGGGAGTGAGAGTGGGAGAGGCTTGGTTGTTAGTCGATCGGGCTAAGTTTCAATTCGATGCAGCGAGCAAATTCGCAAAATGACTGAGCAAACGCTTTGATTTATGAAGTTATTGACTGTATGCGTGCGTGTGTGTGTGTGTGTGTATGTGTGTGCTGCACTCATATCCACATACTCAACCCCAAAAGCAACACGCCCCACACACACACCCACACCCTAGAGTCGCATTTGTTGCACTGTGCTCGGCGCTTTGGTTTTCGCAACGTTTCTCGGCGCCTCCCGCCCCGCCCCGCCCCACCCCACGCCTCACCCTAATTCAATAAAATACAGCTGACTGAGTGCTTGAATCATGACCCGGCGATTTGAAATGTTTGCGCCCCAGCGTCAAGTGTTTGCGGGTGGACGGATCGAACGCTGTGGGTGGGGGTGTGGGCGTTGCTGGGCTGACTTTGCTCTTGGTGGAGTTGTACGATAAAGCTCGGCAGTTGCTGAACACGCTCCATGGGGAAATCTCTTTTGTTTTTTTCCATACCCTAAGCCCATTGTGACGCGCATAGGCAAAAAGGGAATGCCGACTGCGAGCGGGCATGAATGAATCTCTAGGTATCTCTATAAGTCTGTACCAATCACTAGGAGTCTCTAGGAGTCTTTAGGTATCTCTATAAATCTGTACCAATCACTAGGAGCCTCTTGGAAGTGAGATAATATAGTTTATAAATAACTCTGTCTGTCTACAAGAACTCGATTGGAATCGGTCTTCATGGCTTTAAAATAACTGAGATCTATTGTTCCCTTGAGCACCTCTCATACATTTTTCCAGCTTACAAATACAGGTAGTTATCTGGCTACAGGGTATCTGCCAGTCCGTCAAGCCTGACTGCAGCACTTCAGCTTCTTTTTTTCTCCTTGCCTTTTGCCAGTTTGCGCGGATTTTTGCACACACTCAGCCGGCAACAATGCAACGGGAAATGGCGCTGGGCGCGGGGCGTTGGTACGGGAAACAGGAAACGGTGCAAAGGCGTCGTAGGGCACAAACGATTTTGATTCAATAAACGTCAATGCTTGGGCCGGGCTCCAGCTAGATTTTATATGGTATATGGCTGAGAGCTGGGAACTAATAAACCAAAGTGTTTTCAGCTTCAAGTTCTTTGAAGTTCTTTAACCAGAGCATACACCAACACACACACACAGAGAGAGAGAGAGAGAGAGAGAGAGACCAACATATGGAGCTAAGGCTCTTCAAGCGCAGCATCAAAGTGGCAACAGAAGAGCTCTAAACTTGACTTTCATAGATAATCATGATTGCAGCCAAGGGGATAAAGATGAGCAGCATAAGCAACCGGAGTGGGCGGGGCGAGCATAGGGAACTGGGGTTGGCCAACTGAAACTTTATTTTACCTGAGGTACTTCGGCAAATGCATTGGCTCCAGATATGAGCTCGATATGACAGCCAAAAGCTAGCCAAAAATAACGAGAGTAAACCAATAAAGGAAAAGCTACCTCTGGCAGCACGAATATTAAACGCCCTTGTGTGTCGAATGAGTCAAGCTGAGAATAATCCATTGATGGATCGTATATCTGACTTACTTTTGGCAGTGCAACAATTGCGTTTGGTATATGTGAGAGGTCTTGTAGGTCTGAGAGACTAGATATCTGCCTTATACCTCCCATAATACAATAATAATATTATAGCCTATAAAAAGACAATCATTGTCTGTGCTAGTGCGAGTGTCAAACCCAATATACTCTCTTTTAGCCTGCGAACAGTGTATAGCAAAGTCAAATTCAAATTGACAACGTTATCTTGTTTCAGCTCTTTTTATCTTCTAATTATACTATTTCACGTAGTGATATAGTATATTGGTTTTGTGCAATGTCCGTCATGCTGTCCGTCCGTCTGTCCGTCTGTCCGTCTGTCCGTCTGTCCGTCTGTCCGTATGAACGCAAACCATTTCGACGCTATTGAAGCTAGAGACTTGAAATTTGAAATATATACTCGTGTATACCCTCGTCTGATAAAGTGTCAAGATTTTCCCGATACGCCCACTAGGGGCGTGGCAAATCGGAAAATGCATTTTCCTGTATCTCAGAAACACTACTTCTAGAAGGGCTAGAGAGTTGGGATTTTAACTGAACACTCATGTCGACATCCCAAAATCAAAAAGCTATGGCGGATATATCTACGCCCATTGGGGGCGTGGCAAATCGGGTCAAACTGTATCTTCTACAGTTTTAAAGCTAGAACGCCCAAATTTGGCACGTGGGTTACTGTTACGATCCTATAAAGATCGCCCAAAAAATTTTATGGCCACGCCTACTAGGGGCGTGGCAAATCGGATCTGAATATATAGTGATTTTACTAGTTTCGTTATATTTTGAGCACTATTGATGCTAGAGACTTGAGACTTGGTATATATACTCGGGTTAACATCCCACGACCGATAAGCTATGGCGGATATATCTACGCCCTCAGGGGGCGTGGCAACAAATATCAGCTTATATCTCCCACAGTTTTAGTGCTAGAAGCTTCAAACTTGGATGCTAGGTTACTGGGGGCCTCCTCTATCGATTCCCCAAAAATTATTGTTACGCCCCAAAAGGGGCGTGACATACAGAAAAATACCCTGTAATTTTCGCATTTTTCGAATGTAAGCATCCAAACTTTACAGTTATCTTCTTAAACGTCCACTCTATGCACATGCCAAAAATTATTTGTCTACGGCCACTGGGGGCGTGGCAAATCAAAACTGAAACATCTGCAGCTTCTGAGCCAATAACGCGCCACATAATGACTTTGTGACCTTTGACCTTGTCTTTTGATTTGCCAAATTATATATATGTGTTAGAAAAGAATATTTTATTAATACAAAATAACTAAATAAAGAAAATGTAACAAAAATATCAACATGACCGCACCGGGGTTCGATGCCACACCTCGCCAACGAACTTATGTATATCACATTTTCAGAGTTGCCCCTCTCTCATTTTGAGAGCTGCCACCTCTCTTATTTGGAGAGATGCCACATCTCTCGATTTAGGTGCGTGTTCTTGCTAAGGTAAGGCAATCGAGATAAATCGAGAGAGGTGGCATCTCTAAGCTTCGATTCTAATTGAAACTGTCTGGCTACCTCCAATGAAAAGTTTTAATCTGCAGCTAATTTGAGCGGCGACAGTGGGGATTTAAGGTTAAATTAAAAAAAAATGTAATGTGATAGATGCCCCTGTGTGCTGTTGGGGCGTGAAATAGTATTTCGCTGTGGGTTGCGTCCGACAGCAACGTTCTTACTTGTTTTTTGTTTGTTTTTAAAGCCACAAGCAGCAGCATCAACAGCTGCCAAGACTACACGCAGCTCGCTGCTCGCTGCGCGCTGTTTGCTGCAGTTGCAAATGCATTTGTCGCCAGCGCCACATCAGCTGAAGAGTTGTTTCGAAACTTTTATTCTGTTTGAAACTCCTAAGGTCCTTAGCCGACATCAGTTGCAAGCCACTTGAAGTACAGACGTATTATCAGCTTCCACGAATTGGACTGGCAATTGTTGCCTTTCGTTATTATTTAAATCAAATTCTTATTTCGACAAGGAACAACGCAGGTCCTTTGACTGCTGCCGTGCATCAGGTGCGAGTTAGAACAGGCAAACAGCTGGACCGGTTGCAGATTTTGAATTGTCTTATCTTAGTTAAAGTCAATAAGTTGGGCTAGCAACAGTTAATCTATATTATAGTATTATAGTGACCGACTAGAAGATGCTTTCGAACTCTGTTTGATACTTACGTTTTGCTTGAAGGCAACGAGTAGGTACGACATCAAAATAAGCTGGAGTAGCGAGTGACCGACTAGGAGATACCTTTTCGTTTGTAGAATCTCATTGGTAGTCAAAGAATTGCATAAGAATTAACCAATTCAAATAGTAGCCAACTACGTGATACCTCAAGCTTCGGTTAAAATTTTCTATTATTGAATCTTACATAAAGTGTTTGAGCTTCTCAAGTAAGTTAGCGCTGGGAATGATCGACTAGAATATACCTCGAACTGCGGTTCAGCTTTACGATTGTTGAATCTAAATTTAAGTCAATGAGCAACTCCAACCAATAACAGTATCGATATAAATAATCATTTGTTGTTGAAAACACAGATTTGAGTTGGGAGTGTGCGACTAGGAGATACCCCGACTGAGCTGCACTTTCAAATATTTTATATAAATAATCAGTTTTGACTAAATATATAGAGATTACACATTAACATAAGACTCCAGAATCAAATAATATAATCAACAAACAAAGAATCAAATTTCGAGTCGAGTCCAAGTCGAGCACAAGTCGAGTCTCCACAACCGCGTAATATTTTTGCCACCTCATTAGGTCTTAGAGTGACAAATCAAAAAGTCAAGTGGCTCCAGCTGACATTTCAAAGACAATTAACCGATTCCCAATTCCATTCGAATGGATATGTGGTTGCGTGGGTGTGTGCACATGCCGAAAAAGCCTTTGCCCTGGCGCTAATTGCCTTGTGGTTTTGCTAATTGACCGCAGGTTTTATTAAATGACTTGACTTTGCCACTCGACGGAATTCAGTGGAATTCGGTTATTTCCATTAAACATGCACAAATTCCTAAAGTCTAGACATAGACACTTGACAGCAACACAACGCAGAGTGCAACTTTTTCCCATTTCCAATCTTAATTACTCCTCGATTTTTAGCGCTAGCCACCCCCAACACTGAATGCACATTGAGGGGAGAGCATTTAATTTTCCGAAGCGCTATTTAATTACTTCTATCGCAGTGCGCTGCGGCGGCAACACCTTCTATTCAATTGAAAGTTGTCGTACATTTCTCTAATATTCAAAGGCTTCCTTTCTGCAGATGCAATTAATGAAGTTGGCAACTTTGTTATTATGACAACTTATTAGCTAATTGGCTTTTAGAGCGACGGCCAAACGACGTCCTCCATGGGAAGCTCCAGCAAAGGCAACGGCAACGGCAACGGCAAAGGCAAAATATAAAAAATAAAAATATAGAACGGCAAGTGTTTCCGGTGTCCATTCAGCTGCCGTTTTCACAGCTCGCTGCGAACAGTTTTGCATAAACACAACGGCCATCCACTTACTAAGTTAGTTTAGTTTCTAATATTTTAAGTGGGGTGTCGCCTTTTAACTACAGCAGTCCCAGTGAATGCAATCGATGTTGTTATAATCGACCAACTAAAGCTGACTTTTAAAAATACTGGTTGGGCTGTAAATGTTGTAGGCTAATGTAGATTCTGATTGTATCATTCAGTATAGTTGCTTTCGATTACGATTTGTCTTTAGTCATATAAGCGAACATTCTCCTCAGGTCAAAGAACAGAACACGACGTGGGAGCCATTCAGAGAATAATTAATACAATTTTGCTTTTGTTTTTATCGATATGTAATACTTCACTCTACTACTCTACTTCACCAACTTATTCGGCGGCAGCTGTAAAAGCGAGAGCCGAAGGTATCAAAGATTGGAGAGAAAATACAAAATTTGACTGAAATCAAATATCTACTAGAACTAGGAGAAGTCACAGACCTCACTACCTTCAAGACCTACTGAAGCGGGTCTTAAAGTCTATCAAATATCCCCTTCAGCTGTGATAGTCGCATGCAATACCTCTATCTTTCCTTCAGATATGATATTCAGAGACTTCCAAAATATATTTAAATTATTTTTATATAAATTAAATTGGCTTTCAGGTTGAAGGAATTAAGTTTATAAATATTCCTCAATTTTATTAACTAGAAAAGTCCGAACAACTCGAATCAAAGATAAAAGAAACATATTTTGGTGCATGAGCGAGCATCTAGGAGTCGGTTACAGCCTTTTTATTTGTGCTCAGCTTGTTGTGCAACAAAGTTGCACTGTGGTTACAATTAGCTCAGCCAAGATTTCATATATATATATAGATATAGATGGCAATATGCACACACAGGCAGTCGTCCCTCTAGTCACGCAATGTGTTAATGTGGATCTCAGAAGTATGCAATCAAATTATAAAATAGCAAAATTGTTGCTGGGCATATGAACCACACACACACACACAGTCACACACACATATGCTATAAATGAAGGGTAAGGGAGAAGGTTGAAGGGAGAGCAGTGGGATGGGGCCAAGAGGCGCTGCAGATAGCAAACTAAGTTAAAAGCGCTGCAGTGGCAACTGGCCAGATTTCAGATAACTTAGTACACATGCCCACACGCACGTCTCCAGGGCTCTGTCTGTCTCCCTATTGCCCTCTCCCTGCCTCTCTCCCTCCCTCTGTCTCGCACACAGCCGTTTCCCACTGGCATTTTAACAAGTTGCATGCGGTGGACTTAAGTTGAAGTTAAAGTTAATGCCATGAATTTTAAATTGAATTTAATGCGTA
The DNA here is from genome assembly GCA_035047545.1 of Drosophila paranaensis. Taxonomy (NCBI): domain Eukaryota; kingdom Metazoa; phylum Arthropoda; class Insecta; order Diptera; family Drosophilidae; genus Drosophila; species Drosophila paranaensis. The sequence continues at coordinate 799,714 of JAWNPL010000177.1, read as the reverse complement.
TGCGCATGTGAACAGCAGTATATATATATATACATATATATATATATGTGTGTGTGTGTGTGCGGCGCTGAGTTATGCGCGTGTGGCACCGCCGAACGCTGAATTTACGTAAAAAGTTGAACGGCGCAGAAAAGTATGCTACGGTTTTTGGGCACTTATTTATTATTGGCTTGGCACACACACACACACACGCACGCACGCACCCACACAGGGAGAGAGAGAGAGCGTGAGGGAGAGAGACACAGACATACGTGCGACTGCCGCAGTTGTACATTTTGTGTGTCCCTGCTGTGCGGTCTGACCTTAAGCTGCTGCTGGACATTGGCGAATTGCTGGACAGGATTTGGGACAAGTTGAACTAATAGCAGCGGGCGGTTGTTGTGGTTGTTGCATGCTATTGTTGTTGTTGTTGTTGTTGCTGCTGCTGCTGCTGCTGTTGCTGCTCTGCTTAAATAATTTAGCAATTTGTATGCATGGAAAGCGCTGCGGGTTGGGCATAATACCCAAGTCGAATAAGCGCATCATGGAAATACATAAAATCGCATCAACGCGCCAGCCAATGCCAATACCAATGCCAATACCAATACAAATGCCAGCAGCAACCACAGCAGAGATCCCTTTTTTTGCCACGCTTGCACTCCCCGTGTCTCCACCTCCCTCCTCTTCCCTCACGCACGCCTTCTTCCACTGTTCGCTTGTTGCGTGTGGGGCGTGTCAGTTTGGCAGGCAGGCAAAAGTGCATTGAAAGCAGGGCAAAATGAGCATTCAAGGAATGCAATTGCACACACCCACACATCCACACACACACAAACACACCCCCACACACAGGCACAGTTACAGGCGCTGCATACCTGGCGGCACGGCTGCAGCGGCGTTGATTCCCAACCTTTCGCCCAAAAATGTTATCATTTGGCGCATTTGTACTTTATGCGTGGTTTGGCCTTTTCTTTCAGAGCCATTCCATTGCGAGTGCCCGCTTAGGGCATTATGATTTTGCTAAAGGGTATGCAACATGCCAGATATATATACATATATTCATAAGAATGGCGAGTTGATCCGACTCCGGCTAGCTGCCGAAGGGTTTTCATACTTTTGCTTTCAACTGCAGAGATCATACCATCATATAGTATGGCAAGGTATGGTGATGTATGTTATGATATAATATGGAATGGAATGGCGCAGTATGGTACGGCATGTAATGGTATGATATTATATTATATTATATGGTATGGAATGGCTTTGTATAGTAGGGTATGGTATGGTATGGCATGGTATGGCAAGGTATGGTCTAATATGGTAGAACATATGTATATGCAGTATGTTATGGCATAACATGCTACGATATACCAAGGTTGGAATGATATGATATGCCATTAACTCTTCTATAGCAAACATATTTCGATTTATGTTCGAGTATTTAACAGTGTAACACTCCCGACTCACTCACTGCTCGTAGTTCAGTTGGCTTCGGCTCAGAGTCATGCCAGCAGACTCAACATTCAATAACAGCTGCCTGTCGGGCCACCACAGTCGCAATTTGACGGCAAGCGGAGAGCTTAACAACAGATCAGCTAACGTAAAGCCCGCGCTGTGTGCAAAACTTTGCCAGTTAATGATGGAGCGGAAGCTATGCGAGCGCAGCCTGATGAACCTGAATTCAAAAGGCCAAAATGTTCCAGTAGCGTGCAGTTTTGAGTGCAGATTTGAGAGCTGAAATTTAAAACAAAATTGAAGAGTTTTTCTTTACAGATGTTACTGGAAGTGAGTCTACTGATCTTAAGTTTGACTTTTGATGTGCTTTACGTCTTTCATCAATAAAATATAATAAATTGAAATAAAGTGAAAAAAGACTAGAATAAATCCTACTTACAGGCGTATCTGCCCACAAATATAGAGATTAAGCTTCAAAATAAACTGAATTGAAAAAGATATCTATATTAAAATGAAATAAGTTTGAAATAAACTAGTTTTCTTATCTGACTTGTTGTACTTTAAGAGATTTTCAGGTTTTCATTGATTAAAAAGGGCTTCAATTCAGTGTAAAATAAAAAGCTTCGTATATCTAGAGAAGCTGTATCCTACTTACTACTTGAGCTTGATAAAAGAGGAGCTTTTTGCGGTAATTCGAAGAGCTGAAGTAGCTTTAAAGCTGCGCTTGATCCCACCAAAGTTGTGCTCAATGCACTTAAATCTCTTAATGTTGTGTTTGTCTTGCGCCCTGCGTGTGTTTCGAACAGCTTTAAAGCTCATAAGATAATGTAATTTATGAAGCTTTTAAGCTTACAGTTCACCGCAAAGCTAAGCCTCAATGGATCCGTGTGCAACTTTGTTGCATTTCCCAAGCTCGCTATGCTGATCGGCTGGGCTTTTGGCCAAAGCCCCAACTGCCTGGACATTTCGGCAGCTGTAGCCACCGCGCAAAAGACGTCGAAAGGCAAATAAATTTTGTTAGAAGAAAGTCACGTACTCATATTAAAAATAACCGAAAAGCGTTCGTAAGTGGCAGGAGAACGTGCAGTGAAATATATTTATGTGCGCCCGACGCAGGCAGCGCCCTTGCCGAGAGGTGTCCTCGCAGCCATTTGGCCGGATGCTGGTGAGGCTGCTTGGCCTTAGCCATGCTGAAGAGCAGCCGCGACATGTTTCACGCTCGCCCAGCCCAGCCCAGCCCAGCTCGGCAAGGTGTATGCCCCAAATGCCGCATCAACTTGCGGCATCATTGGCGACATGATGGTCATGATGTCGTTGCCATCATCGGGAATTGTCAGCAGCGTTTGGCGTTCGGGGGCCCTGTCAAAGTGAAAATGTCCCATTGACGAGGACGTTTTGCGTGTTGGCAACTGCCAACTGCCAACTGCCAACTGCTAACTGGTAAATCGAGTTGCGCGTCTTTCGGCCCGTTTGATTTTTGGCAGCGTTTGCCAACGTCGCTGCCGCAGCTGTCAAAGCGTCAAAGCGTCAAACATTTTTGTCCGTTTGGCTGCTGACAAATGCTACCTGCCTGATGCTGCCTGGCCAAGCGAGAAAGGGAAACTCGTTCTACTACGGGACATACGTATATCCCGCCTGGCAGGACTTCTGTCAGTCCTCAGAGTCGTCAGCCAACTGACTTTTGCATTTATTTATTTATTTATCTATCGAGGCACGTGGTGAGGTGCGTGCCAGTGGCTAGAATCCGCTCGCCCTGCCAACCTGTTCCTCTTGCTGCTCCTCTGCTTGCAACTTTAATCAGTTCATTTGACGTGGCTGCCATGTTGCGCATACGCCGCGTGCCACAAACCGAAAATAAACCAAATCTATGAATTTAACAATTATGCAAAAACTTGTTTGGCCAGTTGCACCATTTTTGACACATTTCCCTGTCATTTGTCTCTTTTATAAAGGTTTTTTATCTCTTACACTCTTTTTTTTTCAAATACCCTGTGTGCGCTGTGCAGACGAGGCGGATGAGTGCCAATAGTTCTTTTAGTCTTCCTTAGTTGACTCGATGCTGTACGAGTTTAGTAACCTGAGTAAGTATATCAAATTCGATCTTTATCTGGAGTAACTTGTTCAAGCATCAACATGTGTAAGTCTCTCATCAGGCGGGAAAGGAGCAGATGGACGAAGGATGAAGGTTACTGCTTATAACAAAATTTCTGCAGTGACATTTTCGCCCCTCGGGACAATGTTGAAGCATTAACTTGCCATTGACGACCACCACCCGAGGCCGTGAAGTGGCTCACGACCATAGCCAACCCAAGTCAAACCATCGCATGGCGCCGCATGTTCCAATTACACGCCGTGGGAGACCATGGCACTAGACATATGTTATCGTCAAAGGATTTTCAATGAAGGGCTTCCCTCTTCGCAGCGACCTACTTTCACTCTCCATCACTTCACAGGGTATCCCTACAGTCAGTAACTGCCAGCTAATGTGCATTTGTTTTTTATTGCAGTCAAGATGAGAGCGCATGTTTTGGGGCTGGGGACTGGGGCTGAAAACCAGAGAGCCCCAAAACGCATGTCATTCAATGCAATTGGAGTTTGCATGCGCCATTGTCCTTGTCAGCGTTGTCCTTTTTGGCTGTCTGCAGGACTGTAAATTATGCAAACTTCTCTTCATATTCATTAGAGGCAACAAAAAATAGAGACGAAACAAAAAAAAAAACATTATTCCAAAACTAGTAATGCAGCTGATTGGCATGACCCGGCTGCAAGATACCCTATTTATGCTTGATAAGTAATATATGAAAAAAATCTTCTATTTGCTGTTTCGTAATATAAAGATTTAGCTTCTTCAAGCTTATCTTAAGGAAGATTCGTTGCCCTATCTCAGCGTCACCCCCTTGTTACTCTCTTGATACCCATTGGTGGCTGTTTACAGGGTATTTGATAGCCAAATACGAATGCAAGAGCAACAATCAGCCAACACAATAGCCAGAAGCGTTCAGCTGAAATGACAGTCAACGTCAGCATCTCTCTTGGATTAGTTAGCTGGTTGGTGTTTCGCATCAGGGTCAAAGTGGTTCGAAGTGGGTCATGTTTTTGGGGAATTACTTCAGAGTGTGGAACCCTTGAAAATGGCCAAACGACAAATGCTGACTGTATAATTAGTGCCCGAGCAGAGCGAGACAGCAACTGAGCATTGCTCTAATGAATCAGTTATTACGTATGCTGTGAGAGAATATATATACATATATATACAGTTATGCAGAGCTGCAAATTGGTAGAATAGGAGCGCGATAAGTATTCAAGTTATGCGACGCGAATCGGGCATAAAGCATGCTGGCATCCGAAGAACAGAGCCATAAACACACACCTTTTTATTATATATCTGCATCCGTGTGAGTCTGTGTGTGTGTGTGTGTGTGTCGAGGAAAGTCTAATAATGAGCGAAATGTTTATACGACTAAATGCGAAATTAGAAAAACAATTTGGGCAAGGGGTGCGCATGGTATTTAACTTGTGCTCGAGGCGGCGCTGTGTTTGAACTTCGAGCAGCTGCTGCTCCGCAGTTCATGCTTAATGGCCACCTACTTGATGGCGTTACGTGTCACAGCTACACGCCATTGTCTTATGCCCCGGCCATCCGGTCTCCCTGCACCCTTTGGCTCCAGCTCCGGCTCCCGCCCGCTCCCGCCTCCCGCCTCCCGCTCCTGTCACGTGCTTAGCGTGCCGAAAAAGTGCGTCAGCAGCAGCTTAATTATTTTTATTCAGTTTTTGCTACAGCTACACAGCTTTTTCAGTCAACTCCCTCGCCCCGGCCTGGCCACTCAGCTGCTGCTGCCTTGTTTGCCACCCCCCTCTGCGCCAGCCTCTGCCGCATTCACTTTGTTGTTCGTTATGCTTCCTGTTTATTGTTTGTTTGTTTGTCTGTTTGTCTGCCTGCCTGCCTGTTGGTTTAAGCGCACTTGCAAGTATATGTTTTGGGATTACGACTATCCCGGCTAGCGAAAGAGAAAAAACTCCCGCCCCGCTGCCATGCTGCCCCCTGCATAGCTTCTGCTCCGACTCTACACGTTTATGACAGCAGTGAACTGGCGGATTGGATTGAATTGGATTGGACGGGCGCTGGGTTGGCTTCGTTTCGGTGTTGACTGCTTTACTGTTTCACATGCGACTGCATTGCCGGACTTTTGGACTAGTGGAGTGGATGTCGGGACAGCGGGAGAGCGGGAGAGCGGCACATTCGTATCACTCACTCTTTTGCTTCGAGACTGTCCGGGGAGCTGTTATTGTCATTCTTGTTGTCGTTGTTGTTGCTGCTTTATGCTCTTTTTTACTGGTCTGTGCATTCCGCATAAATCTGACATTTAAAGAGACAGAGAGAGCGATCTTGAGAGCAGGACAAACAAATAACAGAATACACAACAATGAGAGCTTAAATTTTAAATGCCACTGACTGGGGTCCATAATGAACGCATTGCGCACTGGCCGGCGAGTGAGGGATAAGTGGATGAAAAGCACACTGCCATAACGAATAATACATGCCCTAGACAAAGGCTGTTCACTGTTGTTGCTGTAATTGGACACGAAAGCTGTGTGGGGCTTTATCTTCATACGATATCGTCTTATCTGCTTGAGTTTCAATTTAAAAATGGGGTTTTTCAGTGAGAAAGCGCATTGTAAGCGAACATAGGGAGAAGGAGCACATGTAGAGGGAGCGCGACATTCAAACTTCTTTGATCTCTTCCTTATATTATTTTTATTATTATTATTATTGTTATTATTATTATTATTATTATTATTATTATTATTATTATTATTATTATTATTATTATTATTATTATTATTATTATTATTATTTTTGTTATTATTATTATCATTTTTATTAATGTTATTATTATTATTATTATTATTATTATTATTATTATTATTATTATTATTATTATTATTATTATTATTATTATTATTATTATTATTACTTTTATTATTATTATTATTATTATGCTTAATATTATTTGCATTTATTGCATCATCAATAGAATTTCTTCAGTAAGATCTCCCGACAAAATTACTATAAATAGCCACATTCAAAAAATACAATTTAATCATTAATAGAACAAATATCTTTTCATCAATATCTTCTTATCGTCTCTACATTACACTATATCACCGACGTTCCCTACTGCACATCAGAATCATGCGACTCTCTTCGAGGCTATGGATAAGTTAATAAACCGCATTCTTATGATATTAGCTTTTATGTTGCCTCAGTATCTCCGAGTCTCAAGTTAAGCTATCTAGTAAATTATTTCGAAATAAAAGGAGGAAACAACATAAGTATGTGAGATTCGAGTTATACATGCACCCGGTATATGTTTACAGACATATATTTCGAGATATATATAAATGAGAAAGCATCTTAACTGAGAAAATTTCAGGAGCAGCCGAATTTAAGCCAGAATATGGGTATTTCCTTTAGACAAAAATATGGCTCGAACTACTTAGATGCGTATGAGCAGAGCTTGTGACAATTTGTATTAATGGCTCAAAAGATTCGGAAACTTGTAAATCTGCTTAGCAAATTGGATGCAAAATAGTTGAAATGCGGTCCAAAGCGAAAAGCTCATGTGCTCGATGGAAATAGATTTGTTCTGATCAAAATGGGGTCCTCGGACGTGGGACAGTCAACTGAAACCGCACGCTCAATTTGTCTGATCTATGGGTACAAATGATTTCAGTTGGCCTTCGTTCCACACGGTCGCCCGCTACACAAATCACTTGGCTTTCAAGTGCATACAGATTGCTAGGTGTTTTGATGTCGCCAACGGGTCTATCAAGCGAAAGCGAGGAGCAGGAATTGCAAGTGGCGGAAATTCCATACTAAGCTTAATGCGCAGCAGGAGCGAACAAACAAATGTGACCAGGCGATAGAAGAAAGAAAAAATAAAGGAAATGTAGCTGAAGGCAGACAGCAGGCAGGCAGTCTGAAGGCAGGCAGACAGCAGACCAGTTGCAGCCATATGTTAGGGGAGGGGTGGAGCGTGGTGCGGCATGTTGTGGGTGGTGCACAGCATAGAAATATGAAATGTAATAGTGACAGAAACTAGCTGTAAAAACAGAGGAAGAAAAAGCGTTTGACAGCCACAAAGTAAGCAGCAACAGCTAAAGTAACCAGTGTGAAGCAGACAAACTTGCCCCAACTGAGGCAATGTGTTGGGAGTGGCACGAGGGCGAGGGGCGCACTCTGCTTGGCAAGTGCATCATGCGGCAGTGTGCAAAAAAGTCGCTTGTGCTGATTGTTTGCACTTTACACACTAAAACTGTGACACACGCCACACGCGATGCGAAACACAAATGAAGAGTACAAAAAAGCAAAAAACAAAAAGAAAAAACAAAAAAAATAAAAAAATAACAAAGAAAATAATAACAGAAAATAGGGGAAAATGTGAGGAGAAAACTCTGATAGCTGCAGACGTCGACTCAACAACGTCTTGCCATCGAGCGTGAGCTTGGAAAATTTGAGTTAAACGAAGTGGGCGTGGCCAGTCGGAACGCACTGGGGCCTGGGGAAAGGGAAACGGACACAGTGGCCGCAGAAGGAAAGCCAAATCAAAAGTGACAGCAGCGTACCATAAAACACATATATAAATATAGGTACCTATAGGTAGGTATATATATATATATATATATATATATATATATATATATATATATGTATTTGAAGAATTGCAAAAACAAGCAGCATAACTGAGGCAATCAGGGCTGGCTTTATGGCCAGCGCAGCAGCCGTCCAATCGAGTTGCCTGTATAACTTATGCGATAAACGGTCACACTGAAGTATGGCGCCGTGGAGTCGTTCATACATATGCAGACATTGAACTCTGGCTGAAATGAGAAAAGGCTAATAAATGAATTAAATACGGTCATACTCAGGTAGAGACTACAGTCACATGGTACAGTAAAGCAATGCAAACTGGAATACGGGCATACTTAGCGCATCTTGTAAGTAAACTTCATACGGTCACAGTATATTTCGACGCTTTTTAAACTTATACTGTAATCTGGTCACACTAATTAGCTGGTACTTTAACAAAGGGATACTCACGAAACAGTCATTTAATCCCAATAAACTAATTTCAACTTCAGCTAACTTCAGCTGTAATATACGGTCACACTGAGGAGTGCAATGCACTCACAAAATGTTTAATCCCTGCTAACTTCAAGTCTGGTCACACTTAAGTTCACTTGTACCTGCACAAGCGCAGCCTAGATTAGATATATGGTCACACTGATCAGCTGCTACACGAACAGGGTCACACTGGATGTACCAATTGCAGTTGGTCATAACTTTTAGTTGTCCCTATCCAGCTGTATAACGTAAGCTTGTCCAGCCCTGCGCGGGACTAACAATGACTGCAAATATCACACATACGCACCGTGGCTCGAGCTACTTCATATGCTTTACGACAATGGCTCGGATACAATTTGGCAGAGCAAGCAATAATAAAAGAGAGAAAAAAAACAGAAAACACGAACAACTGGCATGGGAAGTCACTGACTGAGGAGATAGTCAACGTGGAAAGAGACGGATACGGAGATGGATACTGAGATGCAGACGGAGACGGAGACGGAGACGGAGGCGGAGGCGGAGACGGAGACGGCATTGGCGACGATGACAACGATACTGAATAGTGTAAATTAAGTTGTTGTACCGCTGACGGTGCCAGCTGGAAGGGGGAGGCGGTTTGTTTGGCTGATGGGATAGCTTGTCAACGCTGCAGTTTGCAGCCAGTGCGCAGACCGGAAGTGGCAGGCCCGCCCGCGGTGTCTACTTGATGAGCTATGTTAAGGAATACGTGAGCATAGAGATGAACGATTGTAAACTGCTGATAAGATGGGCTGGATGGGTGCACGGAGACTGTAGCTGAATTGCCCTCGAGTTGTGCTCCGCACACAATCGCATTGATTGAAGAGTTGGCAGCGACTGCCCCAGCAGCGCAGGACTTAACATTAATGACTGTGTAAGTCCTGTTCATAATTTCATAATCTGTCCGACCTGTCGACATTGTCGGCACTGTCCGATTTGTGAAATCCGAGAGGGCAGCTGAAGATGAAATTGGTTTTGTAATTGCTTTGGCCCCAGTCGAATCGAAGCAACCATCTATGTGTGTTCGATAACAATATTGCCGTTATCTAGCAACCCTAACACCTAGTAACTGGGTAACTAGGCAACAGTCAAACGTAATTGCTTTTATCTGTGAGCTACCAGAACTAACTCTCCAAATATCGAGCGCATATTCAGCTGAATTGTGAAGAATAGTTTGATTAAATAAACTTGGCAATTGGTTTCGCCATAGTTGAACTGGCTCGCCCGTCACAGCGGAATCTTTTCTCTGGGATCCTGGCACACCCTGTGGCAATGCTGCCGCCACAAAGTCAACTACTTTTTCTTGTGCTTCAAGTAGTTTTTCGCCATCAATCACTTAGCGGCTTCAACTTTGCCAGCTCCTCGCTCAAGAGAGCCTTCCCTATCTACCTACGCCCCTCCCTCCCTCTGTCTAGTCCTTGCCACAAGGAGAAAAAATCACACGTATCTAAATAGTTGAAATGGAAGAAAAACTCCAACTTTGCTGCACACAATTTGGCTCGTTAAAGGAAAGTGCGCGTCAAATGCGCAAAGCGGCGACTCTGCCACGCCCATATGACAGAATATAACAGCTCGTACCGCCTCCAGCTACGCCCCGCTCCGCCTCGCCTCGTCCCTCTGCTTAGCCGTAGTAACACGTGCCTAATGCGCTGCCTTGACTTTTGTCTATGGGTATTTTATACCCTGTTGCCAAGTATGTGCCAAAAAAATATGTAATAAGTTTCTAGTAATGTAGGTGGCTGGGCGAGACAGAGTAGTACACTACGAATACCCTGCCAAATGCATAATAACATGATCATGCAAAATTTCTTTTTATTTATTACTATTATTTTCATTTATTTATATAGCTGAAGTGCAGACTAGTTTTTGATAGCTAGAGAGAGCAGTCGTATATACCCCGTACACCCTGTATGTTTAAAATAACATTAGGTGTTCAAATACATAACGGTTCTATATATAATCTGCTGCCAAATAGGTGTTTGGAATGCGTAATAAAGCTGCAGAAGTGCAACTGGCAGTAGTAGGCCAAAGATACCCTCTAAACTGTAAGGTAATAATATGAAGACGATAGGGCTCTTTCTATATTTATTTTATTGTATTATTATTATTTAATTATTGCATTGGAAATGCATGTAAAAAGCAGTAGTGGAAGTAGAGCTAGTAGTATACTATAAATACCCTGTGAATATTATGAAATTGGAAAGTCTATAAAGATATGTAGTCAAATAGTTTTCATTTCATCATAGATAGAAAAAGAAATGCCCAGACCCTGCAGATTTAGTTACCCTTCGTGTGCATTCATACATTACAGGGTATCTAATATTTGAGTTGCACTAGCGCATTAGTCTAATTTGATGCAGTCTGCTTTTTGTAGCCTTCTAAGCTTGACAAACTTGCTTTAAAGCCACGCACGCACAAAGTGAAGGCAAACGAGAGAGTGAGTGAGTGAGAGAGAGAGAGAAGAGAGAGAGAGAGAGAGATAGAGAGAGAGGGGGGGAGTAAAAGAGAGAGGCAACAGCTGGTGCATTGCGTGTCGCCTTAGTGTTGCCGCTTGGCAAGTAGGCGAAGTTGAAAGTGCAGACAGAGTCGACTGCTGTGCGCCCGAGCGTAATAAAACTTAATAAATTCTCGAGGTATATTTATGCGCACATATAATAACCGAGCGACAACTATAAATAAATTGCACAAATATATGCATACGACACAGATACATATGCATATGAATGTGTCTGTGTGTGTGTGTGTGCGGCAGGTATGGTAGACAGGAAATTGGTGGCGGCGGGCGCCTAAAACTTGCCGAAACTCGAATATCCGCAGATGGCAGGCGCGCTGTCGCTTTAGCTGCCGCCGCTGACCGCAGCGCGCGTTGCCAGGCACAACTGTACCTGGACCGCAACATCAAATTACAGTTCCAAAACTGGCAGCTTCAACCGCAGCCTTAACCCCACGACCCTCACTTCAGTCTCCGTCGCCGTCTCAGCTTGAGTTTCGCTCCACGCTCTATGTCGCAGCACTTAGCCAAGGCAGTTGACGGCGACTCTGGTTGCGGACAGGTTCGGACTCGACTGCTTGGCCGTAATTTCATACGCCGTGAAAAGCATTTGCACTTGCACAATCTTTCAGCAGCCTAAGTAGCGGTATCTATCACTAACACACGCTCAACCATGTCCCCTCATTGTGCGTAATAAAAAACGCCGTGACTCGACTAGCACAGTGGTTCAAGCTCACTGCTCCTGAGGCGAAAATCAAATATAATAGCTAAACTCCGTAGTACACTTTCTTTTAAAGTCCTTCCATTGATGTATGACACAGAAGAGAACTCTTATGGTCTATCTCGCTCTTATGGTCTATAAAGCTCCTATAACAAGCCCTCAACAGATGGGCAGAAGGAATGAGGAAGGGACTGACAGACAGACGGAAGAATAGAGGAACGGAAGGAAAAGGCCCGTCCCGGGCGAACGAACAGGCTGACAGACAGATGGAATGATAGAGGCACGGACGGACAGAGGGACAGACCGAGTGACTGCCTGAGGAAAAGACGGACAGATGGACGGATGGACATTATATTAATTTTTTGACTGCATATACTTGCTCAAAGATGATAAGTTCCCATTATGAAAAGTTTCAGGGCATAAAAACTCAACACATTCTGATTTGGATTCTTTCAGTGATTGCTTTAATGGAAATAAATTAATGACTCCAGCATCATTTGTAATTAAATTGTTTTATTCCTTGAAAATGTACAGCCAGCTTTTGTTCATGCGAAAATCTGGATTGGCAGGCGTGTGGCTTGGCTCCACTGTACGTGGCATGCGAGGTAAAGAGACCCGCAAAGTCAGCAGGCATCCACTTTCCATCAGGCGCCATAAACACTCGGGGGCTGGCAGCAATTTTGACGCGTTTCGTAACTGAAGATGAAGAATCACCAGCAGCAGCAGCAGGAGCAACGATAGCTATGTTGGTGCAACAACAATTACATTTGAGTGCGCCCTAAAGGACATTTTACTGATTTAATATTTGTTGCAAGTTGCAACTTGATATGCGTCGAGTTGCACGTAGCAAGCGGCAGCCAGCAGCCGGCAGCAGCTTAAGGATCTGCAGCAGGCACCGAATGCCATCGAGCAGCAAGCCCAGGCGGCAGTTGCACGTTGCGAGTCGCTTAGCTGGCGCTGCCTGCGCCTTCTTTTTGTCACTTAGCTCGCAGCGTGGCTCAAAGGACACTAAATATTGCATTACATATCCTTGCACTTTATGGCCAACAGCTCTTTGGGACAGCGATGCCTCCGATCCGCCTCTCTGTGAGTATGTGTGTGTGTGTGTGTGTGTTTGTGTATTGCAAGCTCGAATTAACTCATTGCTGATGATGGGGAAGGCGAGAAGCATGCAGGTAGAGCGATATCATCAGATTCAGCTTAAGCAGCAGCAGCTGCCACGCGCGTCCTTTTGCTGCCGAGCCTTCAGCATTTTGATAAGTTGCCGCCGCTGCTGCTGCTGCTGCTGCTTTTAGAGCTTGCCTCAAATATCTAGCATACGCAGCGTGGGCGGCCCGGCGTATTGTATGCCACAAGCAGCAGCTATAAAACTTCCAAGCGGCTATCCGCATTACTAATGTGTAGAGCCAGCGGGCGGACTGACGAGCGGGCACGGGGGAGCACAAGACAGAGGAGCGCGCGGGGGCTATGTGTGTCAGAGTGTTGCAGATTTGGTAAATGTGTAGCGAGCAAGTCGTAAAAAGATTTTTTATTCGCGTGGCATCATAAACATATGCATGGCCCGAGGCGTGCGAGGCAGCCTGGGAAGGGCTGCGGCTGATGAACGCCCCAGCGCTCATTCCCTAGCCCCCACCTCCACCTGTCCCGCAGCTGTTGTTTGTGTAGTTTGCATTTGTAATTGCTTTCTGCTGTTGCTGCTGCTGCTGCTGCTGCTCCTTCTTCTTCCCTTTGTTTCTTCATATTTTTTATAGTTTGACTTGTTTTATAGCGCTGCAAGTTGCTGCTGCTCTGCGAGTACTTACTGTGCCCGCCGTATTCACTCAGCTAACGTGTGCCGTGGCTGGCCCGAGCCAAAAGTACAAACAATAAGCCAAAACTTTGCTCGATTCGGGATATAGTTTTCATCTACCTTTTTTTAAACATATCCGCAGAATGTAATGGGAGGGTATATCCAACTAGGCATACCCTAGTCTACTTGATATTGATTTGGTATTATAAATTGGAGAAATCCAAATCGAAATCTTGGCTCGACAATAGTTTTTGACTCTCTGCCCACTTAATTACAGGGTATTTGCTTGTGTGGCTCGCTTTGCCTTTTCGTCTCTCATTCGTTTTTTGCCGCAAACGGCTCAGCTGGGCTGCAACAGCTGGGCAGCTGGATGAAATTGGCAAAACTTGTGCTCTCGATGTTGCTTTGAGTTGTTTACAACCCAAAGCTGATTATGTTCCGGCAGTTCTCCTTTGGCCAGCGCTTGGCTGCTGGCACTGCAATCGCGTGCAGGAATCTTGTGTTTGAGCTTGGCTATTGAAAACCGCTTGAGTGGGTGACACCTGCTGTTGCGGGCGTGGGTGCCGGTGGTGCATCCTTTCATTTGCTTTGGCAAGCTGCTTGCCAGCCGGCTCCATCGGAGGCTGGGGGCCAATCGAAAGTCTGATCTCGAAGCATATCTGTTTTTCGTGGCAAATTGAGTCGTATGCAGAAGGTAAAGCCAGAATGAAGTGATTTCGCCCATGTATTTGCTAATGAAATTTGCTCAACTCAAGCACTCTCCGCGCACGGCTGCCTGGCCATAGTAATTGCGCTCGCTTCAATCATTCAGCAGCCAACAACAACAGCCACTGCCACTGGCTACAGCAGGCAGCTTAACAATGCCACTAAAAAGCAACAGCAACAGCAACAGCAACAGCAAGGGCAACAGTCGGGGCTGTGAAAACATAATTGACATTTGAACGGAATTGAGCCATTTCGCATGAATTAAAACAAGCTTAAAGCCTAGCTAATGAAATCAAATGAAATCTTTAACAATGGCTGCCAAGATGTTATTATCGTTAAAGCAATTGCTGCTCAACGCCAGATAAGTAGCTTTCCATTTACGATTGTTGCCTTAGACAAAGCCTTAGAGAGGCAGAGTTGAGTCGAAGACAAAACTGAACTTTTGCAAGGTAGACGAATGGCAAGACCTTTTAAATGCAAATTATTTGTAGTTGACTTTAAGCTTTCGCGTGATTAAGGCAAGTTTATAGTTTAAGTAAGCCTTTAAAGCGAAGCTTTTGAAAATAAACAGTTTTAGCCTACTTTTAATCGGTTTTATGAGAAAATACAAAGCTTTAATGTAAGTGATAAAGAGCTTTGATATAGTTTTGTATTTTTTCCTGTGGCAAATAGATTTAATGTGCTTTTAGAGTTGAGCCTTAAGTGCTTTAAAGAGCCAAATGCGTTATGCTTTAAATAAAACTTTAATGAGCTTTCAGCAGGCATAAGGCCTTATCGAACGAAATATTGTTCAACTGTAGGCTCAATATTATCGTTTATTATATAAACGATTGAAAGCTGATTTCATCACACAAATTAGCCCGTCCTAGGTAGACGACTTAAAATACCTTCAAAATGATAGGTCTATTTAAAAAAAATGTAGTATGCTTTCGCGGGATTAAATCAATCTTAAAGCTTTAGAGATAGTTTTCAATAAATAATAATTTTAATGCACTTTTTAAGTTTAACTTAGGCCACAATACAAAGCTCTAACGTGAGTGGCGAGCTGAGCTTAAATGTTGTTAATTTGGCTTCCTCTGTTTTATGGTCTTAATTTGCTTCTGGAGCTGTTGCCGCTGACTGTGAAGTAACTACTTTAGTCTTCAGTGCTGGAAAGACACAACTTTAATGAGCTTTTAGGAATCATAAAGCTGTAATGCTGTCGGAGCTTATCTGCTGACTGAAATTAACTTTTGCTTTAAGGCGGGGCGCTCAGAGGTGCAGCTGAAGGACAAAGCTTTCAGTTGTTTAATGTGCTTTAACGCAACACGCACAGTGTTTGCTTGGACAAGATTTAACTAATGAGAGGCAAAAACAACTTTTGTCCATCAGGCATGAGCAGCGCACACACGCCACAACATGCACGACCGAACGTATGTTTGACGTTCGTTGCAAACTTCATGTTTCGGTTGTTCAACCCTTTCATAAAACTGACGGCAACACAAAACACTTTTGGCACTTGCCAGACAATGTTGGCCACGTTGCTGCTGCTGCTGATGACGATGCTGTTGATGACGATGATGTTGACGATGATGATGATGTTACTCAGTTGGTTAGCTCACTGGCATTCGTTGAGTCGCACGGCAAACGGTCTGTGTCTGTGCCTGTGCCTGTGTCTGTGACTCTGTCTGTGACTGGGACTGCCAAAAGACATTCGAGTGTCACTTGCGCAGCAGTTTTGAATATTTTGTGAATAGTAAATTACGATCATGGGCCCGACGCTTGTCTGCTAACCCGCTCTCGCTCCTTAGCCCCTCAATCTGCCGGGTTACGCTTTGGCTGTGTGTCCGATTCAGTCGACTACATACACTTACCCTTTCAGAGCGACTTCACTTGTTATTGTTCAGCTCCAGCTGGAAAGGTGTGAATGCATTGTCACAAAAATTGTGTGTTGCAATTTTAAAATTGCGCATTCGTAGCTGGACCCAATGCAGCAGCTGCAGCAGCAGCAGAAGCGGCAGCATCATTTGATTGGTGCCGCAACCAAACTAATTGCACATAGCCGAGTCTCCGAGTCGAGGGCCCTGGCTGGGACGACTTTAAGTGCAGCCCTATGTTTCAGTTGCTGTTGCCGTTGCGGCAACAAAAGGGCTGCAGCAAAATGAACCCTGATTGACAGTTGCCAGCCGCAGTCTCAAAGTGCGAACAGTGCGGTTCCTTTGTGGGCCATGAATAAGTGTACCAGATTCACAATGCGGCCACATGGGGACCGAGAGTCGAGACGTTATTGTATGCCAGCTGAAGTGTTTATACTATGTCTCTCACTCACTCACACACACACTCTCTCTCTCTCTCTCTCTCTCTCTCTCTCTCTTTTCTCACATGCCTGCAGTCTATTCTGAATTCCATTTGCTGGCCTTAATTAGCTGCACATACACACACACACACACTCACACTCATATCCTCTGCAAGTCTAAAGTTTAAAAATACAATTTTCCTTTTGAAAATTGCGCAAAAATCAGCTTGCTTTAAAGTCGAAAGCTAGGCCAAGTTCGTCGGCAACAATACTGAACTGATGTCCTGGCAATGCTGGCTAAAATTGTATAGTTTTGTAGAGAGACTTCAGATCCTTGGGGCCATATTGACTCGACTTTACTCCGATATAGTATATGTCTATATATATGAAGTATATATATTAGGGCGTGCTAGCTGCCCTTTTACACATTTGCATAGGCTTCTGCTTGGGCGAATTACTGCAACTAATTGCATTCGTATCCAAAGCTTAAAGTCCTGCTGGCCACTCGTCCTGCGAAAATAATTGCAAGCTTTCTTCATGTGCTGTGAGCCGAATGGAATTTATATTTTCTTGGAATTTGTGGCACGTTGCAAACCTAATTAGCACCTGCTGCAATTTATTTCATGTGAATTCCTTTCAATCAGCTTATGTGGGCACACGTCCAACAATGGCTCAATCGAGCGCTCCAATGAGAGAACTCTCCAGCATCTGTAATGCTGCATGGTCAAAGTAATTATATGCCAAATTGTATTGTTGGCCAAGCATTTTTCGTATCCTCTTTTATATTCCAAAAATTCTATTGTATGGTGAGAGATAGAGAGAGGGAGAGAGAGAGAGATAGACTGTCAAAGGCAAGTTGAGGTCGCACTCAGCATATATTGGCCATTTATTTTACATTTATGCTGTACATGTGTGTGTGTGTGTGACTGTGTGTGTGTGCGTGCGTGTCATGTTTTGCTGTCTATATTTTGATCAATGATTTTGTTACGTTTTACAATGTTGCTGCAGCAACAGCAACAGCAACAGCAACAGCAACAGCAACAACAGCAGCAACAACATTCCCTTTTGTGTTGCGTTCATGTAAAATTTTGTGGATTTTGATTTTTGGCTGGCCCTTTAATACATATAATGACATTTCGCACGACAAAGGCAAAATGAAATGCAAATTGCAACAAGCAGCAGCAACGGCAGCAGCAGCAACAACAACAACAACAACAACAACAGCAGCAACAGCAAGGAATAGCAATTGACATGACACAAAATGACCTCGACTCTGGCTCATGTGGCTCAGGTTGGAGCTCATCATTAAGCGCCAACAGTAACAACATCAGCAGCAGCAGCAACAACAACAACAACAACAACAGCAGCAACAACTGGCATAAAAGTTGTCGCTGTCATGCAAATATCTGCAAAGGGACGTTGGCGTTGCATAAATAACGACAACAGCAGCATCAACAGCAACAACAGCGGCAGCAGCAACAACAACAACAGCAGATGAACCAACTGCAACAACCAAAGAAACAACAACAGCAAAAACAACAGCAACAATAGCAATAGCAATAGCAACTCGCATATTTTGCATACAAAGCGCTGCAAAAAACACAAATATTCACTAAGACACATACACACACACACACACACACACACACACACACACACACACACACACACTGATACATCAACACCTTTTGCCATTTTGGTGAATGCGCTCTTTGACTATCTCTATCTGTGTAACTATCTGCTGTGCTATCTCTCTCCCTCCCCCTCTACATCTCCCTCTCTCACTCTCTCTCTCTCTCGCTCTCTTTGTGTTTATATGCCTCTCGCTCTGGCAATTGTATTCGCACGCACAAACAATTGAAATTGTATTAAATTGAATTTTAATATATTGCTAAAACAACAACAAGGACAAACAACACCAACACACACACTCTCGCAGATACAAAACTATTTGCACAGAGCATAAAAAAGCAAAGCGACAGAGCTGAGCCCTGTGGGCGAGGTGTAGGTGTTGCGGTTGCTGCGGCTGGCAGGAGTGCTGTGCCAGCAGCTGCGAGATAAAGCAGCAACTGTTATTTCATTTCTTTTCTCTTTGTGGTTGCTGTTGCTGCTGTTGTTGTTGTTGTTGTTGTCCTTGCCTTCGATCATTTGCGTTTCATGCATTGCATTTAAATTTCTAGTTTAAATATTAATAACTAAGCGCAAACGTGCTCTGTGCGCGTCCGTGTCTCTCTGTGTGGCTGTGTGAAAAGTTTATGTATTTGGAGGGTATGCACTCGGTGCAGGTATGCGTAATGCTAAGACACAGATAACAGTACATCGAGTATATATGTATTTGTATATATATGCTAGATGCGTAGGAGTGATAAAGTCATGTGCCTCTCCCCCTCTCAATGCCAACTCGTCAGGGAGTCAGGGAGGCTGCATAGAAATGGAATTATATAATACTATCGGATGCGATCGATAACTCAAAGCACTAACAGTGAGGAAGTCTTGGGTATGCTTATATTACTTGAGATAAAATATCTTGTAATGAACTGAGATTATGCAATGCATTGGTCCTTCCAGTTGGAGCTACACAGGTTCGGCTCGTCGTGAGATACTGATAGCAGATATAAATCTTTACTTCAGCATTTATAACTACTTTCCAAGGGAAGATCTCTTGACAGTACTCACAGGACTTTATTACTATTTACTTTACTCTACGATCTCAAAAGAAAGTGTTGGATTACCTCTTTACTTATACACAAATTATATACACTATGCTAAGTAATTCCCAGTTCGATCACACCTATTTCAATTATTAACATTTATAAAATAATATATAAAATATTATTGTAAAACACGTGAAATCTTTATAATTCGAATTGCAAAGGACAGTTTTTACGACTTATATGATATTCATATTTGAAAAGGAAAATTAAATAGAAATGTTAAATTAAATTAAAATAATCTAAAATAATAATAAAAATAAAAACAAAAGTTAAATTTGTAAGAGATAAGATTATATATAGTCGTAGCTGGAGAATTCGAATATGGAATATTGATAGGGTTTTAACGAGTTTATCAGTTTTCTTTCCCATCACATATTATTGAGATTTTCTACAAACTACCTCGATTCGATTGTCCATCCAATAGAGTATTTCATATTCGACTAGCTGCAGCTAGTGTCCTCCCTCTGGTTAACCTTCAAATAAACATGCCGCACGTATGCAGGCCAACAAAAATACCAAGAACAGCAACAACAGTTGCTTGTGGGGTTGGCTGCACAGTGCCTGACATAAGTTTAGCTATACAAAAAACACACACCCACACACGCTGAGGGCAGCTGCGTATATTATTATTTTATGTACATACATAAGCTGAAAATTGTTTGTCTGAAGTAATTGCTGGCTCAAAGTTGGGCAGATTCAGAGTTTCGCAACTGAAGTCAAGCATTAGGCTTAGTTTTTGGCTTGAGTTGGAACTTCGCAATTTCACAATTTCACAATTGAAATGTTAATCAAGTCGCATTGCTGTTTGCATTCGTATTCGGTAAATAAATTATTAATTGAACAGAAGTAAAGTCGCTTAAATGCTTAATTTCTTTTCAACTTTTCTGTTTATCATTTGACTTTCGCCTGCCATAGATGCTGCGCAAATATAGCTGCTTCTTATTGATATTGATTTAAATGTGCCGAATTTTAAAGTAAAATCAAATGAAATGAAATATTATGCACAGTTCGATGGCTGCCTGGCTGTCCTGGGTGTCCTGGCCTAGGCGGGTTCTTTATGTAAGCGGATTTACGTGCGTAATCTTCATATAATTGGAATATTAACAAATGGAAGCTGAGCAATACTCGTTGCATGACTGCTGGACGCGTATGTGTGTGTGTCGCATACAGTCCGATACTCTCACCGATAACAGTTAAATGTGGTGCGATTTGGTGGCAAAGGTCAGAGGTGGCACCAGCCTCTCTTATCGAATGCCAAATGTCGTTGATGAGCCCGGCGGAAAAGGTTAAGTCGGGGCAGCTGCTAGCCGGCTGACAGTTGGTCTATTTGCATATCCTGCACTGTTCCATTCCATTCCGTTTCATGCCTTGCCATTCAGCCACCATTTGCCATTTACATGTTGTTCGCCATTGTCTCTGCTCTAGTTGTTGGAGCTGTTGCTGTTGTTGTTCTGTTTGGTTTTTTCTTTAGGAACAAGCGACGCGCACAAATCGCACATTCGGCGCCTTACTTCGCATTTTGCTCACCATTTCATTTTTATACTCATTCATGAGAGTGAAAGCAGTATATTGGTTTTTTGCACTGTTCGACTTGCTCTACGATCGTTTGCTCCTTTGGTCTTCCCTGTGTCTTTCCGCCCGTACTTCGATCAGTCTGTCCCATGTCACCGTTATTGCAGTTAGACCCTTGGAAGACTTTGAATATACACTTGTGAGTACCCGTGTCTGGTAAGTTCTTTTGATACCCTACCGATACATTTACTAGGGTCGTGGCAAATCGGAAAATTCTATTCGGAGTATCGCAAAAAACAGTACCAGGTCAAGTGGAAGAGTCTTGAAATACGGTATCTATATACTTCCGTTGGCAACTTTAGATATAGTGGATATATCTTAGCACATAGAGGGGAGTGGTAAAACTTGGCCGTTTATATATTTTAAAGTTAAAGAGTTGAAAGCTTAACAATTATAAATTTACATCAGACAAATTTTCCACATGTTATATGGAAATCTATAACTTTAGTGTTAGTGTTTTCTAGTTGCGAACATTTTGGCCTTGAATGAGGGGTCTGCAGTCGGTAGCACCCGACTGCAAGATTCTTATTTCTTATATAAATTTTTGGCTCTAGTTCCTAGTGTGTGCGTGTGTGAGGTTGTGTCACTTTGGCAAGCTCGAATTGATTTGGCTGAGAGTTGTTGCAAGTTGAGAGCATTCACCATTCTTTGCGCTCCCTTCGCAGGCGACTCGTCGCAAAATCATTTGCATAAAATCAAACCGCACTGAAAATAAACTCCACTCAAGGCGCGCCCTGGCGCCCAGCAACGTGGGTTAGTCAGTCAGTCAGTCAGTCAGTTAGTCAGTTACACCCACATAGCCACATAGCCACACAACCACACAGCCACACAACCACTCACCCACCCATACGTCAGCTGATATGCAGCCCTTTATTTGGACTTCGGCTATGGCTTAGGGGCGAGTCCTATGTGTAATAGGCGTAAATTGTAGCCAAGTTATGGGAGCGCCTCGTGAATGGCTTTTAGGGCTGCGTCAGCTACACGAATTGAACCGGTTTGACGTGAACTTGAACCGCTCAAGCTTTGTCTGTCGAACACTTTGCGTAACTCAATTGCAGCTGCGCTTCAAACTTAGTTGCGGCCAACTTTGGCTGCGGTTGCCAAGTTTAAACTGTTTCGCGCACTTTCCTTAATCCCATCGCATCGCCCCGCGCCACCTGGCCTGGCCGTGATGTCGTGCTGTCGTGTTGCAGCCCTGCTTTTGGGGGCACGCCGACGCGTTGCCCCGTGTAACGAGCTGTGCGGCCATTTTCGGTTCTGGCCAACTCCTTGACCCGCCGTTGACTCTCCCACTGCCAAGTAGTTTATCGCACATTTTTGCCGGAGCAGAGTTATAACAACATATGCAAGTACCCCCCTCTCCACCCTATCTGTGTAGTAAATGTGTGCCCTGATCTGTTTCTGACCATGTTCCAGCCGTGTTCACCGCATCTACCTAGACTTGTTCCTGCCCACAGCCAAACAGGCGTTGGCCTTGTCTTCGGCGAGTCCTTGGCCCTGCTCCTACACCAGCCCTATTTGCTGGCTCCAATTGTGCGGACCATTGCGAATGTTAATCGCACGCATTAGTATTGGTGTCAGGCGCGTCGGGACGCGCCATGGGAGTGCACGCCATGGCGTCTAGGCCCAGCGCCTTCTTTGTGGTCTTGGCCTGACCTGGCCTGGAATGGCCTGCTCTGCTTGGCGGTATAGACATTGGCGCGTCATTTGGCCGACATGAAAATTGTGCTCCAACATTTTTGTCAAATTGCAAAACCAACCAGACATCAACATCAACAACAACAACAACAACGACAACAATAACAGGAACAACAACAACAAACAGCTGCTGTTGCTTCCAGGCCCTGGGCCACCAAATTGTGTTGATGAGCTGCTATTGGTGCTCTGCCTAGTTTGTGTTTGTGTAGTTAGTTGGCGGCTCTCGCCGGGCTGCCATTGCCAGCAAGTGGCCTCGTTCTAGGGCTCCCCCTTTGCCCCGACCACGCCCCAACCCTCCTTCGTCACATTCCGCCCTTGTGTACATGAGGGTGTATTGCGGTGTGTGGCTAAGAAAACTTGAGGTGCTTAACAATAATTGAATGAAACTTGAGTTAAGTGTGCACATGTGAGCGTATGTGTGTGTGTGCGTGAGTGTTGGTTTGTGTGTGTGGCTTTGCCTAGGCAACAACCCATCAAGCAGTAGACTGGGACGTTTTCGTGTGGCAGGAGGCCATTTGTGATTGGGTCTATTAAACAAAACTTCTGCGGTTCGTTGCGAACAATTATGTAAGCGTCACAGATGCAAAGCAATTGTGCCAAAGGGTGTGTCGGTGTCTCTTTCACTGTGTGTGTGGGTGTGTGTGTGTGTGTGGGGGGGGGGTGGGAGGGGGCTATTTCAGCATTCATAAATGTAGCAAATTGCGTTGGTTGGACAACGCCGTGCCACTGCAGCGAAAATAATTGAATTATAATAGATGCAGCCGCTTTCAAGCAGTCCCATTACGCCGCGTCGCCATATTTGCAATGTAATTCCATGGCTGGGGCGAATCACCATAGCCTATCTCCTTTCTGCGATGTTAGAAAAACATAGAATTTCATATGGTATAAATTTGTGCTTTGGCAAATAGAGACATGTATGTATGTACATGGTCAGGGTATATGCTAGTCAAGCACTTCCGACTAGAGCAGTCTTTACTCGTATGGAAAATCAGGGTAAAATGGTCTTGCTTAAATGTATATAAGAGGTGGAAAGCGGCTTGACAGATCTTTTTAGTATTATAGTATATATAGTATTAAAGTATAATAGAATATTAAAGTATATATAGTATTACAGTATATATGGTATTTTAGTATTATAGTATATATAGTATTAAAGTATTATAGTATATATAGTAAAGTATTAGTATTATTAGTATTTTAGTATTATAGTATATATAGTATTATTAGTATATTAGTATTATAGTATATATAGTATATAGTCAGGGTATATCCTAGTCGGACACTCAAAAGCAGAGCAGTCTGAATTGTTTTTCATAGTATTGATCATTCAGCTATAGTAGATTTTTATATTAATCGTATATAGTTTTCTTACATTTAAGGTATATTCTCAAATAGTCCTTGATTGAACGAAAGAATAAGGTAAATACTTGAGTTTTAAAGCTCATTCGAGTGCAAGGCAGCTGAAGAGCTCTTCCAATCAGAGCCATCTCGAATGGCACTTAGTGGTATCGAGGAAACACATTCGCATGTTGCAATTTGTTTGGAGATCGAACGTGTTGCATGCTGTAAAATAATAAAAAAATTTTGTGTTTCAGCTTTGCTGGGCAGATGGTTTTGGGCAGATGCGTGCGAGAGGCCAGAGACAGAGACACAGACTGGGACAGAGGGAGAGGTAGAGGCAGGGAGAGCTTTTGTGGTTAGGCGTCGTGATTTTTCTATGCTCGCGAGCTTCAATTGAAGTGCGTTGCATGTTGTTGAGGTTTTCGACCCAGCAACAATTGCCCAATGAACTTAGTTCAATTTGTCTGTGTGGGTGTGTGAGGGTGTGGGTGTGTGAGGGAGTGTAAACTGTAGGCATAAGCATGCCGCAATCCATGAAAGCGACCCCAACAGATAGCGACCGCAGGAAAGGCAGCGCAACTAACGAGCGCGCACTGCATAATTGTTATGAACTTTATTATGAACCGTCAAAACGGGAAAGTTTTTGGGTGGTGTCGGCTGCGCGGCTGGAGCTACCTTTGCTAGGGACAAATTGAATGACCAGCATAAAATATGCGTGAGTGCAAAAGGCGAGCATTAGTGTGCGCGTGCGTGTGGGTGAGGACGTGGGTGTGGGTGTGGGAGAGAGTGTTGTTTTCGCATCGCAGAGGAATTTGACGAAACATCCATAAAATCAACCAAAATCATGCTCCACTCATTACAAAAGCACTTTTCATGCCGCCCCATATGATCTGTGTGTGCGTGTGTGGAGGGGGCGTGGTGTGTGTGGCGAGCTATGGCAGGCAGGTGAGCGCAGGTGCTAAATAAAGGCTTATTGGCAAGCATCTGACAATCGAATGGCGAAATTTTAGAAAATTCTATTTTAATTGAGTTAAGCTTGTACTTGCAGCATATTTATAGCCACAGCTGGCAGCAGGCGGCAGGCAGCTCAAATCATGCGCCAAATCCAATTACCCGGCTTTGCACGGATTTAATTAATATTTTTGAGTGCTATCGAAATTCAGTTTCAGTAATTCGAGCCAACTTTAGACGAAGCCAAACTTCGAGCTGCTTTAGTTTGCGGCTGAGAGTGTTGCTGAGACTTGAGTTCATTGCGCTCATTAGGATTGAAGGATACCTGAGAGAGAGAGAGAGAGAGAGAGAGAGAGAGAGAGAGAGAGAGAGAGAGAGAGAGAGAGAGAGAGAGAGAGAGAGAGAGAGAGAGAGAGAGAGAGAGAGAGAGAGAGAGAGAGAGAGGCCTCTGTTGAGTGTGTCACTTGTTGTAGCATTTTCTCTTGCAATTGATTTGTACACTTTGACACTGAACTGAGCTCACGCTCAGCTTAGCCCAGCCATGCCGCTCTGTCACTGCGATCGAAGCTGAGCAGATTGTCAACTCATCGTGACCTCAGTCGGTTGGGGTCTTTGACATAATTTTGACAAGCGTGGCGAGGCATTCCTCGCTCGCTGGCTCGTTGGATTGCAACTTACAATTCAGAATCCAACCTCGGAGGCTCAACGTGCGACAGAATGTTGATCGCATGGCGGCCAAACATTTGTTGGCCACCCTCCAGCACGCCCAGGCCGCCCAGACCGCCCAGCCCGCCCAGCCGGCCTGGTGGTGGGCAGACGACCGCAGCCACCATCAACCACCAGGTGACAGCCGCTCGGCGGCTTTTCATCACTCGAGTGCCGCACGTGGGCTGTGAGCCAAAAGCTGTCCCACTCACTGTCAATGTGGCAGGGCTCCAGGCTCCAGGCAGCAGCGGCAGCAGAAGCAGCAAGGACTTTATTTTCATTTTCTGCGAACCAACAAACAATTTAATTTCACACGCGAGCGCCAGTGTTGTCGTGCGGCATGTGAAATCAGCCAGCCGATACGTCAGCTACACACACATACACGCACAATGATGTATATATATATATCTATATATATATATGTGGACATGTGGATACACATATATATGTGTGTGTCTCTCTCTCTCTCTCTCCCTCTCTCACTCTGTCTGTGTGCTGCATGCAAATGGCGAATGATGCCTCAAGATTTGCCCAGGTGTCGCATAACTTGGTAACCAGGCTTGCAGCTGCCTGTTAAGTCAATGACTTTTATGTACATTTTGATGGACTTTTAATCCATATATACACCCACACACACCCACACACACACACACACACACACACACGCACATGGAGCACTAACCGCAATGGCTGTGCTTTTGTGGCCGCCAACCCGGCAGCCCATCATCTTTGGCTACACACTGTCCTGACTTTGGCTTTGGGTTTGGGGTTGGGGTTGGGTTTGGGTTCTGGAGCCAGCACTTAATGTGCTTAAGATGAGTTACATTATAGTCTCTCTAGTGTCTCTCTATCGTTCGCTCTCTCTCTCTTTCTGTCTCTCGTTGTGTTTCTCCATTTCAACCGTTTTCCTCGAGCACTTTGTAATTGTCTGCGAGTGGGAAATTTCATTTTGTAATGTGGCGAAAGTATAAAGTATAATATTGTGCTTTTGATTTCGCATGCCATTTGAGCACCACCCTGATCCACCCCAGCCCATTCTCAGCGCTCGCTTCCGCTTGCCTTCCTTTTTGACCATTAATAGGTATACTTATATGTTTAATGGAGTGCCACTCGACTGCTCCATGTCTTTCTCGGGACTTTATCTTGTTCTCCCTCCCTCTCTCTCTCTCTCTCTTTATCTCTCTCTCTTTCTCGTTCTCTCTGTGTGTGACATAGTTAAAATTGCATGCACAGCGGGCGTAGCTCCCATTTGCTACTTTCTGAGGGCGCCTCGTGTTTGGTCAGCGGCGAGGCGACCGCAGTTGGTCGCTTTGTAATGCTTAGTTATGCAACTGTTGTTCAATTTGCGGCAAATAGTTTGCATTTGACTATTTACCTCACCCACACACACCCACACCCACACACACACAGGCGCACCCTAGGTAAGCTGAAGCAGCTCTTGACCCGCACTGAGCTTTAAATTAGCAACGTAAATGCCACAGAAATTGCTGCACTAAGTTTACAGTTTGTGGATGTGTCCTCAGCTCAGGGGCACTCGCATTTCGGTCCACTTCTGGTTGCAGCTGCAACTTAGCCAGATTAGTACCCTCATACACACACATACAAAGAGAGAGAGAGAGAGAGAAAGAGAAAGCAGCAGTTGTCACATATGATGATTAGAAATTCATTAAGTTGTTG
>JAWNPL010000177.1:760000-767500 GCA_035047545.1 Drosophila paranaensis | reverse complement strand
CGGAGGCTGGAGGCTGCATAAAGCGTAAATAAGTCGACTCGCTGACATTATTATATTTGCCCGAAAAGCCTTTAATTTCGCAAGGTGTAGCTGGGTGCGGCTGGGTGGGTGTGTGGCTCAGTGGTTGGGGGTTGTAAAAGTGCAATGGAAAACATTTTACGTTAGTCGCCTACTTAACGCCGCTGGCAGCGCCCTGGCAGCGTCCTGGCTGCTGCTGCTGCCGACACAAATATTAAATGCCACAAGGTGTGGAGACTGTGTCGTGGCTCAGCAGCGCGCATAAATATGCTCACAGCGTGCATGTGTGTGTGTGTGTGTGTGTGTGTGGGTGTTGCCACTGTGGTAACGTTTTAGCAGATTTTATGCTTACATGCAGGCGAGCGTATCTTTATATATGTCTGCATGAGCTCATGTGTGTGTGCCCCACCCACAAATGTAGGCCACATTTTTGCTGGCGCTGCCGTTGCCAAGGTAAAATCGGATTGTGTGTGTGTGTGTGTGTGTGCGATCGTGTGTTTGGCACCCTTTGCCACCGACACGTCGCCGCAGCCCCTGACAATGTAAAGCAGCTTTTCAAGTTTACGCAGAACTAACATATGCTGGCAACATTTGAGAGATGGCCGCGATAATGAAACTCTGGCAGCTGGCAGTGAGCGGCGATAGGCGAGAGGTGGGCTGAAGGCGGCAGGCGGCAGGAGGACGGCGGAGGGTATTCGGATAACAGGGCAACGGGCCACACTGCACGCTGTCCGTTACGGCAATTGAGTGCGCTAGGTTTTTGGGTCTGCCTGGCCCCAGGGCCAGTCTTGGCCCAGACAACAGCAACAACGAAAACATTGTAATCATTATCAACATAAACAAATCAAATGTCTAAAATCACAAGCCTGGAAATGCAAAGGGCCAAGCGGAGGCAACCAGAGCGTGAGACAGAGAGATGGGCAGACAGAGAGAGAGAGAGAGAGAGAGAGAGAGAGAGAGAGTGTGAGAGAATGATGAGCGCGACAGAGTGGGTGATATGCTAATGCATGCCCTATAAAATACGAGCAAGTTCTGGAACATATTCCGATTTAGCTTGGGATTTGCTCAGGCACAACACAGATCAGATGGGATAAATATTTTAATTATATTAATATTCTAATAGTTGTAATATTGTATTAACAGTAATTAATTATTTTAAAATTATATTGATGTTGCATGTTATTAGCTAAGTATCATATATATATCAATTCATATGCATATAATAAGATCTCTGTCTGATACCAAAGAAGCTGCCTCATCTTTCTCTCTCAGGCACAACTAAATCAATCAGATAAAATACTATTATATCCATTGCAAATATCTATTTATATGCAGAACACAATTCAGCTAAACATTAAATAGCAATTTACAGAGTGCAGCACATCTTCTAGTCGAGCAGAGAAGCGCTCTCATCCTTCCCTTTCAGGCGCAACTGAATCATTCAGTTGGAATATATTGTTATCTTATAGTAATATCTATTCATATTTACAGGATATCTTCTGGTCAATCATCTCTACTCCCTCATCTCGCTCAAGTCCGTATCTGTTGGTGTTTTTGTTGTTGTTATTGCCATTGTTGCAGGTCAGCTCACAGTCAGACCCAATCAAGATAGTCTTATGTGTGGCAATAGCAAAGCAAATAACGAGCAGCAGGTGGGCGCCTCGAATGGGCCGGGTCAAAGGTCCGCAGAGAAAAGGCGCAAGGAAAAAAAAAGAGAAGAAAAACCGAAATTGGGGAAAGCGCCGTAGAAAACTCTGAAAAAAAAAACAGAGCTGAGCTGGGCAAACAACCACCTGTTGTTGTTTCGAGCTGTTGCTTGTGCCGTGTTACGTTGTTGCCCTCGGAGTTGTCCGCCATTTGCCACATTATCAGTTTGCGCTTTGATATCTGATAAGCCCACATCAAAAGCCAAGATGCCGGAAAGGTAAAGGTAAACCTAACCAGAGCAACATTCGCGCTCTCTCTCTCTCTCTCGCTCCTCTCCCTTCTCTTTGCCGTACAGGCAATGCACGAGTTGAATCTGATTCTTTGTGTTGAGGCGAACTTGACTTGAGTTTAACTTTAGACTTAATGGCGAATGCTTAGAGCAGCAATGTACTTTTGGCTACTTATAAGGAGCCTCTCTTTCTCCCTCACCCTCTCTCTCGCTCTCTTTCCTTCTCTCCTGTTGCTATCGCCAGCGATTGTATGTGCCACATGCATTAACTATATATGTTCTTTGGGAGACTTGACAGTTGTTGGCGCCGCTATTCAGACAAACTTCCTTTGGAATATATATAATTAAGCTGTGGGCATTGTCAAAAACATTTTGAATTCTGAATAGCAATAAGTTTTATAAGTACTTAAATTGAATCTACTTCTAAGAGCAGCATTTGCAGTCAGGGCTGCGTGAGCGGGACTGCTGCTCTGCCGGAGCTTGCTGCCTTTTCTCCCTCTCCCTAAGGCACGCTCTCTATCTGAATCAAGCTATTGTACAATTGAAACTAAAGGTCGGTTGGTCGTTGTTTTGTTATTTGTAAGTCTCTCTTTAAAAAGAAGAATGTCGCGAATTGCTTTTGTATCGTGTTTGGGCCTGGCCATAAGTAGTCACCCGATGTTCTTTGGCCAATAAAAAACTTTTGTCCAAAACTATTCCACGGTCTTGCGTACTCAACCAATTCAGGGCTTTTCAATTTGTATTCTGCATTTGTTTACTTCACAAACCTTAATTCACATTTGGCCTCATTTGCAAAAGTTATAGCGCCTGCCAATAGGGTGATTACTTTTGCCTGGGCAAATTGGACATGGCTCTATAGTGCTTGGCATTAGAATTATTATATGTAGAGCTCTATTGATTTTCATATATATATATATATATATATATATATATATATATATATATATATATATATATATATATATATATATATATATATATATATATATATATATATAGTATATATATATATATATATATATATATATATATATGATAGAAGCTCAACAAGATTTAAGCTTCACTACTTGACTATAAATATATGTACATATATTGCTTCAGGGGTCGTGGCAAATTGAACAAGTAAGAAAACTCTAGTCGAGACCGCTCGACAAGGGTATACCCTGAACCCTATGAAGAACCGTTATTCCAAGCATTCTTTGTTTCTTTTATATACACATGCATATGTACGTTCATTACAAGCCAAATTTACACACACGCACAGGCGCGCACACACACAAACGCCAGTCGGTGCGTCAGCTGTTCTTTGACTGCTGCTCGCATGGCAATGCTATGGGAAATTAAATGTTTAATAACTTTTGTTCTAGAGTAACGATTTTGATCAAAC
The DNA here is from genome assembly GCA_035047545.1 of Drosophila paranaensis. Lineage (NCBI taxonomy): Eukaryota > Metazoa > Arthropoda > Insecta > Diptera > Drosophilidae > Drosophila > Drosophila paranaensis. Next base: position 764,159 of record JAWNPL010000177.1, on the reverse strand, counting down.
TTGTTAGGCGTGATCATGTCATCCCTATGTATATATGTGCCAAAGCACAAGTCTGTAGTATTTGAAATACGGGACTTACAAATTTGAGGCAATGGGGGCGTGGCATCCAAAATTTAACAAAAACCGAAATTGTGCAATGATCACATAACACTAAATGCAAAATTTGAAGACTCTAGCTATAAAGATGAATTATATATAATTAAATAACGGAGCATCGATTTCGTTTTTAATCGATAACATTAAAATTAAGACAATTATCGATTTTTTTTAACAAACTCGATCTTTTCGTGCTATACAGGAACCTACATAAAAAATTTCAAGTCTCTAGCTCTTATAGGTTCTGAGAACGACGCGTTCATACATACGGACAGACGGACGGACGGACGGACTGACGGACGGACGGACGGACGGACGGACGGACGGACGGACGGACAGACGGACAGGGCTAAATCGACTCGGCTTGTCTCCCTGATCAAGAATATATATACTTTATGGGGTCTGCCACGCCTCCTTCTCCCTGTTACATACATTTCAACAAAAACATTATACCCTGATTTTCCCATTTTCAATGGGTTCAGGGTATAAAAATAAATATATTAATCAGCTTCAAACTAGAATTGCTGTTCGAGCTTCACTGCTGACTAGCCACACAGATACCCTATTCATTATAATGGCAAGTCGGGGAATGTTGACTTTAGGTTCCACTGCTGTCCGCATACGCAGATACCCTATAAACGATAATGACAAATTGGAGACTTGAAAAAATTGGTTCCTCAGCTGACCATCCTCACTGATAATGACCCATCATAATGACCCTCTTGAGCCTTGCGGCTTCTCCGACTCGTTCACTGTTAACGGTTTGTTTAGAGAGAGAGAGAGAGAGAGAGAGAGAGAGAGAGAGAGAGAGAGAGAGAGAGAGAGAGAGAGAGAGAGAGAGAGAGAGAGAGAGAGAGAGAGAGAGAGAGAGAGAGAGAGTATTTAAAGCACACTGTTTATTTGACATCGAAAGTTCTCTAAAATATTACAACTTTCGATGATTGCCTAAGGCGAGCCAGAAGAGAACGAAATAAAAGCACAATAAAGAAATAAATGTTTATTGTTGACATGCGAATGGACAGAACTAAGTCTTGTTATTGAACCACTGTGAAGGACGCAAATGCTCCAATTATAGTCAAAGTCCACAGCATGCCAGCTGCCCTCCCCCCGACCACCCTCCCTCTCTCCCTGTCTCGCTTGCACTGCTGCCGCCAGGTGTGCCTAGAAATTTTTTGGAGCGTTGCTTTTAAAGTGCGTTTGCTTTGGCTTTGTTGTTGTATTTTATTTTCTTCTACTACTTTTTTTTTTTGGTGTGCCAGCTGTGCGGTCACTCAAATAACAACAACTGGCTTGCAGCAGGCACACCCACTACACCCACACACACACACACACACACACACAAAGAAGCACTTTGCCCTGGCCGCAGTGCTAACGTGGCCAACAATTGCTCATGCCCATTTTCTAGTTCCCAGTTCGCAGTTCCTGGCGCTGACGCTGACGCTGGCACTGGAGCCACGCCCGCTCCGCGCATCCTGCGCAATTTGTCCGCTTTCAGCTGCCCTTTTTCTTCCTGCTTCTTTTTTTTTTGCTCTCTGTTTTTATGCTCGGCCAATGTTGTTTCTAATCCCATTTTAGCTTAAGCATTTTTTACGCTGCTTTTCACACGACGCACCGTACACGTATACGTATGCGTACGTATACGTAACGCACACGTAATTCCCTCTGGTCCTGTCTAGGCGTTTCATACCTGCTGCCTACCTGCGCCGCACCAACAGCAACAACAACAACAACAGGAAAGCGCTGGAAAAGCAACAAGAAAACCAGCTCAGCACTCGCTTGTTACTCTGTAAATTTATGAGTGTGTGTGGGTGTGTGTGTGCTAGTGTGATTGTGTGTGTGCTAGTGTGTGTGTGTGTGTGTGTGTGGCTTGTGCGTGTTTTGCGTATACTTGTGTTTAGCCAAAGCTTGTGTTGCCCCTGCTTTATTCAGTTATGTTGCGCCTGTTACTCCCCCCGTCCCCGTCCCTGCCCCAGGTCCTGCTCCATTTGCCTCTGGGCTGACCAGGCCACAAAGTTTGGTCAGCTGAATAATGGCTTATATACAGTTTTGTATATTGTTTTAAATCATTTCGAGGCGTATTGCATTTTATTTCTCTCAATTTATGGACGTTTCACGGCTCGACAACAGTCGAAAGTTTGCCCCAGTCCCTTAATGAATTTATTTGAACTTCAGCAATTTCTCTCATCTTTTGGATTGGTTTATGCCTTGCTTTTGATATAAACATGAATCGAGCTGTATATGTATAACCTTTGTCTACTGTCGATTGCAATATATTTTCATATGGTTTTCAGTTTGCTTCATCTCTTCCCTGTTCAGCTCTAGTTTTAAGGCTCGCTTCAGTGGCAACTGGAAATTGATTTCGCTGCGAAAACATCTCCTTTGTGCAAGGACACTTAGGCCATACGCTCACAAAGCCGCTTTGGGCGCTGCAGCTCGACTTACTGGGCTCCGTTTGCCGCTTGTGCAACATAGTTTCGGCTGTGTGTGGGTGTGTGTTGCGTGGGCGTGGCACAATGCCTGTTGCTCTCAGCCTGGCTGCTGGCTGCTGGCTGGCTGCTGTTTGGCTTGCCCGCTCTGTCACCTTTTAGGGCTAATTGGGCTTCAGACGGCACAGATACAAAGTCCCGTGACTGCTGACAAAGCACTTGCAATTTGCATGCACACACACACACACACACACACATACACACACACATACACACACACTCTTTGTTGTTGCGGGGCAATCAATTTGACGATAGCTGACTTGAAAAGGAAACTCATAAAAATTGCCAAGTCGAGCAAGTGAAAAGCAGCGACAAAACTTTGGCGCAAATCTTTGTCAAATTTAATGAGCCTCAAAATTGTGCACGAACCGAATTTGCACGTTACGAATCCAGCTCCTTGCCCTTCCTCTCCTCCTCCTCCTCGTCCTGCTGGACTGCTTCTACTTCATCTGCTGCTCTTTCATGTCTTTCTATTGCTTGATAAAGCGCGACAAAAACTTTGCACGGCCAAAAAAAGGAAAATTCGAAATGGAAATGAAAATGAAAATTGAAAATGTGACAAGATGAAAGTGGTCGTTGTTGCTGTTGTTGTTGCTGTTGTTTTTAACCTGACTGTTGTCTTGTCTACATGGGAAATTACAAACGCGTGCCACGCCCACGTGGCCCGTCGCGACATATAAAATGCATGAACTGTTAAATATATATGCGATGCGAAATATTTTTAAGTGTTTCTTGCCTTTTTTTTCGTTCTGTTTTTGTTTTTACACATTTTCCACTTTTTGTCGCCGTTATGTTGATGTTGTTGCTGTTGGCGTTGCTGTTTTTTAATTTGCTAGCAGCAGGCTGCACCAGGCGTGGGGCTGGGGGCGTGGCGGCTGTCTGGACAGGCCAATGGTCTGCATGCCTATCAGCGAAAGCAATAAATTTTTTAATTTTATATGTATCCAAGAGCGCGCGTGTGTGTGTGTGTGTGTTTGTGTGTGCCAATTTTTTCATTAATTTTTTAGTGTTCATTGAATGAGAGAAAGGGGCGAGAGGGGCTGGTGGAAAGACGTAAGCAACTCGTCTACACCCCCACCCTGCTCGCTAACGCAAGTGGGTCACATGGAGATTATTCGCTTGATGCGCCCAAAGCGACGGCCATATCAATAACACAACTTTTTCTCTCACTGTATTAACTGCGCGCCAAAGAGCAGACAATTTAATTGATTGCACCACCAGCAACAGTAGCAGCAGCTGCAGCAGCGCCAGCTAACGGCAAAAAAACTGAACAAGGAATAATGCAGCACCGCGAACCGCGGGCAAGACACAAAAAATTGCATTTTCTATAATATTTTATGCATATCAACAAAGTGATTGAATTCATAGTCCCCATGCGAGTCCGAATGGACGGACGGACACCCAGAAGCCATTGCCATAGAAAACGCAACGGAAAAACGCCGCAATAATTCGACGGACCAAATTCATTTACATTCAGCACATTTTTATTTTGTTTTTGCTAAGAGTGGAATGCAATTGAGTGAGGGCAGAAGCCTCATAAGCAAGCCCTTTTAATACCCTGACTCCGTTGCCGATGC
>JAWNPL010000177.1:500000-757500 GCA_035047545.1 Drosophila paranaensis | reverse complement strand
ATGTTTTCTCTGTTCGGGTCGCAACAATTTGTCGCTTTTAATTGGTTTGCGTGGGTTTTACCTGGAAGGGGGGAAATATATATTCTGCTTGAAGATGAAATCAGCATAGTAAATAGATGGATGTGGGTGTGTGCCTCGGGCTGGTGGGACTTGAAGAAACTGAAGTGAGCTCTGATATTTCTAGACGGATTAGCATCTAGTTGCTCAATGTTTTAATTGTTTACTTATTTCTTCACATTAAGTTAATATTATATATATATATATATATATATATATATATATATATATATATACATGTATATATATATATATATATATATATATATATATATATATATATATATATAGATTTTGCAATAGAGAGGGTATGAATATAAAACTGAACTTAAGTGGGAGAGCTCTAGTCGGAGAAATACATATTGTATAGTAGTATGGTATATATTTAAAGATCGATTTGAATGCAAAAAGAAACCTTACCTGGTAGTTATACCAACTTGATATACAGTACGTCTGTAGATATTCAAATTTGAGATTTATGATTTACCTATATTTATCAATCAAGTGCAATGTAATTGAGTAGACATCGAACTACTCTTTCCTATGCCAATGCATAAGCACTGCTGCTCTCTTGAGGGCTAGTGACTCCACTCGATGGATTCTTCCATTGATTATTTTAATGATGACTTCAATGAACGTTGCTTCAGCTCTTCGTTATCGATCGATCTATCGAAATATCAATTGACCTTCTATACTATCGATGCTTATAACAGCTCTAGCTCACATCATTAGCCAAGCTCTGTCTATGTGGACGATTCGTATATCCCTATTTAAGTTATATTCATTTCATTTCACTCACTCGCCTATGCACCTGTCTAAAAGTGTATTAGCCGCTTCGCCCTACTCGACCACACATACACACACACAGACAAACACACACACATACTGTCTGTTTTTCTCTCTTTTCTATTTGCTGCTTTCTGCTGACTTGCAGTTGTTAAACAAATAGCTTATTTGTGTTGATCATTGTTGTTGTTGTTGTTGTTGCTGTTGTTGTTGTTGTTGCTTATTGTTAGCCACTCGGCAACGAAATTGACAGTTTATTTTTGCACTTCGGCGAGTGGGAAAAATACTTAATTATATTTTATGGTCTCAGGCAGCAGCGAAATTGAAATTGAAATTGGAATCGGCATGCGAATGGTAATGGGGACCTCTGCACTGCTCAGATATGAAAATATTTGAGGTGAGGCAAACTCAGATATAAGGCAAACACACGCACACACAGTGTGAGAGAGGCGCCCACAGAGAATGGAATTCCAATTGGAGTTGCCATTAGCATGCTCATTAGGCCAACTAAGCAGCTTGCAGTAAGTGCTGGGCACCTTTCGAGCGTCCAGCGGTAAGGCGCTTAAAATTCCGTCACGCCCACCTCGGCCAGCTGGCTGATAAAGGGCGAGTGCAGCCGCGCAGGTGTGCCAGCTGCGTGGGCCATGTCTAATAACTGATTAACTGTCAGCGACCGCAGCGCAGTGCGTGAAGGTGTGTGGTAACCAATTTGCCAGCCAATTGTTTGCGGCTGCTCCAGCCGCACTTGGCTGCCATTTGGGTGGCAGTCGACGCTGTTGTTGCTGTGGCATAACTTGGCCGCATTAATCACCATAAATCAATCTAGTCGCGTATTAATTGGCTTATTCAATTCAGTTATTCAGTGCCGATTACAGCCAATCAACGGCATTCTAGCATCGGCCAGGGGCCGTGGGCGAGCCAGGTGAAGCCGTGCGGCATAAGCGGCATGCCGGAGATAGCAATTCGCATAGCTGCGAAATACCGTAAACGAGCTGCCGACACTGCATGCAAAAAGTAGACGCACACACCGAGGGTGACAATCGTGCAGTAATGCCTGACTTGGAGATACCCTGACTAGAATGTTATGAGCTTTGAGGTGCCAATGGGGTATATTTAATATGTAAAGATTAAGTATACGACATAAAGTTATGCAGTAGGCCAATAGTAGTTAGAGATAATCGTAGTATCATCAATGGTTAATGATAGTGCCATCGATAGTCAACGATAGTGATATCGATATGGAATGAAAGTAGTCTCTACACTAGTCTCAGATAGCCGCTTCTTCCTGCTCACACCTTTGCAGGGCAATAACAGCAGCTGACAATAAGCAAGTGAGCGCAACAACAAGAATGAGAAGAAAGCACAATAGAAAAATGCGAGTTTTTATGACTATATGTGTGTGTGTATGTGTGTGAAAATGCTTGAATGCCAGAGTGTATAAGCGCATAGTGTATAAGTTAAGCAGAGGCCTAGACAGCGTCTTAAGAGCCAATCGACTTGGCTTTGGCGCTTTGCAGTTCAAAGTTGGCTCGCACCATTGGGAATAGATTGACTGATTGATTGATTGATTGACTGATGCTGAGACAAGCGGACATAAGCAATTGAGCAATGCTCACAGTCAGATAATTATAGTAGCGCTGAGCTAGAGACAAATTGAGCCAGAGACTGTGGCTGAGCTTTGGCCAGCTAAATTTGTGTGTAAACAAAAGTTGTTTACAAGCTCATTATTGATCCGATCGATCGATCTTCAGCTTTGTCCAGTTGCATGTTGCTTAGCTGTTTATTTGTCATTGAACAATTGCCAGACAAACACACGCACACACACACACACACACACGCGCACATTATCTTATCTGAGATGCCAGCAGGCATCATTCATCATTCTAAAGTGACAGCTGCTGGCGGTTGGAGCACAGTTGGCTTAACCCTGCCGCAGCTGAGGCGCCCATTAGAGAATTTCAATTCGTTTTCGCACGATTGCAATTGCAAAGTCTTGAAATCAACAACAATTACAACAGCAACAAACACCAATAAATAAAATAACAACAATAACAGAGCGACAGTCGTGTCGATGTCAACCGGCGACGGCGCTCGAAAGTAGGCTATGAAATTTTACTGGCTGCCTGTCAGCCACTGCATGCGTATGTGTGCGTGTGCGTGTGACAGCCATTTTGAAACAGCGCTAACAACCGGAAATCGTGCAAGTATTTAAGTACTGCCAAAGTGGTAAGTAGAGAGAGAGAGAGAGAGAGAGAGAGAGAGAGAGAGGGAGAGAGAGGGACACGGACTGGAAGCATAAACCAAAAACTAAAATAGATGAAAATTTATTTGAATTGTAGTTTGTTGCTCTGTCTCTGTGTGTGTTTGTTGTTGCTCGCTGTATATTTAGCTGCTCTGCATGCCGAGTGTGCATCCTTCGTCTGCTGGCTGCTGCTGCTCTTGCCACTCCTGACCCTTGTCCTGCTGCTGGTCCAGTTCTTTGCAGCTCTTGCTGTTGTTGCTTGCATTTACATGCACTTACCGTTGTCATTGAAAATGTACATTTGCTCTTGCCGCCAAAGCCAAGCCAAGCCACGCCATGCCACGCCCACAGCCGCCCATCCGCAATTTAGCTGGCAAATCCGAATTTGGCTCGGCGCATCCTCAACCTTTCTCATAATCTGAATTATTGATTTGATTGCATCATACATACATACGTAGCCCAGTCCTCACCCCCACCTTCAATCTCTGCTCCTCTCTGCTCTCTCTCTCTCTCTCTCTCTCTCTCTCTCTCTCTCTCTCTCTCTCTGTCTCTCGCTCTCTCTATCACTCTGTTCCGCGCTGCCATCTCCACGTCTCGCTGTATCCGGCGATTATACATTTTTAATTTGATTTCTGTTGCTCTTTTTTCTTACGTCGCTTTTCTTACCCCTCCGCCCCACCAGCCCACCTCTGCGTCTTGTTTTTTGGGGACAAGCGGATAAATCGTCGCATTTATGACAAATTAACGTTCTTAAAATCCATTCTCTGACAATTAATCATCGAGGGAGCGCACCGGAAAAGCAGCGGACGGTCCTGATTGAAAGCATCTTCCCAATCTTTGAGTTTGTCAAGGCCCGGACTCTGGCATCCGTGTGGCATTCGACGACTGGGCGACGGAGACTCCGTCTGGCTTTTTAGATAAATGTTGCAGCTGATTGACCTCTGGCATGGCATCCTGTCTCCCGACGCCTCGACTGCCACTAGCCGTGTGTTGATTTAGCTGCGCTCTCAGTGATCCTGCTCCACACATTTGCCTACTGGCATCATATTTTATATGATACACATGGCCAGTGATTGGTTTCGGGTCATTGTCCAAAACGTTCAGATTGATGGATAGGCTATTAGGCCTCGGCTCCGGCCTACCAGGTGCCCGCTGAGCACCGGATGAGCTGCAGCCTTTGTCTTGCTTACTCAATTCGCTTATAATTTTCAAATGGCTTCACCGCAGATCAGGTCCGAGCTGAGCTGCCAGCCTCGTTATTGCTCTAAACGAAAAAAATACCTCATAAATCCGCCCAAAAAGCGGCATCTAATTGAAAGTTCACCTTACCAATAAGATGCCTGCCAGCTGGACCTCCGACGGCGCCTGTCAGTCTCTGTTTAGGCCCAGCTGTAAGTAATAGCAAAGACAATGTCTGACAGCGACTGCTCGGAGCGTTGTAAAATGCCGAAAATCGAATATGACAAGTATTGCTTACTCAACATCTATCGAATGTCAGCCCGAACAGCCCGAAATCCGTGCTGCAGCACTGGATGCCGACCCCGAGCTTTAACTTATATGACTCGCCGCAGGCTACTTAGTTAGTTCAATTTGCAGCAATGGAATAAACGAATTTAAAATCTGTGACACGAATGCAAGTCCGAAGACATTTACTGACCCCAATAAATTGCTGAACCTTCATTTATACACTCATTCCGCTAAGTGAAATGAGTATATTGGTTTTGTAAAATGTCTATCAGTACCTCAGACCCTTCATCTAACCTTCTGTCTGTCCGCCTGACTGTTTGTATGAATGCAAGCCAGAGGCGTGAAATTTGGATAATGTACTCGAAAGTGCCTGATAATGTGTAACACGATTTTTCCCGATATGCCCAATGGGAAATACTATATATGATATCCAAGAAATACTAATATTGAATGTACACTTCCTTTGACAGCAAAAGATCGAAATTATATAGGATACATATAAATCCAATAGAGGGAAAAGGTGATGTATTTTATAGTCTCAAAGCTTGAAGCATAAAAATGTAATAAAAGAGTCACGGTTGACTTTCTCAGTTGATAATCCGAAAGTAAATTACTGCAAACCCCTTTCACACCCCTACACCAAAAAAAAAGATGAGTATTATGTGGTCGGCCACGCCCGATTGCAAAGTTCTTATTTGTTTTTGTTTTTGGTATACATATATATTATGTTCGAGCTAATGCTCTTATCAATCTCTCATTTTCAATTTGTTGTTGATTGGACTTCTGGCTCTTGGACCAAACATCCACTTAGTTTCGATAGTTTTCTACTGCCCATTGCGGAGTTGCGGGGCGGTGGGGCTGTGCGTCGTTGGGGCTTGTGGGCAGCAACTGTGGCCCAAGTATTATTTTGATCAGTCACTCAGTGTGGTGTCACTTGCAGTTGAGTTGTAAGCCTTTCTAAGCCTCAGGCAGAGGCTTTCTCCATTGACAGCCCGGGCGGATGTAACGAAGGGCAAGGAGAAGGGGAAGGGGGCGTGGGCAGGGCGGACTACTGCCAGTTGGCCCCAATACGATTGCTCAGTTATTAATGACAAGTCGTTTGTTGCCCCACCTTCAGCTGGCCGTGCCGGAGTTTGTTATATGTTGACCTAGTTGAATTTAATCTAACACCTACAGAGACACGCACACACACACGCACACACACACACACACACAAACGCACAGGGTCTAGTTGAAAATCTGAAACGTAAAAGACGCTCGCAAATTGTGAGGTATGTAAAAATTGGTTGCCAGCAATATTTTATAGATATGCTTGTGTGTGTGTGTGTGTGGGAGTCGTATATATCGCAGGCAGCCATACAAACTCTTAGATTTGCAAAGTGCCACAGGCGCCAGGCAGTCGTAGCAGCAACAGCAACAACACCAACACCAACAACAACAACAACAACAACAACGATATCTCAACAACTTCAACGTGCGAATACGGATGTAGATCGCAGGATGCGGGTGGTGTTAGCTGGATGTGGGGTCCAGTTCGCACACCTAATTCTACACTCATAGAAATCATATGTGTGTGTGTGCTCAAATGCGTGGCTAATATAGCGTGTGTCTGTGAGTGTGTGCCTTTTAGCTGGCATTTCAATATAGATTGTGCCTCAGTTTCACACGAATCCGAACTTAAAAGGAGCAACGGCTATGCTGCTGCAGCTGCTGTTGGCATTGGCTTTGGCTTCGGCTTCGGCTCTGGCTCAGTGGCTCAGTCACTCGCTCTGGCTCGCTGTGGCTCACTGCTGGCCCAGTGTCAAGAATCTGTGACGGAAATCAATGTCGCACTTAAGCGGATTCACAAAATTGGCTATATGTTTCATCTATATATGTATGTGACTCGCTCATTCTCTCTCTCTCTCTCTCTCTATCTCTCTCTTTCTTTGTCTCTCTCTCACTCTCTGTGTGTGTGTGTTTTTTATGATGCGAGCCAAGCCTGGCAGAGGTCTGAGCAGACACACACGCCCACAAGGCCACTACTGCTCCTGACTATTAAGCCAAATAAACAAACAAACAAATGCACAAATACTTCTGCAATTTCACACCCAGTCAACAGCAGCGACTGTGGGTGTGTGCGAGTGTGAGCGTGGACGCTTTGTCGCCTGAGTTGAAAATAAAAGTAACAAACGTCAGACGGAAATCAAGTTGAAATTTCATTGAGTGCAAAGGAAATTCAAACGGAAAGCCAAATGAGCTAGCCAAGCGCACCAACCTACCCCACACACACACACACACACACAGGGTCTCATCGACAGCTGAGCAAACACACACATACACACACACACACACACACACACAGCTGCAATAAAAATAGTGAATAAATAGATTTGTTTCATAGTTTCCACAGTCTGGCTAAGGAAGTTGCAGCACAAACAGGTTGCACAGGTGAGACTAAAGAGAAAAAACAAACAGCAACAGCATGAAAATCGAATCACTTAACAGAAGCTCAGCAACGATCCGCTGAGGCTAACAGCTGTACAATATATGGTTTAGTCGGATAGTATCGATAAGAATTCAAATCTAATTGAGGACACAATCGAGGCACAGACAGAGACAGAGAGAGATAGAGAGAGAGAGAGAGATAGAGAGAGAGAGAGAGAGAGAGAGAGATAGATAGAGAGAGAGACTCTGTTTCACATCAATTCATGCAACTGTAATAATTGCAATTAAAGTGAATCAACAAGTAACATAACTAGGCGTTGTTTGTTTACACTTGACCCACTGATTGCCGCTTGAGGGCTGCTCCCCTTTGCAATTCCAATTAATTTTGTGCATTTGTAAATGTGGTCAGTGTGCAAATGCCAGGCGATCGGAATCATCGATAACAGTCACCGATTACCTTCGTATTTGCCAAGAGCACACAATGCAAGCGTTAGTTCGTGCGGTGACCGAACATAAATCATGTTTATACCTGCTGACTGCGGAGTTGAGGGTATATCGGTTGAGTACAGTGACCCGAGAAATGTATGCATGTGCAATGGAGTCCACTGTTAATGCAAATACTACTCTTAGTAGCATAACTACTATTACTAACTGTACGAGGAGACAAATACTACTTTTTCCCCATTAACTATCGCAAATTCTACTGCTGCACATTCCTACTAATACTCGAATACTATTCCTACTACTACTTCTATTACAACTTCTACTACTACTTCTATTACTACTTCTACTACTACTTCTAGTACTACTTCTTGTACTACTTCTTTTACTATTTCTAGTAGTACTTCTTATACTACTTCCACCACTACTTCTAGTACTACTTCTTGTACTACTTCTAGTACTACTTCTAGTACTACTTCTAGTACTACTTCTCCTACTACTTCTAGTTCTACTTCTAGTTCTACTTCTAGTACTATTTCTAGTACTGCTTTTAGCACAACTTCAAGCACTACTTTTAGTACTACTTCTATTTACTAGTACTACTTTTACTACCTGCCCAAAAATAAGTTGAAGTAAATAAAGTGATAAATGCGCTATAGAGTCTCTGACAACAAAGCAGCAAATAAATTGATAAAAAAAAAAAAAAAAAATCTTTAAACTACTTTTACTACTATTTTTAGTACCACTTTTTGTTCTAATTTTGGTACGACTTCTAGTACGACTTCTAGTACTCCTTCTAGTACTACTTCTAGTACTACTTCCAGTAGTACTTCTAGTACTACTTTTAGTACTACTTCTAGTATTACTTCTAGTACTACTTCTAGTACTACTTCTAGTACTACTTCTCCTACTACTTCTAGTTCTACTTCTAGTTCTACTTCTAGTACTATTTCTAGTACTGCTTTTAGCACAACTTAAAGCACTACTTCTAGTACTACTTCTAGTATTACTTCTAGTACTACTTCTACTACTACTTCTAGTACTACTTCTACTACTACTTCTAGTACAACATCTAGTACTACTTCAACTACTACTTCAACTACTACTTCAACTACTATTTCTTTTACTACTTTTTCTACTACTTCTACTACTTCTACTTCTACTTTTCTTACTACTTCTAGTACTACTTTAACTATTTCTTTACCTACTATTTCTTCAACTTCTACTACTTCTATTGTTACTACTAATTCGACTACTGCTTAGATTATCACTTCTGCAACTATTTTTACTACTTTTATTATTAAACATAACTAATTCTCTTTTTCAGTTTTGAAATATAATGATAGTAGAGGGATCATTACGACGGGACGAAGCTAACTCGTCTGCAGAAAACTTGCTATTCCATCACTCAAGCCATAAATATATAGCTTTCTTCCTAATTTCCACGCTTTCATTGAATGCTCATATTTATTTATTTTCCAATTTGCAGAAAACCTCAGTAGTAACAGAATAAATAATAAATATTTTGGAATGCTGAAAACACTTAAACCTATATACTCGACTTAATTCGGAAGCTATTGTAAAATCCTTGCTGAGGCCCTGAACTTAAGGCACTTTGAAGCAGCAATAGAGTATTAAAGAGTCGCATACTGCCGTTCGGAATGATTTGGAATGTTTGTAAATGCTTGTACAGCAAAGTGGTCAAAATGAAATGTATATTATGTGTAGAGAGCAATTGTTTGTCCAGTTGGCTTTTGTTCGGTGTTTGCTTTGTTCTAAAATTAAATTAAAGAAATTCTTGTTTAGTATTCACTGCAGGCGCTGCATCCACTTCTACTGTGAACGAGGCCTTGCCATCTGAAAAACAGTGAAAAGCTAGCTGTGTGGTTTGATGCTGGGTCTGCCGGGTGTCAATTTCCTAGGAACAAAGAAATCTGCCTTTGAGCTGCGCTTGGCTTCAACAAAATTGATTTTCACATCAGAAGTACTTCGAGGACATGACTGATAGGTTCATAAGCGCACCAGGTTCAATGATTCCTTCACAATCTGAAGGCTGACTTCGAGTCAGAGTTCTCCGAATCGAAGACTTCCTGTGGAGCTTATTCCAGCCGAAGCTATTTGATTGATACACTCCACTCCACTCCAGCCCCTCCTCAGGTTCGGCCACGGCGTGGCCTAATTAAGCCACTTTCAGCCAGACCGAGGCAGCAGGGAATAAGAGACAGAAGAGCTTTTTCTTTTTAACAAGGAATGAATAAATTTCAGGTTTGCAATGTGTCAAAAGAAATAAATCAAAATGTCGTTGAGTTTATGCGCCAGACTTACACGCACATGAGTGTGGCCTATTGAGTGGACACATCTGAGCGTTATCCAGTACCCTATGAGCTGTGCTCAAATTTGGAGTGCGGTCCGCTCTGCTTCGACAGCTCGGCTAGGAGGGCGTTCGTTGTTGGCTCTTTGCGGGCTGGGCTCACTTTGAGTTGGTCGGCTACAGTTGAGCTTTGGTGAAAACTTTTCGCTTGCGTTTGAATTTTATGCGAGTTTTTCCCGCTTTCAGATAGTATATACTATGCAGAATGTATTTTTTCCCGACGTGCCGCTCTGATCGAGGGTATTCGGGGCGGGGCGAAGGGTTGGCTGATGGCGTGTCGCATAAATTTAAGTTAGCAACACATTTTCACACCGCCTGGCAAGCCCCAACGCTAGCCCCAGCCCCAGCCTCAGCCCCAGCCCCGCCCAGCAGCTGCTTCAAGGACAACCGCAGAGTCACAGTTTTTCGGTTTACTTAATGCGCCGCTAAAAGTTTTTCTATTTTATTATTTCTGCCTTTTGCTACGTTTCTTTTTTCCTACTTTCCGCACTTTTTTCCTTCGCTTTTTATTTTTCTTTTTTCCTGCTGGTGTTTTTCCATTGCCTCGCCTTGGTTTTTCAATTTTCTCTCGTCTCAAGCCAAAAACTATTTATAAATTGTATTTGTCTTGTTTTTCCATGTGGCCGGATCTTGGAATCTTGATGCGAATGCTCGAGTGTGTCTGACTCTCTCTGTCTCTGTGTGTGTGCGTGTGTGTGTGGGTGTGCGTGTGTGTGCGTCTGTTTGTCGTATTGCGGCTAAGGTGCGCAGTTCGAATCAGCAGGCAGTCGACATTTTCATAATGAGTTGAGAAAATGCGATACTTATGTATCTCAGTCTCGGCTCAAATGGGACTTCAACAACTGCGAGCAAAGTTTATCAGAAATTTGATTTAATTGGATAAACTTCAGCACGTCAACATTTCCAGTTGGCAACAGGCAAAAACACGAGATTAATAATGCGTTTTGTATGTTAGGCGAGTTTACTATATACGTTTGTAGGCAGGTAGTCAGTCGAGTCTAGTCAGCAGCCACGTCCATCATCTTGTCCGTTTCAGTGCCAGCCAATGTCTTACAAGTCTTGCAATTATTCCAATAAAAGTAATCAAATGTTTTAACTACGATTTTTACTATATATATACTATATACATATAACCAAAACTAGCTGAAGCTCGTTGAGCTTCTTTAATGCTTAAAGTGGGGTATCTCATGGGATGCACATCAGCATTATGAGTAAACGTAATCTGCCAACGATCCATTTCTATTCGAAGTAGCCATTCTGAAGATCGATTGTGTAGCAAAGTTAGCCGATAAGCTTAGTCCAAAGTATCAACAGTTTCCAAGCGTCTGATGTCAGTCTGTAGGTATATAAGTCTTATAAGCCAAACTCAAGATATGGGCATGTTATATCTTATATTCAAATAATGCGCTCTAAAGAAAGCCCACACTATATACATTTCAAGAATTGTACGCCTCTCTCTGCTGCTTCAATATTCTCTTGCTACTGTATCCAAGCCTTAACCATTTGAGAATTACATTGTTAAGTGTATTACTTGACTGTAGGACATGTGGGCGTCACCCTCCCATAGCTAAACAATGGCAAAGCAATTACATAATTATATAGTATGTACATATATACCACAATATAGAGTACGATCTCTCACCTGGACTTCCATTTATTTTTGTTTTAATGTGATTTTATTGTTCATTTTCCATGAGTACCTTCCACACCTATGTGTGTCATGGACACCTCCCGCTCTTCATCTGGAATTTTTGCTACGTAATTGTTTTGGCATTTGTGTGCCTGCGTTTGCCCTTAGCTGCAGCATGCAGCACACGCGATTGGCAATTATGCCCATCAATTTCGAGTGTTGCATGAAAATTAATATCCATAAATGTGCAGCGGTCACATGTGTGCTCAATTCCTATATATGTATATATATATTGAATACCCCTATCCCTCTTTTACCCCTTTTCTCTTCCTATCTCTCTGTTTTGCTCACAGTAAGCAACAGAAGGCTCATAGATCAGGCTGCCAGCCACTTCATCAGTTGGTCAATATAGAGCATAAAGACATAAAAGCAAGCAGCTCAGAACGAGTCATATTTACTCTATAAAAAAGCTTTGAAATGAATTTAAAAATAAATTGAAAATTTAAATCATAAATCAACCTTAAATGTGTAGGGTGTAGAGCAAATGTGTAGTATCAAGCAGCCAGTGAAATGAAATAAATGCTGTAATGAGAGCTTCTAAATTGATGACAATGCTCAGACATTAATATAGAGAAATACTATAGAAATACTCTATATATGAAGATCCATGCACTTGCAAGCTGTGAATGAGATGAGCTAAGAGTTGAATAGAGCGAAGCTGAAGTGAAGTCGACATGAAAAGTGCAAGTGTTCTGCCTTAAGGTAAAAAATGATTTAAAATTTTCAGTTTGCATCTCAGTTGCAGTTAGGGAACAGTGGAAGAATGAGCACATGGAGAGCGAGTCTATGAAGAGGGACATTACCACTATATTGAAGTGCTGTTTTCATTACTATATAATATATATTTAAATGATTTTTATTTTTAATATTTATAATTCTAATACTTATTTCTAATATTTCCATTTTTAATATTCATATAAACGAAAGCAAGCGACTTAATATTTATGTCAGTATTTGAATAGGATATTTGAGCTTTATAGTTTTATCTCTTAAGCTACCATTCATAGGCGAATTTACAGAATGAAAGGCTTAAATCAAATGGCACGAAATAGTTGTTTGACAACAAATATAGTGTATAGCAAGAATACGTTCTCTTACACACCCACCCACACCCACCCACACCCACCCACACACCCACACACACACACACATTGCGTAAAGGGGGAGAAATTATATATATTGCTATTGTTAGTTGTTGTTTTTGTTGCCTTTTGTTGTTGGTTCGTTCTTTATTTTTGTGAAACGGCGTTTAATTATTTAAAACGTGTGTCTGACATTGTTTTTGTTGTTGTTGTTGTTGTTGTTGTTGCTGTGGCAGCTACTATTGTTGCTGCTAGATTTGGTGTAACTGCTGCCGTTGCTGCTGCTCCTGCTGCTGCTGCTGCTGCTGCTGCCGTTGTCTATTTTTTGCGCTCTTGCGAATTTTTCATGCGTTTGACGTTTCGCACTGCAAGCGTAAAAAAACAAAAAAAAAAACAAAAAGGAAAATAAAGCTGCAGCTGGCAATGCCCGACTAGCAGATACCGCGCATACAGCACTTGTGGAATGAACTCATTCAATTAGCTGACTCTACATGCTTTCTCACTGTGACACTGAAGTTGACCAGAGGTCTAGGGGTATGGCCTCTGCCTGTCTCATACGGCTGCACATGGCTGCTGTGTCTGCTGTGGCTGCAGTGGGTAATCTCGTGCAACAAATGTGGGAGAGGAAAAAAAACCGCAGAGGCAGCAACAGTTTCAATTTCTCGCCCCTCCAACTAATTGCAGCTGGCGTGTCATTATTAAATATCCTGTTCTACAACCGCCCTCTACAGCAGAGGGTTGCCGCAAGTGTTGCCAGACTGGCGGACTGGCTGCCTGGCTGCCTGGCTGCCTGGCTGCCTGGCTGCTGGACTGCAGCGAGAGCGCTGGCTGTCAGTGGACCAGCCTAATCTATTTGTCTTGTTCGCGCAGATCGGGAAAAACGGCAGCGACAACGCCAACGTAATTTGCTAGAATACATTTCCGGGCACCCGAAACCCTAATCGTAACTGAAACCGAACCCACGTCTCGTCCCGTTGCAGTTGCCGTTGACGTTGCCGTTGCCGCTGCAGTCGCAGTGCTCGAATCGCCGGAAAGGACATTTCAGAAATTCAAAGCGTTGGCTTTGATAAACGAGCTACAGCTCGCTTCTGGCCAGCAGTCGGCAGAGACCGACCACAGGTCTCGTCTCGTCTCTGCTCATCTTCTTTGGTCGTCAGCTCTGTGTCTCTGTGCTCTCCCAGTCGAGGGTATAAATCGAAATGCCAGGCCAATGAACAAAGAAAAAAGTCTGAGTCGAGTCAACGGCGATGAGAAAACTTTTTTGCGAAAGAATACCAAATCGCAAATGGCGGACGCTCCGGGTGCCACGGTTTGTAGAGTTAGAGGCGTGTTAGTGAGGGGTGTTTCCTCAATGTGCTGGAATTGCAATTCAAATTGCAGCCGCAAATGCAATTTCTATAGGATTTGGCCACGCGACGGAACTGTGGGCAGGCGAGAGGCCGATCGGGCGGGCGAGCGGCTCGGCGGACGGCCAGGTTGCGGCCTTCAAGTGCGGTCAGTGAAGGCCAGGGGCGTAGAGCTCTGACTTGAAATGTTTACCCGATTCAGCTAGCGACTTTGAGGCAAGCAGCCGAACATCTATGCAACTATGCCACAAATTGCAATTTCCTTTTGTCCCATCATTCGTTCGTCTTGTTTGAGTAATTCGAGCAAATTTTCGTTTTCGCAACGATTTGCCAATGTTTTGTTATGCCCTTTGGTCCGCATTAACTAAGGGGTATATGACCTCAAATTGAATCATATCTGCATTACTCAAACTTGAACCTAACGAACGGACATGAGCTCATGAATGTGACAACACAGAAGCTAGAGCTTTCGTGAGGATGAAGACATTTGCTCTCAGTTTTCCGATAGGCCACAAATGGGGCAACCAGTTACTAAGCCCCTAGTGATGGGATTCCCGAATGAGAGGAATCAAGTATTTTAGCCTGTATTCTGCAGACTGCCAATGCTAGGTATCTCTTGCTGTCAAGAGTTGCTGTTAGGTTTAAGTCTTTCTTACGAGCCGAAATGGGTTATTTCTGATGTCCAGAATGATGGGAATCTTCAATGCATTCAAGTCGTTCCAAATACCCTCTACAGACCGCCAGTGCAAGGTATCTCTTCAGTCGACCACCACTGTGCTCCGACTACATTTATTTTGCTGGCTTTCTTGGCTCGAGTCTTGTTGTTTTTGCTGCTGCGCCCAATTGCTGAGAGCAGTTGCAATTCGTCGTGTTGTTGTTTGCAATTTCTCGTTCGGATGTAGTTGTTGTCGCTGTTGCCGTTGCCGTTGCCGTTGCCATTGCCGTTGGTGTTGCTGTTGGGTTGTTCGACTGTTTGTTTGTTTGTCTGCTGAGCGCCAAAAGTAAAAGCAAAGTCGCGTCGATTCAATTCGAGTTGTGTGTAAGCAAAATTGCCAAGCCAAGGACAGTTTCAGCTGCTCCCGCCCACGCCCACCGAATATGAGCCGGAGAAAAGGCATAAAGCCCCGCAAATACATGGAATATAGCATATAGGCAAAGCTAGACCAGAGTGAGAGACTGATAGAGGGGGTGGACGGAGAGGGCGCCTCGTGCTGCAAAGTTCTTGTTGAGTTTGAACTTTGTCGCTTTTGGAAAAAGTGGAGCACAAGAAATGCTGTTGTATGGCTGGCTCCGGGGAGATTGAGTGACAGATTGCGACAGAGAAAGATGCGACTATAGCCATACGCAGAGAGAGACGGACAGAGAGAGAGAGAGAGACGAGCTGCAGCTGCACACACAATACACAACAGTGCAACAGACAAACTTTGAAACAAAAACGATTTAAAAAGTAATTCAGAAAGAGATTTTTATATCGAACATGAAATAGTTGCAGACGAAAAATGTTTCAATTTATAACCTGGTTAGCAATGTAAACGAGTTAAGGTCCACAGGCCGATAGCTCCGAATGAACACAAAACAAAATCAAAACTTTTCGAATTTCATTACATATCGAACGGGAGTTTCCATCTCTAATGAACTAGTTCGCAGCTGCTTAATACGTAAACTACATTTAACTTTGCTGGCTGTTGGACTAGAACTGGTAATTATAGTAGATAGGTTATTTAGAGCAAAGTTGGTGAACTAGTTCATATGAACAGTTAGCAATAAAAGAAAACGAGGATGCCAAGTGAACTAGTTCTGCAACTTATTTAAAGCAAAGCTAGTGATCTAGCTCAAATGAACAATTGGCGCTCAGAGCAGGAGTAAGCCAAATGAACTAGTTCCCCTGATGTCCTAAAATTCTTGTTCCACCGTCACCTTATTACAGCCAAGTTAGTGAAATAGTTCGTATGAACAATAGTTAAATATATATATATATATATATATATATATATATATATATATATATATATATATATATATATATATATATATAGAGTATGTCAAATGAACTAATTTTCTAGCTGTCACTTATTTACTTAAGAGTAATAGAGTATGCCAAATGGAACCAGTCGTCACTATCAGCTCGAAATTTCATCTAAAACAATTACTCACATGCCCAATAAATCGAATCAGTGAACCAGTTCATATGCAAAATGGCAAACAACTAAGTCCCACTGTAACTCCCATGTGGAGTTTATTATTGTGGTAATTCGCAGTCTATGCGATGCGCTGCGCGGTGCGGCGCTGCCATCGCTTTTCATCTGCATGCATAACGAAGTCAACTAGTTGCATTCCGCTCGTTTTCCCAGCTAACCCTATTCCCGCCAGATCCGAGCAGCCATCCGCCTTCGGCCTTAGGCAAACAAACAGCGGTGCTAATATTTCCCATGCAATTGTCAAATGCGAAAAGCGAAAGAAAATTTATGCAGAGCAGCGCAGCGCTTGCAACCACTTGGGTATATTCTAGCCGCAGCCAAATCACATTTTGTTTGCGTACAATTTTTGATAGATTATTACAGAATGTGGCGCGGCGCGAGTGTGTGGGCGTGCCTGTGTGTGACTGTGTAAGGCAGCTGGAAAGAAAACGAGAATGTGACAGTATCTACGAGCCGCACAAGCAAACGCGCCAAGTTGACATTAACGTGCTGAGTCTAAAGGACCCTGCAAATAGCTAAAAGAAAAAGAGGAGGTAGCCTGGTGATAAGAAGTGGGAGAGGGAGGGGGGCTAAGGGAGAATGAAGACGAAACTGAGACGCAGAGCGTATGCTGCGTGCTTGCCATCGAGTCGTTGTCTTCGTCAGTGCGAGTGGATCGCAGCGGATTCATGTGCATCTTCAGCACCAGCACCAGCACCAGCATCTTGTCATATAATCAACCGCACACAGATACAGCACACACACACACACACACACTCACTTACTCTCGTTGCTTGAGTTAGGTAAGGGAATGTATGCATATATAGATAGATAGCGATACCCTTGACAGTACTTAAAAAACAAGGATAAAAAAGTTGACTTTTGTTTGCCAGCCTCTCTCCATCCCTCTACCTCCCTCACCCTCCCTCTCCCTTTCTGTGTGTGTGCAAGCTCGTGTCTGTGTATCTTGGCTCAGCAAATTTTGCCGCTGTTTGCTGCGTTTGAAATCTGTGCGGTTTGCGTTAGCCCCCAAAAGTGAAAAAAAAAAAAACACAGCAGCAGCAGCAGTTGGCCGAAAGTCGCAAAGTTTGCGCCTTTTTTCTGCCGCTGCCAAATTGTCTTAATAGATTTATGGGCGTACGCAAAATGGCTGCACTTTGCTTTACGGCAACCGAAACGGAAACGAAAACGGAAACGGAACCGGAAACCGTGCTAGCACATCAAAGGCAGCGGGCGCGGGCGCATCTCCAGGGGCTGGACTTTTAATTCGGTTGCAGCGCTTAACAACCCATTTGTTTGGCTCAGCCTCGAGTGGCGAGCCGTCTGAAAGGGGGCGAAAGGGGACTCAGTGCCTGCATGCAGAATAGGTGGCTGCATTAGCTTACGGCTAATAGCATTCCAATTTCAGATTGCAACAGCAGCTGTGCCCACACAGATTGCCAGCGCTGAGCTCTAATGGATTCGGCCAGCTTTGCAGCTGCAACTTAAAGTTCTGTATCGAACCTATCGACTATCGATACATTCGTAATGCATTGCACAACGGTTTCTATTAAAGGTAACGGCAGCAGGTCAGCTCTAGAAAATAGATCCAGCCTAGTAGCAGGCTAATAAGAAGTAAACGTGGAGCATCGATGATTAACAACGGCATCGATAAGTGCTGATGGCGATGGTATCGAGAAGAAGAAGAGATAGAGGTATCGATAGAGAAGATTCAAATTCAGTCTGTATTTAGAAGTGAAGACGATCTGAGAATATTTGTGTAAATTGTTTAAGAATAAATAAAAGAAGTAAAACGTGAGTCCTTGAATAGATAACAGCAAAATGTAGGAAGCAGAGAATAGTGAGGCTGGAAGCTAATAGTGTTGCTATCGATTTGTTATCGATTACAATCAAAATTCGTTCTCTGTAAGCTAAAGGCCAGAAGTTGTCGACCTGGCCAGAGACCTTAGCAGTTTCTCAATAACATTCTACGAGTTGTCTTTAGTCTTTGGCTCAGTTTAAGAAGACTAATTCATAACTGTTAGATGAAAGCCTCTCTGAGCTTGAAATATATGTGATTCACTATCTACATCTGTCATAAACGTCCTTAAGTTAGACCAACAAATCTTATTCATACTTATTCATACTTACAACTTGACTCTATATACATATCTCTAATATGATTTGATTACATTCAAATCCTATGGCAGGCATTCCAGCTGAAGCTCTCCTGATACTCTGTCTCTGTCTCTGGCTGTGTGCCTTTCTCTGTCTCTTTCTCTGCCACTTGGATGTTGTTTCAGCTAACAAGGACTATTTAAAAGTTATTTACAGTGTGGCTCAGCTTTCATATGCTTTGCTTGGTTATCTATTTCAGGTCTCTGTGGGCTGGTGTCATGGGCCTTTCAGGATAATTTGACTAATTCTGTGTTTACCCAGCCACTGAAATAGTTTTGACCATCAATATTTTTTCTAGCCAGTTCGAAGATGCCTCAGCCCCAGAGCGGAGCAGAGGCAGGCAGGCAGGCTGAGAGCCATAAAGGTTCGTACCTCTCGCTCCTGTTCCTGTTGCTGTTGTTATTGTTGTTGTTGTCTGTCGTTTTGCTAACGACTTTTCAATGGCTCCAGCAAGGCAAGGCATAAGTTTTGTGTCCTGCGTGTGTGTGTGTGTGTGTGTGCTTATAAGAAATGGTTGTGCTAAGCAAACACAGTTATTGTTGCTTCTGTTGCTTCTGTTGCCGTTGTTGTTGTTGTTGATGTGCGTGTGTCGAGTCGAGCAGTCTCTTTAGAATATTGGTTTGACTTGGATTCTATGCGGCGCGCCAGCTGTGCGGCTATGTAAACACACAGACACACATGTGTATTAAACTCTCTGCGTGTGTGTGTGTGTGTGTGTGTTTAGCATTTCGCTATAAAGCTTAAGAACTGCTGCACAGTTGTAAAAAGAAATTAGTTGCCGGCTGCCTCGAGCCTTCAAACTGTAGAGTCGGGTCAGAAGGATCAGTTCTGTGAAGGGGCAAATACACACGCACACGCACACGCACACACGCATACACCGACGCATGTGGCAAGGAACCGTTACCGTTAATGTGAAGTGCTTGCCACTGACTCAACCACAGCGTCAGCGTAGGAGATGGGCGCTGGAGTATATCATATACACATCAAGCCAGCCGTAATGAGCAGCGGGGTCGATTGAGAGAGGGGTGGGCAGGGGTCGGCAGCCTCCCTGCGCTGCTATCCGCTCGCTCGCTAAAAATGAGTTAATAAAATGCGTATACGTAATCAAATTATATGTCAAGTGTGTTGACAACGAATAACATTCGACGTTAATGTCAGCTGTTGACGACAGCGGCGGCGACGCTGACAGCGACAGCGACAGCGACAGCGGCAGCGGCCTCTCCTCTCTATACGTATATACAAGAGTGTATGCATGTATTCGCTTGCAACATCATTATTATCATTATGAGAGGCAGCCGAGTCAGTTAGCGGAGCTCCAAATGCGTTTTTAATGACTCGAACAAAGCGCATTTAAGCAAATTTATTGCCTCGATGAGGTTTCATCTCGTTTCTCACTTCATCTAGTTGCTGTTGCTGATGTTGTTCTTCTCTTGCTTTACTTTTATTTTATGCTCTGTTTCTGTTTTTGCCAATAAAAAATATTTATCAAGTTGTAATTGGCTGTGCAGGAGAAATGCCTGCCAACAATACACGCAAGCGAAACTAATATCCAAGAGGTAATTGAGTCAAAGCTGCAATTCCACTAAGAAAAATATCGTCGAAATGAATTCGTTTGATAATAACAGCAGGTTGCAGTGGACCGACCAGTCGACCAGTCGACCGACCGAATACGACCGACTGAATTGGCTTTCATTTATTGCCTGCCAACTACAATAAATAATTCCTGCTTCGTTTACCTGGCTCAGTTTGCTAATTGAATCAAATTGAACTGAAAATCAACTCTTGCTTTATTACGCTTAAATTGAATAGTTTTTTTTGTTCGTCTTTGAAATATGATTTTCTCAAATATTTTATTTGCCTTTGACAGAATTTTCTTCCTCTTCTTAGACTCAAACTCGGCCATTGAATGCGTGCTCACCCCTTTTACATTGAGGCGTATATTAGGTACCATAGATTTCCGAGCAGCAGCAAACAATAAAACCTCAAGTAGTATGAAAAGTTGCTCGACTTTATAATACCCCCACAACCACTGAGCCTTGCGGAGCTGTTGTTGCAAACGCACAGCTTGTATGCGCACACGTCTAATTGATAAACGCGTAAACATCAAAGAGTTTTTACTATGAAATAAATGCGCATGTTTCCTCCTCAATTCATATCTCCACAATAGAGCAATATGTGAGCAAAACAAAACTGTTTGCTTGAGGAAAAACGATTCACCTCCGTCAATACGCGTTGTCGAAGTCTCCGCAACTACGCAAAGCTTCTGTCAACAGTCGCTGTAAAACATCCTTTGAAAGCAAGAAATGCAAAACTAAACTTCCAGCTGACAATTCAAATAAAATTATATCCAAATTGCGATTCTATTTACAGAGCTTCCAAAAAAGCATTCCTATTGAATGAACTTACATATGCGCGTGAATGTGTGTGTGTTTATGAGGGGGGAGGAGTAGGTGTGACGTGGGTGTTTGCATAGGGAAAATGCCAACGCCTAGCGCTAATTGCCACGCTCTGTTACCATACGACAAATCTTTTCTTTAACAACTTACGATACTTAACGATTTTCAAAGAAATTACTTATGAAGCTCCAAGGCGAATTCAGAAATATAAAACAAATTTAGTTACTTAGTGTACTATTCTGCTAGTCATAGACTAACATTACATCAACAGACCAACACTAAGTATATGAGGCGAATATTCAGTCAGTCGAAAAGCCACTGTGAAAAGGAGCAGCTGAACAAAACAAAGTGAAAGTCAATGCAAAATGAAAGTCAATGAAATACTTATAAAATCCTATTGCTCTCATTGCAATACTTGATCATTTCTAATTTACTTTGCTCTTGTTAATCATCTTACAAAGCTGCTAAGACTTTTGATTCACCACCAAATAAATTGAACTATCATTCTTTATATACTTATGCAATATTATTTATCGAAAGTAATTTTCACTGATGTATCTTAAAATCAACCAGTTGTCGGTTACAGTGCATAGAAAATAGAGTAAGGCTGGATTTGGCAAGAATGTTTCTAGCACCATTCTAT
The DNA here is from genome assembly GCA_035047545.1 of Drosophila paranaensis. Lineage (NCBI taxonomy): Eukaryota > Metazoa > Arthropoda > Insecta > Diptera > Drosophilidae > Drosophila > Drosophila paranaensis. The sequence continues at coordinate 736,218 of JAWNPL010000177.1, read as the reverse complement.
CAACCATTGATCTAATGCTTCATCTTAAGTTTCGGTCATAATCAGCAAGTCAAAGCTCACAATGCTTTAAGTATAGCCAGTTTAAATACATTTTTCAGTCCAAAAGACATGGTCAAAACTCGTAATGCCTTTCAGGCGTTACAGTAAAGAATACATTTTACACCGCACGTGATCAGCTCATGGGATTTGATGAAACTCATACAACAAGATTTTTTAACAATACTTACCATTTACATAGCATATGTGAGCCGCATTTTATTTGATTGTTAATGAAACGCTTTGAAGTTCCTTTCAAATCTGTTCTTCTCATCCCAATCGATAGTACCATCGTTCAGTCTAGCTGATACTACCGCTACCACTATTCAAATAAAATGGATCGAACTCACCAAATAGACTTTTTGCTGTTAACTCAAATTTCTGCAGACTTCATAAGGCATTGTTGTCACTTGATCGGCCTTCCGAGACAGTCGCGATTATTAATTTGCGCCAACATTGCAGAGTACGATATTCTTTTCAATTCTTTTTACATTTACACAAATTTCCGGTTCAGTTCCTAGGACTTCCTCTATCCACCACTGTTATGATCTGCAGGCAAAGCAGATCCTACTTTCGAAATCGGCTAATTTTACATAGTTAACTCGTTGCCATTCAATATTTGTATTAAATGAAGCGGGCCTCTGTACGTCGAAAAACTAAATGACTTGAATCTGTGAAGTTACCATAGCACTCCATATTATTAGTGTTCACTCATATACCACTTAAACAAACTACACAACACTGCTTCCCCCACTGGTACTTGCACTTGATAAAAGCTGTAGACCCAAAATTTATTTTGAAGGTTCCTGTAATAAATTTCAATATACTGCAGACCTGAGAATGGGCATAAACATAAATTTGTATGCCAATATTGAGCTCTGAAAAGATTCAAGATCCTATAAATTATTAATAATTGATTTAAGATAGTTGAAAGTGATTCAATAACTAATTTCGCGCACTCCACAGTTGCGGAACGGAGCCTATTATTATTATGTAAGTATGAGTGTGCGAGTGTGCGTGAGTGTGTTTATGTATGTATATGCTGCTCACTATATATGAATGAAACACAGCGTCTACCTGATGCTCAGGCGACTTGGTCCAAGGATACCTCGTATGCACCGTGCTTAAGGACACAGAAGCTACAATAGCAACAGCAATAGCAGTGTCTAGAACTACAGCAGGTTACAGGTTACAGCAACATCAGCAGCAATTTTAGGCTAAATGCAACAATTAGTTGAATTGAAGTATGCAAGATATGTGGAAGGATTGCAGCTACTGCTCCAAGGTATTTACTAGTCAAGCACTCTCGACTTGATCTCACTTTTTTCCATTTACAGCCATTCTCTGGCAAAGCTAATTAATATTGCTCTTTTATATTTCTAAGCTATTTTCTTTAGCTTCAATATTTTCTTTAAATCATTTATTTCGTTGCAGTTTTTCATCACAGATACAGCAAAAGTTGGCAAAGCAAAGTTGTATAGGCAGTGTAATACCCTGTAGTTACACCTGAAAGATAGACTCTCTCTCTCTCTCACTGATGAAAAAATGCAATGAATATAATTATTATAGCAATTAATTGCAAATTATCGCGCTTGATGTGTATTTTCATTCGTCGATTTTATACAGTCGACTCTAGCCTGCCGCAATTACCTTGGCTCCTTGCAGTGTTTATCTGTGGCACCTTTGGCAATTCCATTTTATGGCTGGCATCTTTTTAAAAAAATACATGAGAGCATATATGTATAGACACATATGTGTGTATATATGCGGATATATAGAGACATACATGCTGTGTATTATTTTATTACTTACAGATATCGAAATTTATTTTCCAAGAATTCCTGCACATTTGCTGGCTAATGCATTTGCCAGCCATTCCATATGCCATCAACCTGGCTATATTGCTTTTTGCCCTTGCTCACGCTCCTGCAACACGCACACGCACAGACGGCGTCCGATGAGCATATTTATCAGAAGTAAATTGAATTGCTTTTCAAAAAAAAAAATAAAAAATAAATAAATGATTGACGAAAAATGTCACAGAATTGAAAAATGAAAAAATAAACAAACGAAAAAAGAAACATATAATATTTTTATGTAATTTGTTGGCAAAAAAAATACGTTTAAATAAATTAAATGTAAATTTCTTGCCATAAATTATTCACGAAATAATTGATGAGGCGAAATGGCAAAGGCCAACGAAACGAGACAAAATAACAAAAAAAAAAAAACACACTCGATATTAAAAAAAAGAAAACGAGAATTAATTTTTATGCTTTCAGATTAATGCAAATAAGTTTTATAGAATTACAACGATTTGCTTTGCTTTTTTCATATTTTCCGTCTGTAATCTTCCGTTATTTGTGATTGTCAATTATGGCTGCTGATTGGTAAACATATAGTACTCGCAGCGCGAGCCGTCTGCTCCGCATAAATATTCAATTAAATCATAATCTAATTCATATTGTCCACATGCATACATTGAATGCGTATGTATGTACGGGTAGATGGCTACTTTGAACAGGTATGCAACATCCATATGTATGTACATATATGTATGTACTTGGGTATATGCCACTCTAGGTACATTATTGTAATCAGTTTATACGATATTCGAGCAGTTTAGCTATGAGGCGCTCACCTAATGCGATTCTCTTGATTCTGTTCGCATGCAAATGCTTCCATATTACTTGAGGCTCGCGAGGGCAGATCGAAGACTTTATGTGACTGTGCATTGCTATTATTATTTATCTGTATGAAGTACTATAAGCTCTCTCCAACTTTCATTCAGTTATAGACAATAAATATGACATGCGATGTCTCCTCAGCTAGGAAATATACCTAGGAAGGGCATTAAATATTTTTAATGAATGGGCCTATGGGTCAGACATCTGAGTTGAGCATTAATATCGATCATAGATAGCGATCTGAGCTATATAGAGTTATGCTAAAGTCCGATCTTTGAGTTACAGCGATCCATGCTGAACTGGTTGCGCCTACGTTGAGCAACGCCTTTCATTTCAAATTCTTATCCATATCTTATATCTTTTGTTTTTTGCCATGGCTCTTCACGATACGTAATTGAAGCTGAGGCGTAACTGTTTTTATCATCTAGCATTAGGGATGCTCGTAAAATGCGCAATGCTCTCCAGCAGTCCACTTCAAGTTTCATATGCTTAACTAATTTGATTGCGAACGAAACTAATCTGGCGATTTGTTTGTTAAGCCAGCTCTATTACCTGTTTGAAGGAGAACAAGAACAGAAGACAGTTTTTCCCATTTCTTAACTTTTTGTAGCATACAAATTGCTGGAAATTGTTGCAATTTGTAATATCTGGCGCTTCAGAGAATCTTCAATCCGTCAATCGTTGATCTATATGGGAAATGCCAAAAGCCTTAAATAAAACACATTTTTATACATTTCAGATGTTTGACTAAATTGTTTATGATTTATTTATTTATGTATATATATTTATATATATAGTACATACACGTATATATATATATGTAAATATATATATGTAATATGCGAACTGTGGTAATTTTTTTGGTTGCTCGTTTTGGTTTTTCTTTTACATTCATTTTGGGTTTTTTCTTTACTGTTGTAATAAATACCACCAGAAAAAAAAAAAAAAAAAAAAAAAAATATATATATATATATATATATATATATATATATATATATATATATATATATATATATATATATATATATATATATATATATATATATACACATACATATATATATATATATATATATATAATGAGAGTTCGCGTAGCGCGTATCGCACATCAAAAACTGTTATACACACACACACACCAATATTTTTCTGCATATATTTAGATGTTTGCATATTACATAAACTGTTATACATAGATGTAGATGTAGATGTCCTTAACGGCCACTTAATTAACAATTACTAATATTGGTTGACTAGAATTTAGTATATATATACTATATTTAGTTGATCCTAAATGCTAAAGTTCGACTTATGCAACTAGAAATCGATAAAAAAAAAAATATTTCGTATCTCCATATTTAGTTAGATTTCTTTTTTGTTTTCCTTCTTCTCTCATTATGTTTTCATTACTATTTAGTTGTTTTGGTATTTTTACTTATTTATTTACGTTTTTCATTTGTGTTTTCTTCTTGCTTTGGGTATTTTTTTGTTTTCATTTTTATTCTCTCTTTTTGCTTTTTTTTGTTTTTGATATTAAAGAGTTTACTTTGAAGTGGGGCTTAATTGTAATTACATGAACTTACGTTAAATATTTGGTTTTTGCTATCAGTTTGCATTGTTTGCTATTTGGCTTTTAAGTGAGTATGACAGTATGACACAATTGCAATATATAACAAATAGAATGCAACAATGCGCTTTTAGTAGATTCATTTATTAATATTATTTAGTTTTTTTTTTTCCACTCCACTCCACTCTACTTCACTTCATTTCATTTGTCTGTGCCACAACCCATAAATTTAAAGCAACGTTTTTTTTTTTTCATTTTCATTTTTTATTTATATATATAGTTTTTTTTTTAGCTCGTATCCCATTTCTGCTACTATTCGATTATTTTAATTTAAAACCACAAATTGAATGTGGCAAAAAATTAACAAACTCATTCTCTCTCTCTCTCTCTCTCTCGCATACACACACATACACATTCATACACATTCATACACATACATGCACTAAAGTCCGCTGGGATGTTAAAATTTAATTTATTTCCAATTAAAAGGAAAAATCAAGTGAGCCACTCAGTTGACAGCCTCGAGTTACGAATTACGCGGTGCGAGTCACGAAACGAAAGTAAAACGAATTGGCAGCCCCCAGTCAAATGCCAAATAAAAAATTGGCATTCGCCCGCTCAATTACCGGCAATCAAAATGCGTTTAAAAAGCATTTAAGCCTAATTGCCGTAGCACACGAAAAACATGGCCAACAACAATGCCAACAAATCGCTAAATTTAATTTAATAAGAAAAAAAACACTCACACACACACACGCAAAATGCAGAAAAAACCAATGGCCGAAATGTCAATAAAAAATACAAAATTCAAAGTGATCCAAATTTTATTCAACTCGATAATTGATGGCACTTGCTCCGCTCGCCGAGTTCTGCTTTTAATGGGTTTTAGTTCGTAATTAGCTTCCATTTGGCCAATTGGTTTGCTTAATTAGGACACATGTTAATGCAAAGTGTTGCAGTCGGCTATAGCCGTTAACGCAATACTCGTTCCATGTTCATGTAAACAGCCTGTCGGCTATGTGAATTTATTTGATTCGACTTTATAGTCAGAATCCTTCTATGGATGTGTGTTGTGTAGAGTATTCTACACAAGTTCGTAGTCAATTAGAACTGTTATACTGTCAATCAGTAACCTAAAAACTATTATGCACGTGATGAATGTCATTAGGAGGTTTTTATAACAGTTTATTTGTTACATATATAAGTGGAACTGTACTACAAAAACTGTTATACAATCATGTGCAACATTAAGATCTTATGAAGCTTGTATGACAGTTAGCTGTGTTTCACAGAACAGTCATGGCTAGGTATAACAGTTGAACTGGTATACGAAAACTGTTATACACACCATGTGCAGCGTATAGAGCTTGGTCAACCATTTGTATAGCAGTTTATATTATATTTCAAATAACAATTGAGGTTAAGTATAACAGTTGAACCGTTATAAAAAATACATGTTGCACTTAACAGCGCAACAGACAAACATAGTACGCTGCTGCGGCTGCTGCACAACTCAATTCGAGCTAAATTCAAACGCTACATCAATTCAACAATAAACAAAAGCAAAAGAACATAAACAGAACAAGCAAACAAACAATCAAACAAACAAAACAAACGAACGAACAAATCGCTTAAATAAACTTTGTCATTTTCGGACTGCGCACAATTTGTCATTTCTCATTTGCAATTTGCATGCTGTTTGCCCCCGGTGAGGCGGGCTGCGTTTGACCCTTGTCTTTTGTCCCCCCTTTACCCCCTCCCCCCTCCCTCCCCTCCCCTCTCCCTCTGCCCCTCTTAGGTCTCACTAGCCCCTTTTCGCATTTGCATTTGCATTTTGGGATTGTGCAGTTATTTATTATTCATTGTTTTAGTCGCATGTTGCACACATTTATTAATTTCTCTTTCACTCGTTCAATTATTTATTGTTTTTTTTTTTACGTGAATTCAAATTTGTTTTTTTTTCTCTGTTTTTCTGTTTGCTTTGCTTTTCGCTTTTGCACACGGATTTTAATAGATGTATGTATTTATAATTATTTGTTTGGTTATTTTGTATATATATTTACAAGAGGCGTTAAATGTTTTCTTTAATATTTGTTTTCCTTACACCCTGTAACCATTTAAAATGGACTAAATTGGGTATAACAGTAATGTGATAGAAGTCTTCTTCGAATCGTATATATATATATAAGTTTGTATATATCTATGCTTGATCCGCATCGTCAAGGGCAAGAAGAAGCACAGCTGTGCAGTTGTGGTGCGTAAAGGAAAAAATCGTCGTGCCTCGACGTGGGCTACAGGGTATCTGTTAGTCGCTCTCGCTTGTCGTGTTTACACGCATTCATTTCAGAAATATTTGCTTAGCTTACATTCCATTCCATTCCATTCCTCTCCACTCATTGTTTTCGCAGTTAAGCTGCTCACCCAATTAGCCTTCAATAGCTACCAATTTGTAGGGCACTTCCCCCCTCTGTTAATATCTCTCTCTCTCTATCTCTTTCTCGCTCTCTCTCTCTCTCCCTCTCTCTGCCACTCTGTGTGCACATACTTACAGTGCGAGCCAGTTAATGATGAATGGTGTTTGGCTTAGACGCGAATCACCTCCCCCGGCTCCTGCTTGGGGCAGAGGGCGTCGTCGATGCTGTCGCGCAGTCGCAGCGCCGCATTTAGTTCGTCGTCGGCGTTGGTGCTGATGCTGGTGGTGGTACTGGTGCTGGTGCTGGGCCGTGGCAGCTGATCCGCTCCAGCCGTCTGTCTGGTGGTTGGTCACATGAACATGTCCGCCGTGGTGGCGCCGCTGGACTTGCGCGGCGTGGTGGGTACGCCGTGCGGACAATGTGTGCCGCTAGCGGCTGCAGCAGCCGACTTCGACTCATCCTCGAACGTTACCATCTTCTCGCTGCGTGGCTTGAGGGTCACTATTTGGAGCTGGGCTGGCGGCGGGGCTGATGGTGTGCCGGCGGCACAAAGGAGCGTCTGTGGGGGTCCCAGCTGCAGGCCGTGCGGCATGCCCATGCCCATGCCCATGCCCATGTTGACGCCCACGCCCATGCCCATGGGCATGCCCATGCCGCTCATGTTGGGCGAGAAGCGGCGCGGCGGGGGCAGCGCCAAGTCGCCCACGCCGGACAAATTAAATTCGCTAATGCTGCGCGGCACGAAGTACTCCATATGATGCTCCGGAATGCCGGTCGAGCGGCGTATAGGTGTGTTCCGCTGGAACGCCGAGGAGGTCGAGGCGCCTCCGACGCCGCCATGCAAGTGGCTGCGACGTGGCAGCGAGCTGTACTGGGTCAGTGTGTGCGCCGGGCCGAAGAACATGGTCTGATGCTGGCCTAGACTGTTGGCCTGAGACTGAGCGCCAGTGCCGAGGGCAGCGCTGCCGCTGGCACCCAGCATCTCGGCGCTGGGTCGTTGTCAGGAGGGCTTGGGCGTCACTGCCACCGTGACGAGAGCCAACTCCTCCACCTTGGGCGTGACATGATCCTGCACACTGAACCGACGCAGCCACCTGACTATCTCCGTCTGAATCAAGCTGAAGCACATGGCCACCACCGCCATGCCGACCAATATGTAAGCGGAGGCCGTGTACAAGGTCAAGGTGCCGCTGGGTGCCAGCTCCCCGAAGCCAATGGTGCCCAGCGACGTGAAGCAGAAGTACAGCGACTCCAGCACGCTCCAGCTCTGCAGCTTGTGGAACAAGATGGCCCCGCTGGTCACATAGCACACGAGCACGCACACACAGATCGAGATTGGCACGCTGGCCGAGCCATCCAAAGCGGTCTTAGTTCCCTGTTGCTGCTGTTGCTGCTGCTGCTGTTGTTGCTGTTGCTGCTGCTGCTGTTGTTGCTGTTGCTGCTGTTGGTAGACGGAGGGGGAAACGCCGTATTGATGCATCTTGCTTGTCCCGGGATGTGCGTACTGCTGGCCCTTGACTTTGTCCGGTTTGCGGCTGCCGCTGGGTCCAGGTGTGGGGCCACTGGCAACGCTGCCCTTCACGCGCTGACGACGAAACAGGCAGCGCATGCCGGTCGAGAGGGCCTCGCCCATGGCGGACAGATAGAGCAAGACGATGGGAATGCCGAACAGGGCGTAGAGCAGAGCAGCCACGCGCCCCCACTGGGTGCGCGGTGAAACGCCGCCATAGCCTGTAAAATTCAATATTGATAAGTATAACAGTATAACAAACTCGCAATATAACAGTGTGGGAGTATAACAGCATCTGTTGTTAATTGACGAAAATATTTTTATATGTGCCCATAGATTCGTTGTAGAACAGTATAACAGTATACCACAACTAATTTGAATAAGAGTATAACAGTATAACTTAATATCCGTATAGCAGTATAAGCAGCATATATAGCTGTATATAGCAGTATAATAATATATCAGAATAACTGTAAACCAATGTAGTTATGCAACACAGATTAGGTGTATAACGGTATACCAGTTAATACTTTTCGATTTGAATTCATCATCCATATGCTAAGTTTGCAATAAGTATTTCTTAAATCAAATCTCATCGAAGTCGCGAACTCGAAAGTTGTCAAGTATAACAGATTGTAGGATTATTCTAATTAGTATATGAATATATTATACGCATACTTAATGCCGTTAAATATGAAAGTTCAAAATGTTATTTAAGTTAATAAATTATAAATTAAAATGAAAACTCATTTCATTTAGCATATGTTAATTGCAAGAGGTATAACAGTCTGTATAACAGCATCAAAACTAAGCCACTAAAATGACAAAAGCATTATACATGCATATATACATACATATAACAAAGTAATTATGCTTTTCAGATATTCATGTAGTTTGCCTAAAAATACTTCAGCACTCGAGTAAGAATTCCAATTAGATGTGCCCCACAGCTCAAGTGCTATGTCGGATGTTTGTTTTATGTACGTTTTGCTATATTTATATAACAAATGAAATATTTTTTACTATCACTTAACAATTTTTACAGCTCTCTGATGGCTTAGTGTTGTTTTTACTCTATTTTCTCCATTTTTTTTTTTTTTAGCTTTATAGCACATTCCTGTATCTGCACATTACATTGCATTACTTTACCATTGGAGTACCAGAGGGTCAGACAGAGTAATTTGCCTGCTGCTGCTGCTGCTGCTGTTGGTAGCTACTGTTATACCAACTACAACATTTTTAATTTTTCCTGTGCTGGCCACAAAAAAAGAAGAAGAAGGAGAAGAAAAAACAGCTACTTTTACGGCCAGACGTTTTGCTTTGACTCTGTCTTTGATGTTGTCGCCCATGCTGGCTGGCTGTGGCTGTGGCTGGCCCAGCAGGAAGAGGGCAACTCTGCTCGTAGTCGCTGTTGCCGTCGGGCACGACCTAACCCAACACGATGGCAACCCTACCCCAAAAAGATTTCCTCGCAACAGCAGCAGCGGCGGCGGCGCCGTCTCTCGCTTCGCCTGCCTCAGCAATGAACTTTTAATGTGGAAACTTTTATAATTGAGTAAAATGTGCGTATACATATAAATGGCTTTGTGCATGCGAGTGTGTGCGAGTGTGTGTGAGCCGACTATGTAGCCATGTATTAAATTTTATTACTTAAAAATAAAAAGCTAGCATAGCGACAGCCATAATATCTGAGAAAAACAAGCGCCTGCCGCCAAGGGTCGTCGCTTCGCCTATAAAATGCCACGCAAATAGTCCATGCAGCGTTGCGGTGCTTTCCATTAGCAAACCATCTGACAATTGCTGTGTACAAATAAAAGGAGCGCCAGAAATCAGCGTCAAAATTCATGAGACGAGCTATCAAAATGCACTGCTTGAGTCGACACGCAGCGCTGCACTGCTTGGGAGCGAAACTCGAAGCTCAGTCAAATGAAAGCGAGTGAGAATCGCAGCTGACTCCCAGCTCATGTTTCATTGTTTCTCAATAACTCTTATGCTTGGCAAGCTATCAACTTCCAAAGAAATGTTTACTCAATTACTCAATTAGTAAGAAGAAAAGTAAGAAAAACAAATGTTTAACGAAAAAAATGAAATAAATATTTGCAACAATTAAGAATTAAAGATAAATTATATAAATTATAAATTTCAATATCTTAAATAACATGTAAATCTGTAATAATTGAAAATAGTTCTTGCATTATAAAATTTAATATATATCTAAAATACATAATATATATGACAGTATGTTTATGGTATTCAACAATTATGATATTCAAATATCTGCAATATTCTCTCTGTGCAGTTAGAAATCTTCAATTCAAACCTTATGTCTGTATGAACTGCAGTGCACAGCTCTAATTGTCATTTAATAGACTACAAGCTTGCATTTACAGGGTATTAAAAATTAAAACGCCCTCACACATACACAATCACACATGCGCTCAGCGTGCTCTTCGTTGTAGCCTTAATGTAATAATACTTTAAAACCCGAAGCACGTTTAAGTGCACATCTGCCAGAGCAGCAGTGAGAGAAAGTCAGCGAGAGAGAGAGAGAGAGAAAGAGAGAGAGAGAGAGAGGGAGAGGGAGAGGGCTTGAGCAAGAGTAGGAGGGAGTAGGAGACAGCTGGGCCAGCAGGGATAAGGTGGACTCTGTCCACTAGCTATGAAAAAGTTGCTAAAAATTATCATCATCCATGTCGTCCGCTCGCTCGTCCGCCCCTCTCCCCACCCCACCTGCTGCGCCACTAGCCTTTCAGACCCATCCTGCCCCCTGGCCGCCTGCCGCCTTCATTTGTATTTCATGAATTTGCACCCATAGCGAGGCACATGGCAAAAATTGTTAGTGAAAATTATAACATTTACAATATGGTCTGCATAAAATTGTATGTGGTTATAACTAACTAACTAACGGCGAGCACATGTCGGCCTCCGGATAAGGCCCCCTCCCACTGCAGTCGGTCAACACATGCTGTTGGGGCAGGGGAGGGAAAGTCATAAAGATTTCTGTTTAGGCAACGGCGACCCCCGCAGGCCCTGCAAAAGCTGCCAATTATGTTTAGCAATTTTCAAGTTTTTGCCTAGTAAAACTATTTGAAAAATGGGATTTTTTATACCTCGTGCAGTTGATGTTGTTGCTGTTGTTGTTGTTGTTGGGTTGGGTTGTGTTGGATTGGGTTGGGTTGGGTTGTGTGTGGTTAGGTGGAGAGGGGCAGAGCTCTCCCCCTCTTCAAAGGGCACTCAGCCATCCACATGACATGCAGATTGAAGCGGAATATTTAAAGAGCCAAATGTGACATGACAAAACGTTTACGTCTTTCACTGTTGACTCAGGGGCGCGTGTCAAAGATTAAAAATTCATTTCGAAAAACTTTAATGCAATTTAAAAGAGAAATGGTTTACGCTAGAGTCTATTTGTTTTTCCTTTTCTAGCTGAGCTGTCGGGGAGTTCATATCACAGTCGAATGCATAGGGAGACTATGTGTATGTATGTTTTTCTTACTATATGACTTAATAGAAGTAGAAAGGGCTGCTTCTTCTTCTTCTTCTTGTCATATTGTTGTATAACAGCTAATATAACAATTATGATCTGGCTAGCATAAGTATAACAGTATAACCGACTTTTGACTATATATGACATGTAAGACAATGCAAACTTTTAATTGTGTATAACAGTACAAATAACTTTTATGATTTGGCTAATATGTAAGGCTGTATAACAGTTTTGTTCAATATAACAGTTGGTATACACACTATTATTTATTTGATATATTAGATATTATACAACGTTTGTTTATTTTATAATTCCTTTGTATAACACTTTTCTGACATATAACAGTTAATATAACAATTACTGTTGACTACATGAAACTCAGTATTACACTTTTATTAAACTGCTAATGGAACGACTATTATTTGATTATACTATATGCCAGTATAACAGTTTATATAACACCCACATAATATATATACATAAATATCTGTTTAGAGGTAGCGAAAGCTTCTTGCTTGTGGAGCTGGACCAGCATAGATAATTCACAGACAAAGATAACCTCAATTGAAATTCTCTGCTGATTTTGGAGCAGTTCATAAGCAACGAGCAACGAGCGGGCAATTTGAATGGGGCCCAAGTCGATGCACCCTGCCTGTTGTCGCATTCGGATGAGCGACTTTTGGGTTGTTGTGGAAATTGGACTCCCTTTCTTTTGGCGGCGGATGAGAGAGGCGGGGCTGTTGGCTTTGAGTTTCCGGCTCATGGCGAAAGTGGCCCGGTTCCGCCACTGCCCAGCGGCTTGTCCAATTGTCCAGGAAGCGGAAATGCAGGGTGTAGCGAGGGGAGCCAAGGGCTGGCACTGCTACTGGCATTGGCGCATATTGCGCATGCAGCTACGCAACTCGTTTCATTTGATTAGTGGCCATTGATTACGATAGCCAACAGCAACAACAACAACAACAACAAATTCAAAGCAAACAACGAGCCATGTCCGGCCTCGCTGGCATGACCTCCAGCTTCAAAGACTGCCCTAGCCTCAGCTAGTGCCGAATGGAGCTACAGAGGGGCAGAGGCTAAGCGGCACGTGGGGGGTGAGGGCGTGAGGGGTGGCAAGGCAAGGGCACAACTCCAACCAACAAATAATAAAATATTTTACAACGGCAATTTTCAGGCATAAAGTAATTACAAAATACACACAGAAGCAGAGGCAGCGGAAGAGAGAAAGAGAGAGGGAGCAGAAAAGAGAGAGAGACAGAGAGAGAGAGAGAGGGAGTGTAAGACAGAGAGAAGGAGAGAGAGAGAGAGAGAGAGAGATGCGGGTGTAGCACTCCGAATTGAAACTGTGGCTCCAAAGGGGCCTTGGGGGCTGGGCTGCTTGGCGCCCGGCGCCCGGCCTGCTGGCCACTGCGAAACGTCTCTAATAGCTAAGAAATTAATTTTCACAAAAAGCCATTAAGAGCGAGTCACAAAAATGGCTCAAATATAAAACCAAACAATTCGCATAAATGCTATAAATGCTTTTGACTAGGCGTGTGGGCGTGGCCGTGGCCATGGCAAAGAAAACCCCCCGAACGATGCCATGAGCGCGTAGCCAGTTGCCGTCTCGCTCTAGCGCGGTCAGCGGCAGCTTTAGCTGGACTTTAAACATTTTCATTAAAGTGTAGTCGAGTGTGTGTGTGAGTGTGAGTGTGAGTGTGTATGTGTATGTGTGAGCTTGAGCACTGAAATTGCGATATAATCACGCGTTGCGCCCTTATAAATAGTCAAGCGTTCAATAAATAATGTGAGGCAAACAGAGACAGAGACAGGGAGAGCGAGAGAGGGAGAGTGTGAGTGTGAGAAAGAGAGACAGCGAGTGATGATTGTGGAGTCAGAATTATGTAAATGTCATTAAAATTACATATAATCATCATAATGATATGCAGCCACAAAAGGCGACAGTAAAACATGTCATTAAATGCCTTTTAAAGGCAGCGAGAACAACAGAATCAACAAAGGCAACAACAGCAACAAGAAGAACAAACATTTTTATGACTTGCCAAATGCCAAACGCTTGAGGAATTAATTAAAAATTAAATGGCCTATTAAAATTGTTATCGAGACGCGGTGACGCCGACGCAGACGCAGACGCAGACGTCGACGTCGACGTCGTAGCGAGCAGCGGCCATTTAAATGGCAAACAAATGCGCTGCAAATGAAAATAAAAGCCAAATACACACACACGCACACACTCACACACACACTCACACACAGTCACACACACTCACACACACTCGTACAAGCAATCATATAAACACACACACAGACACACGCACAGGCAATGGCCATTGCAGCAATCAATCAGCGCCCATTGCTCTGCATGGGGCGTGGCGGCGCTCGTAAAACGATGAATGCGCTTTGTCACACTGTGAAGTGACGTCAGCGACGCATAAACATGCCGAAACATGCATAAAAGGCCAGCGAGAGGATCTAGAGGAGGAGCGCGAGCATTTAATGTCCAAACAGAGACAAACAAGTGCTGTTGGATAGATAAATACATACATAAACAGCAATACAGAGCGAGAGAGGGAGAGAGGGGGAGCGAGAGAATGAGGCAGATAGGCGGGGCGCGAGCCAATGTGTCATTAAAATCACCGTTAAACAGTTTGTCTAGTGGGCAGAACTAATTTCGACATGTCTTGCCTAGTACAACAGCTGCGGACAGCATCAAAATTGAAATGAAAAAGTCGTGTGTGGCAAATAGATACATGCATGCACATACATACACACTCGTATAACAGTTTGATTAATAGATTAGACTAATAAATCAGCTGTCATTTCATATTGCTCAAGGGTCCATCAACTTGGACTTTTATGAAGACGATTATGCAACAGTTGTCATTTAAGCTATTATAATATAACAGATTATTCAACAGAATGTTCGCTTCACATTTATATTGACTGAAATATGTATTACAGTTTGTATAACAGTCTGTATAACAATTTGTATGATAGTCTGTATAATAATTTATACAATTTGTAAACAAGTTTGTATAACAGTCTTTATAACATTTTGCATAACGGTATTTATAACAGTTGATATAACAGTATGTATGACATGTTATATAATACTTACAATATCGGGTTGTTTAATAATCTGTATAACAGTTTGTATAATAGTTTGTATAACAGTCCACAGTTTTCAAAGCAAATGAATGTAAATGTCAGTATTATAGTCTTAATAGCTGTCATTTTATATACGAACAGACATATGTCCATACATATTATTACTATATTTAGAGTATAACAGTTTGAAAAGTGCTTAGTTCATCGCTAAGCTCGGCCATTGTATAACAGCACATGTTTACACAACAATTGAGCAAGTACATTTTCCTGGATATGAAATGAGTTAATGTGTTTGTATAACACTTTTCCAGCCAGCAAATTGTTCGCATTTTTTAATGCCGAAACGCACACACAGAGAGAGAGAGAGAGAGAGAGAGAGAGAGAGAGACACGCGGCCAACAAATAGTTTCAGCTGCGCTATGCAGTTTTCTGAACAATTTGTCAGCACGCAGAAGGTTAAGAGGCCTTGGGGCAAGCGCCCAGGAAGGGGCAGATGGAGAGGCAAGGCAAGGCAAGGGGCATGGGCGGGTGGCAACCATGTGACAGAGTGGCCACTCGAAAGGCGCTGGCAAAGGCGAACTGCTTCAAAATGTTGTTGTTGCAGCAGCAACTGTTGTCGCTGCTCAAGCAAATGTTGCTGGCGGAGCGGCAACTATTGTTGTACTTCTTCGAACTATCGAAACAGCAACTATTGTTAGCAAATGTTGCTAAGAAAGGTGAGTTGTTGCTGCTGCTGTTGTTGTTGGTGCAGCAGTTGCTGTTGCTGCTGTTTTTGGCAGTAATTAATATTGTTGTAGCCAAAACTTTTGTTTTTGTTTTGCACGAGCAACTATTGTTGCTGCAGTCGTGGGAAATGTTGCTGAAGCAAAAGCTAAAAGTTGCAGATCTAGCAGCAACTGTTGTTGTTGTTGCTGTTGCAGTCTCAATCTTATGTATTGTTCGGCATTTGTAAGCATTGATATTATTGAAAGCGGCTGCGTCTGACTGGCAAAAAGTTGCTGCGTATACGTAACTGGCTGGGCGCCTCTCTTGCCCGCCCCCTTTGGGCCACCGTCTGCCGCTGCTGTTGCTAAGATGGATGGGCTGCAGTAAGCTGAAGCAGCTGCAGCTGTTGCCGTTGCCGTTGCTGTTACTGTTACTGTTGCTGCTGATGTTGTGTTGTAGATGAAAAACTGCAGAGTCCAGCCAGAGCCAGAGCCAGAGCCAAAGCAAGAGCGAAAGACAAAGACAAACGGGCAGCGAGATGTTGCATGTGGGTTGTTTTAAGTCCTTGTAAGTGTGACACATATTGAGCCTGCTGCTGTTAGTAGTAGTAATGGTTGTTGTTGTCGTTGTTGCTCAACAGCAAAGGCATTAAAAAATGTATGCAGCGGGGCTAACAGCAGCAGCAGCGCATAAAGTGTTGAGTGGTTCGTTACGCGCTTGCCTAACTGTGTGCGTGTGTGTGTGTGTGTCTGAGTAAGTGCCAAAGAATGTAGCATGGGCGTTGTCCTTGTTGCTGGTTCTACGAAATTGTTCGCATCAGCAAAATGTTGACTTATCTGAGATTGTTGTTGCCGTCCCTAGCGTTCGCTCTCAGCATTATTTGTTTTATATTTGACACCACACACACACACGCACACACACACACACACAATGGCCGCCCACGCAACGTTCGGGCCATAAAAATGAGTGAGAATGTCAAATGTCGAATGGCGAGCAGCGAATTGCAATAAAAATAAAATAAACTGCCGCGTTTTTGCACACATAACAAGCAGCAACAATGCGACAGCAACAACAACAACAACAACAACAACAACAGCAGCAGCAGCAGCAGCAACAACGACAGCAAACGCCACAACAATGGGAACAACAACAGGCCGCAACGGCCAATTGGGTCGAAGCAATGCCCAGTGGGTGCCACTCGGACCCAAGTGTCCGGCCATAGATTTTGGCGGCACGTGTCGCAAATTATAGTTGCCAGTCAACCAATAACAACAGCAGCAACAACAACACCAACAACACCAACAACACCAACAACAACAGCAACAACAAAAGCCAACGCATACAAATTGTGTAATAATAATATTACATATTACATACAACAAAACGTGACGCCTGTCATAGGTCAGGTCTGGGGCACGGCGACGCTGACGAGAATGCGAATGAGAGTGAGAATGAGAGTGAGAATTCGTATGCGAATGCGAATGCGAATGAGAATGGCAATGAGCAGACGTATGATGTGTGCGGCGGTTGGCGGCGAATGAAATGAGAGTGTTGGCAGCCAGCTGCAGCTGACGTCCATTTGCGGCAATCGTTTCAAATAATGGACAACGGCGAAATGTTTAATAAAGTTGTCAATATCAAATGGCAGTGAGGCGCAGCGCGAGGGCGGGCAGTAATGCAAATAAGTAGGCAGCATAAACAATATTTAAAGTTGATTATGTGGTTAAGCAAAGGCAAAGGAGAAAGAGAGAGAGAGAGAGAGAGAGAGAGAGAGAGAGAGAGAGGAAGCGAACGAGGCAATCAGAGTAAACAGAAATATGAAGGTAGTAAAGGAGGAGGGATTAAGTAAACTATAAAAGTCTTTTGAAAACAGTAGTGAAAGCAAGAGAAAGTATGAATAAGATGGAGAGAGAAAAGAAGAATAAGGAAAGAGCAAAAAGAGAGTCCATGAACACATTTAAAAACTGAAGAATTATGCGATTAAGGAAAGTCGATGAAGCAGAGGTAAATACCTAATAGAAATCTATAAAAAAGAATAGAAAAGAAAGGAAGTGAAGAAAACTGATACTGAAGAGAGAGAGAGAGAGAGAGAGAGAGAGAGAGAGAGAGAGAGAGAGATAGAGAGAGACAGAGAAGATATGAGATGAGAAAAGAATATCATGAAATTTTCAATTGGTACACATTTAGCTTGAGTTTCTATTTCCATCTCGCAGTCTTATTGCCCACTCCCTATCCCTTTTCAACTATAGGGTAATAGTTCTATTAGAAGAAATCGTTAAAAATGAAAGAACTAAGAGCAAAGTTAGAAAATAAAAACCTTTAAAGACAAATGAACAATAATGAAATATATGAAATTAGAGTTGGAGAAAGAAATAAACCAAAAGAGCTTTAACAAGAGAAATCCAAACGAAATGAGAACTATTTAAGCATAGTAAAGAACTGGATTAACGTTCAACTTCATACAAAAGTCGATGTGAATGGGCGAAAGCATAAAGGATAGATATAGAGCGCGAAGCAAGAATTAGACGAGCAGAAGCAGAAGCGGATGCAAATGAAGTAAAGTGAATGCAGCACGAAAGCAAAGAGGAATAAAGCGGCAAATGAAGTGAAGAATGCATACCTTAAATTGATAGAAATTGATGGAGACAAAGGCGAGCTTAAGCTAGTTAAGACAGCATAGAGCGCTGCGAGCGGGCGGCAGGTAAAGTGCCTCAGCAACAAGAGAAATTTGTCAAATCTGATGAGATTTGCACTTTGGAAAACAAAACGAAACGAAACGGAAAATAAACATTTATTCTTAATTCAAACAAAGAGCAGATACTCAAAGATATTTTTCGATTGCCAAAACGAATGAATTTGTGGGCAAAATGCAATTTTATTTTATATTCAGATGAAGCCCTTGCGCTGCTGGCCAAGACTGAGTGGACTTGGCCAAGAGGATTTCACTCAAAGCGCTGGTGCGTGTCTAAGCTCTGTCCGAAGTGCTGGTGCGTGTCTGTGCTTAAGCTAATTGCACCACAAACGCACAAAATTGCAATAGAACAACAGCAACACCAACAACAACAACAGCAACAAAGGTGACGGGAGTTGTCGGCCAACGCCTGAAGCATACTTCAAAATCTGGACAGACAGCCTTTGTCCGTGCGTCTTCTTGGTAGTTATAGTGCATTCGGGCTTGGCTCTAATGCGCTTTAAGAAATGTGTGAACGAATCCTAAGCGGCACCCAGAAATAATGTTTATCTACAGTTTGCCAAAGCTTAAATGCTTTTGCGAAAAAGCAAACTTTCATTTCAAGTCAGAGCGGGTTACTGCAGCACCTAAGCTAAGATAAAACAAATCAAGTTACTTTATGGTATATTTGCATTGTGACAGGTCATAAACTGAAAACTTCAAGATAGCTAGGAAAAAACAGAAAGAGGGAAGACTGTTGTATATTATTGATCAGGGATTTGATATCGAATGTTTCAGTAGTCTAATTCAGCTGATACTGTTGCTTTAGGAAAGGTTAATATATGAAAACTGAAGTGTAAATACAGGATCAGGATCTAAATAACATCAAATTCCGATAAATTAAGGAATTCTCTTCACAAGAAGTAGGACTGAAATGTACTTAAGTGAATTCATGCAAATCTTTCCAAAGAATTCAATTCATTTAGCAACAAGTAAGAGTGCTCTAGTCGAGACTGCTCGACAAAGAGATCCCCTGAACCCTGCGAAGAACTGCGATTCCTAAGAGCCGCTAACATTCTCCGTTACTTTTATATGTATGTACATATGTAGCAAGCAATACATACACACACACAGACGCACGCACAAGAACACACACACAGACGCACGCACTAACACACAATCTGCTAACTGTGCATTATGACTCATCAGCTTCGCTGCTGCTGCAAGACGCCGATAATATGAGATATTAAATGTTTAATAACTTTTTTTCTAGAGTAACGATTTTGATCAAATTTGTGGGGCGTGATCATGACATTCATATGTGTGTATGTGCCCAAGCACAAGTCTCTAGTACTTGAAATGCGTGATTTAGCAATTTGAGGCGAAGGGGCAATTTGAGGGCGTGGCATCCAAAATTTAACAAAAACCGAAATTGCAGAAGGCTCAAATAACACTAAATGCAAAATTTGAAGACTCTAGCTAGAAAGATGAATTAAATAGAATTTTATAACTAAATGAAGATATCGGTTTTTAATCGATAACATTAAAACGATTATAGTTATCGAATATTTGAAACAAACTCGATCGAATCGTACAATACACGGACTTCCAAAAAAAATTTGAAGTCTCTAGCTCTTATATCTTCTGAGATCGACGCGTTCAAACATACGGACAGACGGACAGACGGACAGACAGACAGACGGACAGGGCTAAATCGACTCGGCTTCTCTCCCTGATCAAGAATATATATACTTTATGGGGTCTGCCACGCCTCCTTCTGCCTGTTACATACATTTTCACAAAACCATTATACCCTTTTTTCCCATTTTCAATGGGTTCAGGGTATAAAAAGCGTAAAATTAGTTGAAATGAATGAGAAGCAAATGTTTATTTTATATAAACTAAAAGACAGATCCTTGAAACTGAGATTAGAGTTGATAAGAAAACACAAGATCAAATAATATAGATGGATGATTGATTTCTTATATTCAAAGATCTGCTGACCCAGTTAAGCAGATATGGAATATATATTTAAATTTAGGGTCTTTACGAACGGACAGACGGACGAGCGTATCGCGGCCAGATGCACATCTGAACGTGACTAGATTGTCCCAATCAAGAATATGTATATTTTAAGGGGTCTGCCACGCCCCTTTCTGCCTGTTTAATACATATCCACATAACTAGGTTACCCAGAAATGGGTTCAGGATTCCGGCCAATTGAAAGTTCTTATGGAGTGCTTGTGACAACATTCAACAGCATTCATTGAGCACTTTTGCAACAGTTTTCGAAAACAAGCCAAATTGAATACTAATTAGTCGAGAGCCAAGAAATCGGGCGATGCAAGAACAGTTTAGTGTAAGAGAAGAGGACGTTGACGTCGGCTGAATGAATAATAAAAGAATCAATTAAAAGATTTGCATTTCACAAGGCAACTAATTGAGCCCAGACGAGGTGCGCGCTGGGAGCGCAGTGCGAAGCGACGCAAATTAATTCTAATCAATTTATAATAAGCAGTCAAGCAGGTGAAGGGTAAACAAATTTGCGGACCCGGCCGACGCTGGCGCCGCCGGTGCTCGCAGTGCAATGGCAATAAGTGAATTGCCGGTGTCACAGTCATAATTACATTATGTTAACAGGCCTGTGAAGCTGCAGAGAGGGCGAGCGAGACGGGGGGAGGAGGACTGAGCGTAGTCCGACTCAGTTGGGCATACACACACACAAACAAACACACACACACACACACACTCATTAAAGCCGCAACACATGGCTGTCAGCAATCCTGAAAGACATAAATCAAAACGGCGACACATTGTAGACAGAGGGGGCAGCCGAGAGGGGTGTTTGTTGTGCGTGTGTGTGGGGCACACAATCAATAGAGTGTGTGTGTGTGTGTGTGTGCGTACTCAATAGAAGCGCATTTGCTGGCTGCCTAGATGTTTATATTTATGCCCATATATGTGTTAATTTTATTACTTTACAAACACTGTGGGCGTTCACAAACACTCAGAGACTCACACACACACTCACACACACACACACTCATTCGCACACTCACAGGCTGAAAATGCAGGCGTTTACATGGCGTATGCGCGATATTAATTTGCCATAATCTCGACTCGTTTATTAGCGCAAATAAATTGAAATTGTTATTGGCGGCGTTGTTGCCACGCGCGCCCATGAATTATATTCATTTCATGCCACAGTCAGGCCGAGTCCCTGCAACGCCTTTCGGCTCTGTCATTAGTTAAAGCCGCCTGAAAAATTATTGAAACACCAAATGGCAGTTTTATGCGACCAGAAAAACAACTGAAATATATCGAAAGGTATCGAATCTCGATTACAGCTTTGGGCTGGGCATATTAGCTACGATCGATGTTTGGGTGCTTGATTGAGCAACGTGATTGATTGATTACCAGATGATTGAGCTCTGTTGATTTGTGCCGACGCCTAGCGACGCCCTTTATTTAAAATTCTTATCTAATGAGCTATGTCTATTGCCATGGCGGCCCACGCCGTCTGATGTGAGCGTGGGGCACAAGTGCTTTTCGGCTGTCCTTGAAGGCGCCAGGAGCTGGCCGTCAATAACATGTTCGAGATGGAACATTTTTCCATGGAACGAAAGCGTCGCTGCAGGAATTTCCCTACGTCGGAAGCCATTCTCTCTGACCTGGACACTATGACTACGACTTGACTTCCGCTCTATGTCTATTGTGGCATTAGCTGAAGCACTTGCTATGCTCTAGCCTAGTAACTAGTCCCAAATTGCCTTGCGTCAAATCAAATAAGTTGCAGAGCTCAATCTGCCCATCCGAGCGCGCATTAGCAGTTGACTTTAGTGAGTGAAATAATGCAGAGATACCTGTCTATAGAAACACCTGACCTGGTACCTGGACCTAGATAAACTCAGAGACCCCAAGATAGAGTATCAAATGGTCCCATCAATATTGCTGAATGAAATAATAATGAATTGAATTAAATTGGTTCGCTGCTTAAGCGATTTAGTGGTTGCAAAAAAGAGAGAAAAAGTGGAGCGCAGCTGTCGCCTGGTTACAGCCGCTGCCACCTGGGTGCAATCAATCAGGCAGCGAAAGCTCTTAAACTGCATAAACGGCTCATTAGATATGGCTGCCACAAAACGTGTCGCGTATAAAACTGTCGAGGCATGACACCTATACAGATTCGTATCTGATCTCTGAAAGGATTTACGTGCAATGCAGCCAGCACTTGGATGGATGTGGGCGGATGTGCCACTCTCCCTCTCTCACTCTCTTTATCTCTCTTTCTCTGTCTCTATCTCTCTCTATGTGTCTTTGGTGTGTATTATAACTGCGACATTGCACTTAAGTTGTTTGGCGTCTAGGCTAGCGAACTCAGAGCCCATAACTTATGCTTCATGTGCGGCAGCCCCAAAAAGTAGGCAATGAAATTTGTTTTATGCGCCAATTGCTGACAAACACAGCGGCCATTAGGCAGACAGCCAAATCAGACAGGCAGACAGACAGACAATTTATTAGACAGTTAGTGAGTCGTTCATTTGATTAGAGAATAGAGCGGGCTACGGCTGTGGCTGTGGCTGGGCTGTGACTGTGACTGTGGGTCGGCTGTCAGGAGCAACATTTTAATTGAAAGGTGTATCCGGGCTAAAAGGACCCGCTCGTCAGTCGTCGGCGGATCCATTAAAAAGAGCTCAAGAGCCCGGCTAAAGCCAGTCAGCAGCTTGCTCGAAATGCGCATAATGAACAAATGCCACGGTAATCGATTTGAGTTAACCAATTCGGGCTAATAGCCCTGGTTACAGTTTTTGGCATTGACTCCGGCTGTGGCTTAGCTTCAGCTCCTTGCGGCCGCCCTAATGCGCGCTAAGCGCATTAACAACAACATCTAACGAATGGGGCGCAACCGAAGAATGTTTTCTGCCCAAGCTAGGGTTGACTGTCGAAATACCCTGCAGATTGAGTAGAGGACTGATTTATATAAGAACTCTGAGATGTACTGCAGATAGTAAGTTCTGAAAACCGATCAATTTGACATAGACTATAGAACTTTCCTCTTCTCGAAATGTTCATCCATTAAAAACTGCAAATGTCAACAAAAAGTCATCGATATTTATCGACAGCAACTGCTCAAGCAGCCATCGATAGCACTATTCGAAATGGAATATATATCAATATATTATTAAGACACCAACATACCCTTTTTAGTCCGATTTAATGGGTATGGTATATAACAAATAACACAACTTTGAGCTGCAACTTTAGCCAATACTGCAAGGTAGCCGGGGCCAGGTGCAGGGCAGCGGAGGAGCTTGGCAAATAATAACTCAAGCTCGATTTAGTTTTTGTACCATGTGTGTGTGCTTGAACCCCATGGCAAATCCCCAGACGCTGGCTATTTATTATATTTATAGAAAACACATTAACTCGGTTTTACAGTTGCTGCGGAAAGGGGGGCGCAGGGCCAAGAAGGGCCAAGCATAAAAACAATCAAAATCCCAACGACGAAAATGTGCCCCCGAAAAACGCATTTTGCTTAAATTGTTTCATAATTGATTGATGTGCAGGCAAACAAACAAACACACACACACACACACATACACTGACAGAGGGGGAGAGAGTGCGTGGGAGACAGTTCAGTAGATACAATCAGTCTGATATATAGATACAATATGCAAGGGTCTGCGGGACAGCTTAGGCCGCTCCGATGATTGTTTTTGGGGGCTGCAATTCCTGGCCAGATCCTGGCACAGTTCCATCCGCACACGGCTGGCGCTGGGTAACTTATGTGTCCCGGATTGCTTTTGTTTTTGCCGCTTTGCTTTTGTTTCGTTTGCTTTTGTAATTTTTGGCCCAGCTGCCAACCGCAAATCGCTCCGGCCGTGCGCCGTCTGATGTCAAAATAATTTCAGCGCGCACACACACACATACTGTGGGGGCGGTCTGTTGTGGTAATGGGCGTGGCCCAGTGCCACAGCGAGTTGAGTTATTTAGACAGGGACAGATTTTGGATAGCCAAAGCCAACGGCCTCGCTGCCACGCTGCCACGCCACGGAGCGTGTCCGAAATTGAGTTTTGATTTGAAACCCAATTTCCCGTAATGCGATGCGCGACAAATGACGACGTGGAGCTTTCAGCGATTGTCACAATTCGATTGATTTTTCGCCACACTCACATGCACACATACACATATATATATTATACATATATATATATATATATATATATATAAATATATATATACTATATATAAATGCTTTGGGGTCAGCCGCCTGCCCGACCGTTAGCCACTAAGCATTCGCTGCTTTTGATGTTTCTTTGCGTTTGACTAGCTTCAGTTAATGTACCCGAAATGTTAACAACCGCAGCAACGTGTATGTCTCTGTGTGTGTGTGTGTGCGTGTGGTTATGTGTTGTATGTGTGTGTATGTGCAGTTACCACTTGACAGCCTTCGACGCTTGTAATTGATCTGAGCTGCATAACATAGTCTAGCCACACATAGTCTACACACACATGCAACCACCCACAGCCACCCACTAACACCCACACAATAAGCTTAAGTTCAAGCACCGTTGCTTCCTCCATAGAACCGTTTTGTACTGCCAATAACAATGTTAGTTCACATAACAAATGCTCGAGGTGATACTACAGGACAAACAGACGGATGGCAGGACGAATAGACGTGACTGGATCGACTCAGTCTGTCCTGCTCAGGAATCCTTATACTTTATAAGTTGTGCCATGCCTACTTCTGGTTCAACTCACATGTCCAATACAGAAGACAACACTTTGGAGGCTAGATCGAGTAGCCAAGACAACTTTTTCAGCTTAGCTTCTCGATCAGCATCAATAGTCTGAACTAATTTGTTAATTGATCGATTGACAATGAATCGTGTTGGTCTCTTCATTACTTGTCTATAAGACAGCAAATTAGCTCAGCCGCATTCCATTCGTTCATATGAACAGCCGGATACCTGTGACGCCTGCTTCGTTCACGGATCACTAGTTCGCAGTTAATCAAAATTGTGCCTGACTGTAGCATGTACCCTTACTGTATGCGATTGCTGTATAAATAAGTTATCGACCAGCAGCTAAGTGCGTTCCATGTTGTAATTTCCTTTCCAAGCCAAGTCATAAAAAAGAAAGGCATGCGCTCATCGCTAGAACAAATGAGGGATAGGAAGAGTGAGAGGGAGAGAGAGCGAGAGTCTGCGTTAAATTAATGATGTTTTACATACATCTTAATTGCGTGTCTCTGGCTTTTTGTTGGCGCATCCTTCAGGCCAATTGGCGGGGTCGAACTGGGCCCGAAGTGCCAGTCGAGCGCTCTGCGCCTGTCAGCCAAATTGCTTAGCCCTCGAGCTGCTTATAATTTATTGAAATCGCGGCCAGCCAGCCAGCCAGCAGCAGAAGCCAACGCAGGCCTACAATCAGCAATGCCCAGAGCCCCTCTTCGGCTGGGGCTGTTCGTGTCGCCAATTTGGGGGAAATTGCAAAATCAACGCGCTCGTAAATTGAAAAATGTTGTCAAGTGGGCGGACAAAACAAAAACAAAAACAAAAAACAAAAAACAGAAAAAAAAACAACAACAGCGACGACGACAACAAGGAGAGTGAGAGGAAAATATAGACGAGGCTTGGCCTTTGCCGCCAGTTGACAGTTTGTTAATTAAAACCAGCAGCTGGGCAGGCGGCGGTCAACTGGTCATCCAGTCATCCAGTCATCCACTCAGCCGGTCAGCTGTGCACTGAGGCGCTCAGTCAACGTCTCAAACGCACACACTCAGGCCCTACAGTAGGGCCTCCTGCTCTCCCTCACACACCTAACGCCCGGAGCCCAATGCCAACAGTGAGAGAGCTCTGCAGTTGGCAGACGGAAAACGTCCGTAGTCGAAGTGCTAATAAATTCCCCAACTGTCGATTGTGTGTTGACACTAAGAGAGGAACAATGTGCGCAAAAGGGGGCAAAGGGTGGGGCAGGGAGGGGTCGAGGGAGCGATGTCCTGCTGTTCCCCAGTTGCTACTCACCTATCGTTGTAATTAATGTCAGGGAGTAGAGAAAGGCCGAGGCGTACGTCCATTTGTGCGTCGGTGCATTCATCTGCACGCCGCCAGGCTGATAGACCTTCGACTGGCGCACCGCACGCAGCAGCGTGTCCTGCAACAACAAAGCCAACGTCACACACACACACGGATTTAGTTAGGGATTTCGGTTATTAATTGAGGTTTAAGCGCACCTGGAACAATTGCACCTCCTGGGCAGCCAGACGTGTCCAGTTCTCCTTGTAAAGTATGTTCAGATCCTCGGTTATGGACCACAGTCGATCGACGGTCCTGTTATGATCGATTCAAAGTTATCGATAGACACAAAGCTTGAATTTAGGTGGCAAAAGTGAAACTCACCTGGAACGTATCTCGGCATTAGCTAGCTCGGTGCGCGGATAGGGTTTGGAGGCGGCCACAGCTGTCTCCAGTGCTGTCCCATCCTCCAGTTCGCCTTCGAGCGTTACAAATATAATGGAGCCCATGGCCGTATAGAGCAGTACCAAAAGCAAAACACCTGGCGGAGAACAAGGGGAGAGAGACGGAGAATATGTTTATAATAGTTAGAATAGTTAATTTAAAGGTATGGCATTTGTCATCTATAACCCTATCTGTAGAGTCGGATTATATGAATAGTCGGATGAACAGCCGAACAGACAATCGAAAGGAGAGCTGGATGAAAGGCTGGAGGAACTTTCAGCCGGACAATCTGACGAGCAGTTGAACGGACAGACAGGAGGAACTTTCGGACGGATAGCCGAACGAACAGTCGGACGTCGAGCGGGAAGATTAATTGGAGGAACTTTCTGACAGAGAGTCTGTCTGTCGAACAGGCCACAATCATACGAACAGTCAAACGGACAGTTTGAAGAATAATAAGACAGCCATTGCACAATGCTCCATCACGTAGTGAACGCATATAGCAATGATTATTAGCTTCAGTTCGCTTTAATTTTTTACAGCCATTTATCTATTCACAAAGCTTGGCTAAGGCTTCAACTGTTATCTTTGGTAAAAAGAAAAAAAAACCGGAATGAAAATACTTCAGGTCACTCGACACGGAGCCGAGTCTCAACTGCAGCTCACTCGAGCTCTCCACTGACTATGCAGAACTGACTACAGTCTGCACAGCAGCTTGTTGTATCGGCGACGATTTCCACAGTTCAGTTGCAGCTGTGACTGTGCGGCACTTGGGGCAGCGTAAGGGTCCACTCACCTGTCGCTGATATGCAATGCGATTTAGGCGCCTTTTGGCAGCCGCAGAGGCCACCGCCGCCGTCCCTTTGTTTGTCCGCCTTCGAGGCGGATGAGCTGCCGGAGCCACTGGTGCCCGCACCACTGCCGGATGAAGTGCTAGCACCGCCCTGAGCGCCATTTGTGGCGCCGGCTGCGAAGCACATATTTGAGCCGCTCTGGCGACCAATTCGCGAGCTGCTGCCAGCCACGTTTTCAGCTGTTGTCGCGATGTTGATGTTGCTGCTGCTGTTGATGTTGCTGTTGTTGATGTTGCTGCTGTTGTTGTTGCTGTTGCTGTTGCTGGAGAGAAATGTGGCCAGGGGCAATGACGAATTTTTGTTCATTGTCCCACGAAACGAGGCAATCAACGTAAGCTCCGCCTCCTGCAGTCAATCAATCAGGCTAAGCCCACTCTTTGGCCAAATGAGCAACTGGTTAAATGACCAAACGGATCAAATGACCAAATGACCAAATGATCAAATGACCAAATGGCCAAATGACCAAATGAGCGAATGAGCGTATTGCAATCAAATCAAAAGCTTTGGCGCCTCATGTGGCACGTAATTTGCATCCTCTTCGACTCCTGCAGCCGCGCGGCTTTTACCGCCTTTTTTTTGTCGCAACACGTTATTATGTGACCGTCATAAAACGTTGTCGACAGCAATGAAAATGTTGCAGTTGTCGTTGTCGTTGTCCTTGTTGTTTCTGCTGTTGTTGTTCTGGCTGCTGCTGTTGTTACTCTCGTTCTTGCGCGGAAATGTTTTTGGGCAAAAATTGTCGCCGGATGCTGCAAATGCAAAATATTTTTTGTGTGAAAAAAAAACTGGTGAAATGAAAATGAAAATTGCTATTCGAGGCACACACAAAACGTACACACACCCACAGAGAGAGAGAGAGAGAGAGAGAGAGAGAGATGGTGTAGACAAATTGCATGGCAAATGTTGTGTAATTGACTTAGTCGCGAGCGGGGAGCAAAAGTTATTGCAAGCAACTGGCTTATTAAGCCGATACATTTAATACCCTGCAGCCATGTGGCAAGGACACTTGAGCCGGGTTAGCTGACCTCAAACATCAGTGTTACGTAATGCACAATAGCAACTAGCTCCCACTGTCATAGCTTCGAGCAGGACTTGTGTAAGCTGTCGATCTCCAAGGAAATTCTGGCATCAACTATTTATTATTAGCTTGGCTTTTGCGCTAGCTGCCTTTTGCAACCCTTTAGTAAAGCAGCAAAGCTCGAGCGTTTCAGACTTTATCTCCAAATGAAAAATTCAAATTTAAAAATTTCTCACATCTTAAATTTCGTTTTCATTTTCATTTTGTGTGCCAAGTTGCCAGCAGCATGTAGTTGACTGACAGTTAAATTGTAACTTCTTGCTAACCTGGCTATCATTTTCATTTCAATGTGAACTCTGACAGGATGAAGTGATCCAACATGCATGCAGTAACTTAACACCTAGTCAAGAGGATGGCTTGTTAAAGCAGCCAGCAGCATGATGCACAGCGTGAATGCAGCTGCTTTGTTAACATTTGACAGCACTTCAAGCAGCATAGTTAACCACTTAGCAGCGAGTTCCGTTATCAATTGTGTTCACATACAAAGTTTTAATGAGTTGACTAAGTCAAAACTTAAGCAAGAAATGCCAGAGAGCGGGAGAAATTTGGTATGCCTAGGAGGAAACTAATCAAACTCGCATCTTCATGTTAAATGTGACAGAATTGTCAACTTTAACAGTGACAGAAATTCAATTTGTAACAAAGCAACGTTAAATGTGGCTCCAACAGTGAACTGTTAATGTTGCACAACCTCTAACTCTAACACTGTTAACTGCGACAGAAATGCTAAGCTTAACTGTGCACTGTTAAGTGTGACAGAAGTGTTAATGTTTACAGCAATCAAAGTTGAAAAAGCCAATATGGAAGCAAGTAGCCAGAAAAAGCTATTTTGAAAAGCTTTAAGTAACAATTATATTAAATAGTTATTGATGTAATACTTTAACATTTAACATTTAGATAGAATGTATAGGTTATGAGCACTCAATGTTAAATAACATAATTTAATATAATGTAATGCACAGTCACTAAACTATATATATGTATATAGATATATATATATATATATATATATATATATATATATATATATATATATATATATATATATATATATATATATATATACTCGAAAGCTTAGCTATCTTACTTCATCTTTTGCCCCGTGAATATGCTCGCATATAGAGTATAAGGAACAGCAGCAACAAATGAACTGTGTTTATGCTAACTGAGTGTGTGGCCCGTGTCTGTGTGGGTGGCTGATGCCAGCGCGTTATCTGATAAACGTGAAGATGGCCAACATTTAAATTAAAGATTGTCCGCCAAGCACAAAAAGTTGTCGAGTTGCTGTTGCCCACGAGTTGCTGTTGTTGCTGAGCACGTGTGCTGCCATTCTCATTCATTCAATGGCACTTCAATTAGGACCGAAAGTTAACATTTTGCTGCCGTGGCTGCCGCTGCCGATGCCGCTGCTGTGTGTTTTGCTTATGACTTTCATTTTTGCTGGCTCATTCGCAATGCTAATTACAAAATTCCAACGTATAATCACGTCACGTTTTCCACACATTCACTTACTCAAACACACTCACCTCCTCAAACAATGAGAGACAGAGAGTTCGAGTGAGGTGCGAGTGAGAGAGATAGAAAGAGAGAGAGATTTATTTCTATTGCGGCAGATTTTGAGGATTATTGCAATGATAGGCGCAATGTGAATTATGGCTATAACGAGACGTATTAAACGAATCAAATGATTTAACAAATGCTAAATAGCATTCATTTTATGCACACACACATACAGAGCACACGCATACACTCACACTCACACACACACGCACATGCACATGCACATTTGCATAAAGGTATTATTTTGCTTTTAATTCATTGAGCATTCATTAGCTTTGACAAACAACCAACAGGCAAACACTTTTCAGTCAATACGTTTGGCTGATGCTCGTTCAGATTGAATAGATCCTTTGGTCAAAGCAGCTCGCAAGCTGTGAGCGATGCAGAGCTCGAGCTCTGCTCTAGACGAAGATTAACTATGATGATATGTACCGGAACATGTTCTCTGATACACATGTCAAAGTCAGCTGGAGACACCTTTTATGCTCTTTGTGAATTGAGAATTAAAAACTATTACATACACATATAGAATGCACATCAAAACAATTATAAGCCGCTTAAGTCGAGCACGGCAATCACTTAACATCTGCTGTCAATTAATGCGTGCAACTTAGACAGCAAACCTGCCTGAAAGCGAGAGACACTGCAATGATTTTTGGCATACGCTGCATTTGTGGAGCTCGAAGAGAATTCGAGCTGGGTCAGAGTGCGAACAAAGCTAAGTACAGCCATTGATGGCCAGACAAAGGCAGCAGGCTAAAGGCCAACCAAATGGAAAATGATAAAATATATATGATGCAGATATGTATGTATATAGATATATATATATTGAGACATATGAATCCAGCAAAGCTGAAACTGTCTACGAACACACCATGCAAAGGCCTGCTTTCTGCTTGATTAATACAAGAATAACTTTCAATTGTGAGCAGCTTTAGCTGTGCTTAGAGCAGAGTGGCTAGAAACAAGTTGAACACTGAATGCCCTAAGATCAAATGTTATCTAATCAAGGTGTGAGCTGGAGTGCTAAGACCGATTTTAGCTAATTACGATTATAGAAAACATCATTAGCTTTCTTAATTCGGAGTCATATATCGAAGCTTTCGCCATTCTTTGTGTCTATTACTATCCCCAGCCCAAAGAGCCTTCAAGACATTTTAGTACAGCTGCCAGACATATGTATTGAGCCAGAAACAGTGTATGGCATACTTTAGCCGCACAGAGTGCTTATGGCCTTTGTCATCAAGAGTGTGACACGTGGCATGATACAACTCTAAGCAGTATCAATTGTCTAGTTTATATGGGCTTTTTATATATATGCATATATGTATATTGAATCACATTCAATGCCTGAGCCCTACTCAGTCCACTCTTTGCAAGGATATTTAAAGTTCGGCGCTATGAGCACTTCTTCTAGCTGACTTGCTCATTTAATCTGCCTCTCAATGGCTTGTGAGTACAGATGTCAATCACATGCGCTCAGTCAGAAACAGTCTTGGCATGTTTCATCAAAAATATTTTGGATATTTTCGTTTGGGCCATTATGACGCTTGAATGGCTGTCTGTGCTTCGCTCAGTTTGTCTGCTGGCTGTCTGTTTGTCTCTCCCTCTCCCCCACTCTCTGTATCTGCCTCTCCCCCGCTGTGTGGCATAATTCTCGGTTCCCTTCACAGATGTCGATTAGAGTTTTCATTTCAATTTCATTTTCACATTTCAGTTCAAGCTGCTGGGCCTCGGCTTAATTCAGCTCGACTCAACTCGCTTGAGTATTTGCGATTGGCCCATATGGCTGCCCTGGCTCTGGCACTCTTTTGACAGTCGCTGCTGTTTAATCACGCCCATAGACCAGCCCCCTCCCACACACACACACATACACAGAGCCAGACAGCTACCATCATGCACATTGAGTGCTCGGCTCTGACATTCGATACACATTCATCGCACCTTTTTAATTGCTGACATTTATTGAACGCTTGCCGTGTGTTAAATCTACCGTAAGCACACAGCAGAAAGCGCCTGAATGCCACGTGTATACCAGAATGTGTGTATGTATGTATATATGTATGTATATATGTATATATACATATATGCGTGTGTGCGTGTGCCTTTGACTTAAGTGCAAACTTATGCCAATTATGTGCAGCTTTTGCCTGCCATGTAGCGCCATCTCTTTGCCACACAGCTCTGTCATGAAACCTTACACACGCACAGAAGGTGTGGAAGAATATGTAAGAGTTGTCTAGTAGGTAATATCTGTAGGTGAGACACCCTATGCCATGAAGATTTTGAAGGACTTAGTCTTGCAGAGGTCATATCTAAGTTAATACTATATAAGAGTTCATATGCATATACATATATACATATACACATACATATACTCATACATACATACAGAGATACATATATCTACATATAGGAGCTCACTATGCACAATCATCAAATTATATTCTCATTTATCCATTTCCCATGCATCCAGGGTATGCGAGCAGAACGCACCAGAAAATAGAGAAAAAAAAAAGAAGGAAAAAAACAAGAAAAGCTCAAGCAGATTACACGGATCATTAGGTCAGATGAGAAAGTTCATATGTTCTTTTCTTCACACTAAACACGACGTCCAGCACTTAATCAAATGCAAGGCGGAAGAGAGCAGCTGAAAGCTGAAAGGAATTCTTGTCGCAGCTGCAGCAAGTTCCTGCCACAGCTCCGACTGCCTGTCTGCCTGTCGATTTGAGTGCTCGTCGGGCGTTTGTCAATCTGTGAGGGAGCTGGCTGGCTGCCTGGCTGGCTGGCTTTTCAAAATTCCAATGGCATCGCAATATTCCTGATTGAGACGAAAGTTAGTTTAAGCACAGGACACGCAGGCGTTTAGCTGCAGCAACTATTTGAGGAATTTTGATAGCAACTTGCAACTGATTTGCCCCACATGGCAAATCAAATAAAGCGGCTGCTAACAGCATCTTTGTCTACCTCACCCTACTGCTCCTTCTTCTTCTCCCCAAGCTGTAACATCAT
This sequence comes from Drosophila paranaensis, assembly GCA_035047545.1. Taxonomy (NCBI): domain Eukaryota; kingdom Metazoa; phylum Arthropoda; class Insecta; order Diptera; family Drosophilidae; genus Drosophila; species Drosophila paranaensis. The sequence goes on along the minus strand of JAWNPL010000177.1, from coordinate 703,075 downwards.
TTTGAAACCACATCTCCAGCTGCAGCAGATACTGTGTATTTCGTTAAGTGCTGTGCGCTGTCTCGTTTCATATACCCTTTCGGTAATGGAGTCTGCCGAATGGTTCTGCACCAATCAGCCGAGCACACAAAAAGCAGCAGACTTCAGCTTCACTTAAAGTTATCGATATTTAGTAATCGAAATATGTCTATCTATATAATTAACGAAGGCGTATTCTTTCCAACAAACAGAGTATCTGATAGCCGTTACCAATGCACATCATTTGCGTTGGCTTTATTGATGAGCAGCTGTGGCAAGGAAATTACGCATACGCACTGCCTGCCACAGACAGAAAAAATCATTCGCAGTGCAGCTGCTGTCTCGGAATCAAATCCCAGGCGCTAAACAACAAGAGTTCCAGAGCGAGACAGATATATATATATATATATATATATATATATATATATATATATATATATATATATATATATATATATATATATATATATATATATATATATATATATATATATATATAGAGATAGAGAGAGAGAGAGAGAGAGAGTAGAGAGCTGTGGGGCCCCGCAGGCTACATTGTGTTGGGAAATGTGTGTTCTAGCAAAAGGACTGCAAAGCATCCAGGAATATCCCTTTCGCAGCCTGTGCGGTTCGTCTTTGGTAGCTTGCTGCACAATTAAACTGCAAATCACGCCTCAGATTTGGTAAAAGGCATCCAACAGCAACAACAAAGAGAAATAGCACCAGCCACACAAAAAGCAATTGCAAAATGGCACAAAAAAATTGGAGCATGGCTGAAGGCTGGCTGGTCGACAACCGAACTGAAGCGGAGCCAAGCCAGGCCAAGTCGAGCCAAGCCAAGACCCAATCCAAGCCAAGCCAAGTCCAGTCCAGTCCAACCCAGCCCAGCCACCCAAAAGCAACCAAACGAAGCCAAACCAAACCAAACCAAACCAAACCAAACCAAGCCAAGCCAGACGAAAACAAGGCTCGAAAACCCTAGAGCCAAATGGCCAAATGGGGCAAAGGAATTTGCTGGCAGATGCGGATGCGGATGCAACTGCAGTTGCCGATGGAAATGAGAATGGGCATGCGGATTAAACAGCTCAGCCACAAAAGCTGGCTCCGGTTGAAGCATAACAGCCGCTATGAGTGGATTAGGCTAACAGAGAGACAGCTAAGCAGATAGTGTTATAGATAGGTAGGGAGAGATAAAGAGAGTGAGAGGAAGGAGAGAGAGAGAGAGAGAGAGAGAGAGAGAGAGAGAGAGAGAGAGAGAGAGAGGAAGATAGAGAAAAAGAGAGAGAGAAAGAGACAGAGAGAGATAGACAGAGAGAGATAGACAGAAAGAAAGAAAGAAAGAAAGAGAGAGAGAGAGAGAGAGAGAGGAAGAGAGAGAGAAGAGAGAGAGAAAGAGACAGAGAGAGATTGACAGAAAGAAAGAAAGAAAGAAAGAGAGAGGGATACAGTCAGAGAGAGATAGAGTCAGAGAGAGACAGAGTAAAAGAGAGATAGACGAAGAGAGAGAATGAAAGTGAGAGGCAGAGAGAGAATAAACTGCGAAAAAATTAAGAGACTACTGTCCGACTACAATAGAGTAAGAAACAGGTACAAAGTGTAACAAACAGAGACAGAGGCAGAAATAATGGGATCAAGAGAGAATGAAAGAAAGAGCGTGACAAACAGTGAAAGAGGCACGGAGGAACACCTAAAAGGACTTGATTAAATAAAAATCTTTTGAGTATTTCCATAGGATTCAAATAGTCATTATATAACGTGAATATCACTTTGGTCAGACAACATATAGTGATTACTCAATATAGTGGACACCCCGTAAATAGTGACCACCCAAAAATTTGACATGGAGTACTCCAGATAGTGGAAAATCGAAAACCTCCAAATAATGAACCGAATTATTAAAGGAATTTTCTTACGAAAAAGCAGCCAAAAACTGAAAACGAATGTTGTTAATGATTTTTTGCTGTTTAAACAAATTAAACGAGTTTTTGACCACGAGTTTGCAAAACCTCGATAGTAGAGACCAGGTCGCGCAATAATTAGTCCACTATACCCAGGCAGCACTGTACCTATCTAAGTGATTCGTTTTATAAATAAGATGAGATGCAATGATAACTTTTGATCACAATTGCAGGCCAGCGAATAGGGAGAGCACTTGAAAGTTGAGCTAAAAGTTGAACGGGCCACGCCAAGAAGTAAAACGTCTTGTGCATCTTCAGAAATGGAGAGTTGTTTGCCAAGGACGAGCTGAAAGTCGTCTAAAAGCAAGGCTACGAGAGAAAAAGATTTATTACAATAATGAAGCGAAGTTTACACACACTCGACAGCATTGGCAGGGTGCACAAATTTAGGTCTGTCGACGGTCGGCAGACGGGAGGCGGGAGGCGGGAGACGGGAGACGGCTAAGCTATCACTAGCAACGAGCTATGCATGTCTGATTCTGCTTACACAAGTCTGCCCAATTGTTCATCCTTCTCTAAGCTGCGTCTCCTGCCGGAGTCTCAGCACTGGCAGGCACATTGGTCAACAATGAAACGAAAAGCCTCACAATTTGCTGGCCAACAAGTTGAACTTGAGCAGCCCTGGAGGCCAGCACGCCCAGTGGCCAGCCCGCTGAGCCGGGGGCGTCCTCAGACAAATGCTTGGGCTTTGCCCACTCGAGCGGCCCTTGGTTTAGATTGTAACCAACTCAAGTTAACCCATTAGTGCTTCGAGTGGCGTGGCCATCTATGGATGGATGTGTGTGGGTGCGGCTCTACCCGAAAATTGCAGCCAAATGGAGCAGGAGCAAGCCAGAAAGAGAGCGGGAGAGGGGAAGAGAACGGAGGGCAGATAGTGAAAGTGTTGTAAACCCAAATATGTGCTACAAATAAACCGGGAGGCAAAATGAAAATGAAAAAAACAATTTGAACGCAGTCACGTCTGACAATGAGAGAGTATCTCCTTGTTGTTGACGTCGTTGCTGTTGCTGTTGCTGCTGCTGAGAGCTGCTGATTTTATAGGGCAAGCAAATAAATTGAAAACAGAAAAAATAATAACAGAGAGCTCTAGAACAAATGAAAGAAAAACAAAAAAAAAAAAACTAATGCCGACTGAAGAGCACGCAAAATTGAATACCCTTTCAGAAAGTGAGAATTGACGAAGATGGAACTGAATGTCGGAGCAATGCTAAAGGAATTCAGTGAGTTGAGCAAGAAAAAATGCTAAGATTTGCGTTTAATTGTTGAAGTTGTTAATTAAAAATCAAATTAAAGGAAAGGCCAAGGAAAATTCCTGCAAAATGCAATCAAATAAGAGAGCTAAGATTTTTTTCTTATTTACTTCAATTCATTTTGCAGCTTATTGTCTTAAGTACTTTGACTGTTAAGATTAATCAAGAATATATACGATATATATGTACTGGATGTAACTCTTTAACAACTTAAAAATATCTTCCCAAGAGAAGCATCACAAGGAACTGTTCCTAATGAACTTGTTAGCTAAATAAATAGAATTGCTGTTTGACCTTAGCCATAAACTGTCGCGCTGTTGTTAGTCTAGCTCGATTGCCGAAATATATATAACAAATATATACTCTCTTGGATCCCTATAGCACAATGAGAGGCAGGCATCAGCAACCCGGGCTGTTAGCCAAATCGAGATTGGGCCAGATAAAAGCCACTCGGTTCGTTTGATTGATTAAGCGTATATGCATACCTAATGGGCTTGGAAATGCCTCATTCGGTGCGTTAGACGTTTTATAAAGTACACACGGCTAGGGTATCAAAAAAGCGCTGTCGAGAGAAAAAAAACAATATAGAAAGAGAGCAAAAATACAAAGAAAAAAAATGTAAAATGTGCAAGAAAATCGACCCGGAGCAGCCCTGAAAACCGTTCTAGCCATCCAACTTGGGTTCTTCGTCAATTTCGAGTCCTGCAATGATTGAATGCCCCTACACAAACACAACACACTCATGCGCGTGTGTGTGTGTGGGAGAGTAAGTGTTTGTATACATACATATATACATATATACATATATGTATATATATGTATGTGTGGTTGTATGTTTGTGTGTATATGGAAAAGACTCAGCTCTAAATTCAATTGAAACTCTTAGCTCGGGCTCAGCGTGGCTGGCGTCGAAGTTAACGTCGACGTTGACGTTGACGTTGACGCCGACAGCGCCGCTGACGTCCCCTGTAAAAGCAAATGAAGAATTTTGTGTGCATTTTTCTAGAGCAGCTGCACGTACAAAGCAACTGAGGCGAGGCGAGGCGAGGGCCGGGACGCCACTGGGCTGAAGGGCGGCCAGATATCTTGGCATTGCGGCCAGGCAACAAACCAACATGAAATTGTTGTGCTAAACATAACAGAAAAGAGCGTCTAACCGAAGATTCAATTCCCTGAGATGGCTTAAAAGCAAGCTGCTATTAGATGAATTTGATAGTAGTTGGCAACGGAGTAGGGACTTTTGACCAAGTTAGTTACAAATTATAGAATTTACTATGGTATTGCCATATAACATTCCGAAGAAGACGAAGTTTACGAAAGCATTTGAAGCGAATCTTTGAGTATGGGAATACGTTGAGTAACAGAGAGGCATGGGCATATATTGTCCCGATAAGCTGTTAGAAATAGAGCTCTATATAAAAAGTATTTCCTTCCATGAGTGACATGCTTCCTTACGCATTAACAATGCCCTTAACTAATCTAGAAAACCCAAACGGAAAACAGAAAAATAAAGCGCAGAAGAAGCAGAAATTGCTGAAAAACTCACAGCACACACACACACACACACACACAGGTACACGTGCTGGTGGAAATCATGAAATATGTAAGGTAAACTAAGTGAAAAAGAAATGGAAACGCAGACAGAGACTGAGACTGGGAGTAAGACTCAAACGGGCAGCAAAACAAGATGCAAGTCCAAAGTGCTGTGCCTCGAATTTTGATGCACTCGCCATGCGACTTGCATCTTACAGATTTGTCTACAGCCACACAAACACACATAGATACAGAGAGATGTGTGTGCGTGCGTGTGCATCACAATAAAGATGCCAAGCACAACATGGTGCACGTTGCTGGGGCAGATGGGCGGCTGGGCGTATGGGCGTATGGGCGTATGGGCGGATGGTAGCTTGGGTCACTGCCACAAGTGGCGCTGCGACGACGCGACGTTGACGCTGTCGTTGATTGGCACAAGGCCAGACGATGTGCTGAATTTTCATCTCTGCTCGCATCTCGCATCTATTTCAGGCGCCCTTCTAACAAGCTCGCAACTCTCGAGTGCTGTTCAGCAATGAATGCGCATGTGTATCCACAGATAATGACCGAGTGCCTTCAATTAGCAATCGGCCATTTTGGCATTGAGACATCTGCCCCAAAGTACGTGTTTGAATAGCTGCGGCTTTGCCAACAGCCAGCTCGCCAAACAAAAGCCGAAAGCACACCAACACTAAGTACATCTCTATTGCAGCGAAGCAGCTAACTGCGATTAGGCGCTGAGCCCACGGGCTGAAGACTTTCGTTGCCAAATCTGTGGACAAAACTATGCTTGAAACGTGAGGAGCACTGCTCGGAAATGCAGAGCATCATTTAATCATTAAGCAGCGGAGGCCAGAAACTAACTGCTGCTGTTCACAGATCTAGGTTAGTCCAAAGATCTAGAGATAAGACGAAAGACTCGTTAGACTTGCTCAGCAAACGGCAAAGCGGGATAGTCATTAACTAGGAAAACAACTAATGAGGCACAACTAATGAAGCAATTGAGTCACTAGGAATATAAAACTGATTTAATATTAATATATTAATAATTAATTAATATTAATATATACAGAACTGGGAGAGCTCCAGTCGGAGCAACTTAACTAAGCTCTCTGATTCTGAACAGGAGACAAACTTAGCTCTCAAATATTGTTCTAACATGAATAAGGAATTTATCCAGCTGAATATTAGATCACAATTATACGCCGTGAGAAACCATTGGATAGGAAAAAAAGACCTTGCTCATCGGAGAGATAACCAGCTCAGCGTGCATCGCTGTAAGCATTTAAGTCCAGAATGGATAGGTGTAACTCATACATCATAGATCACTGTAGCTCAAGCATCACAGTGACTCAAACGTCTAAGTATAGCAGGGATCACTGTAAATCTGAGTTAAGCATAGATCGCTTTAATTAAATAACTAAGCTCAGCATAGATTGCTTTAGCTCAGTCAAACATGCTAGCTCAATGGACTGAGCTAAATCTACTCAGCTCTCGCTTTATGGAGTCGACCACGCATTCATTCTATCTTGCACAGATCCTCTTTAATCGGCTCAGAATCAACGAGCTCATAGTGACTGTTCACTCCTTACCCTCAGCTAGCAAGTGAGATCAGAGATCAGAGTCTAGCACGGTCGTCCCATGGAATACTCAATACAGAGCTCACCTCATAAACTCCTTACCCCTTTAGTTAAGCAATGTATCTTAATTAACCTCGCTTAATATTTAACTCGCATTCAGCGAGTGCAATTTGCTCTCGTTACATCATATTTCGCTGCTCGGTTATTATAGCGCCGGGAGAAGCGGCCGCCTTTAGCCATTGCGCTGAACGCGTTGGCAAATGCCGTATTCCACAGTCGATGCCACACTGCAATATTTCAGGGCCTTTAGAATTGTTCACACACTGCCTACAGATTGGCTCTGCGCACTCATTATCCGTGGCATTGGACGTGCATCAGTTAAGTAAATCACTCATCGAGCTCGTGAGGCCGACGCCGCAGCAAAACGATAACCGGCCGCAACTGAGTTGCCGAAAATCAGGGACCCAGCCAGACCCAACTCAAGGAGCGAACTTAAAAGCCGCAATAAATAAATCTTTTGGGGCAGTCATGGATGCAAACCAAACACGGCCATAACTGACGCGTCTCTCTCTCTCTCTCTCTCTCTCTCTCTCTCTCTCTTTCTTTCTTTCTCTCTCTCTCTGCCTCTCTCTCTCTGATGCCGTCAGTTCGTGTGCCAGCGGCTTTCGGAAGCGTAACGGAACGTTGCCGGAAGGGTGCCCGGATTCGACGTTAGCGAAGGGAATTCGGAAAAGGGAGCGGCGGAGGCAGCTCTGTCTGCATAATGACCCACAAGCATAGAAAAACTTTTCTCTTCACAGTTTCTTTTTTTTCTCTGTTGTTGTTATTGTTGTTGTTGTACCACATGCCAGCAACTTGGTAATCTTTTGCATCATCGAGAGCGAATGAAGTACGTGTCGTGGCCAGGACGAGGCCAGAAGGAGAGCCTGCCAGTGGCTACTGTTGCGTTCTCTGGCGCTACAAATGCATAAACAACAAGAAGCCCATTCAATGACTGACTGACTGACTGACTGACTGACGGACTGACTGACGGACTGACTGAGTGAGGTGACTCTGCGCCTGACCGACAAACGAACTGAGTTAAAATTGCACAGACACGAATCCCTGGAATGGCAATGGCAATGGATATGGGCAATGGGCAATGGGCACTGAAAATGGAACCAAGACTCCAAGGGGATTGAGTATCGCCGCGCCTCTGCACTCGCTCTGCGCTCGCATATGTATGGCCGGCCAACACGTTCATTCATGCCCCGGAACGTGTTAAGGAGCTGGAGGATTTTATTTTCAATGCAAGAGCCGCATGTCCTTTATCTCTAGACGTGCGTCTGTGTTCACACTGTGTGTGCGAGGGGTAAATTTAATCAGTATAGCATTTCCACCCATTTCGACATACAACCTGAATTTAGATAACGAATTATGCAATGGGTCGACATCTCAATTCGTTTTTCGGGGCGTTCCACATGGCGATGGACTCGTGACTCACGAAATATACGATATTCCCATAATGTATGAGAATTGGGTTTCATTAAAGAAAACAGTCCCACTTGATAGAAGATTGAAAGTACATATACTCCAGCCAGGCATCCAGCTCGTAGAGCTTAGACAAAAAACTACAGCAAAATATGTCTTATATTCGATTTATACCTAAGCAATATATACTCATGATATGGTTATGTGGATCATATTAGATTCATTTGCAGTCATACTATGTTATATGATTCTACTTGGCTTTATTATGGATAATGTATCGACATATCAATTTTCTTATATTTATCGATTTATTGTATTTCTCATATTGATCAATTCATCGATATCGCATTCATCGTATAAATCACGCTATGCTTCCGCTTAAGACTCGTGCTCACAACTGGTTTTATGACCGTTTACTCGGCTTCGAGTTGAGTTGACATCCAGCTCTAGCTACAAATACAATTGTTGCACACACGTCTCTATGTGAGTGAGTGTGTGTGTGTGAGTGTTCGTGTCTGCCATGGAGGCGCCTCAAAGCGCACGTAACATGTGCTTGTGCCTCATTTGTGGAGCCTTAGGCTCGTTTTGCAGAGGTCAGCAAATTTTCATTTTAGCCCCTGCGTTTTTATACACACTCGAGAGCACACTCACTCATACACACACACACACACACACACACACATAGAGCCATTCACACTCACACGCATAGTCGTGGCGCACAGTGGCACAATTTAGTAGGTCGCCAGGAAATGACAGTTATTGCCTTTCGCCCTTCGCCTATTGCCGAGACCAAAAGAAGTAAAAAAGTAGGCAGTTCAGATCGTTTTTACACCACAATTACGAGCGATGAATGAAAATGCAATGGAAATGCCTTTTTAAATGGCCCGTCGCACACACACACACATAGAGAGAGAGAGAGAGAGAGAGAGAGAGAGTGAGAGAGAGTCGTCAATTTGCCACTTCGTCAGTTCGTCCACTCGTTCAGTCGCTGCTAGCCGTTTCACAAAAAGCATGCAACGAATTTGGCACAAAGCGCAATGCCCAATTGTATGCAACGTTTTTGTAACTTGCCACACAATGGACGCCGCAAAGGGGCAAGGGCAGAGGCAGAGGCAGAGGCGGAGGCGGACGCGGAGGCAAGGGGGTTAGGCAACGGCACACGCCCCAGCCGCATCACGTGTTGACACTGTGGCCATTTTTGGCCTCTTGTTTCGCATAGCCTGAGCTTATTCTGTTTGCTTCGCCATTGTTCTGTTTCGGTCACTTGTTAACAACCAAATTAAGTTATATGCTCGAATCCTTTCGGGCCACCGTTCGTCATGTAACGGATCTCAGGTCAAGTAGCTCGCCAGAGCAAACAACAACAACAAAAAAAAAACAAGAAAACCAAAAAGGTAAACGAGCTGCTGTATGCAGAGCAAATTGGCAGCCAAAGAAACAATTCTTACCCGAACTCAAGAGAACTCAACAATTGCCAACAATCGAATTCGAATGGCTCAAGAACTTCGTCAATATAATATTATTAGCTTGGCATATAAATAAACATATGGTATATATATTTGATTGACCTATTTACATACAATTTCATTCTTATTATTGTTATACTGAGTTTCATTTGGGGTTCCTTTAATGGCTAAGAATTTAATGAATGTGCTTATCAATAAGATTTTCATTGTTATTATGTTTGGAAATGAAGGAGGTCTTAACATGGGGATAAGCAGGGTGCAAATTGAACTACTGCACCAAATTGCATACTGAAAAACGACTTTGTCTCATGGATCACAATGTTGGCATCGCCCCCAGAATGTTGACAAACTATCATGAAATGATAAAGATTCTGCAGGCTAATCTAAAACGATCGAATATATATGAAATAATAATGCTGGCTGGGTAGATATTGAAACGAGGACTACGGCAACATGGAGACCAGGAAGCAAGTACGTGTCAGCTACTACCTCGAGACATAACAACTCATCAAATTTAGATAGCTGCACTCGAAGATATGCTCAGTAGCCCAGCGATGGCAGCGGCCAGTAGACTAAGGAATGATCACGACTAGCGCTAGAGGTCGGAAAATAGTAGATAAGGAAGCCAGGACTTCTATTGAGGTGACAGAGGCAGCCATTAATGAACGGAATGTGTAAGCGATGTAAGTCCTGGCTCAGCATAGCTAAATATTGAATGACTAACATATATTCTATATACTACTCAAACTAATAGTCGGCCAACCTTTTTAGCATAGTCCGCAATGCAGTCAGGCAGACCAGTCAGTGTGACGCATCTTCACCTACCTCCACATGATCCAAATGCAATTAAGAACCATCAGCATCAAATTCTTAAGTCGCTCTGGCTATTAGCACTCATAGAGCAATGACTGAAATCTCGAACTTATTTCAAGCTTCCACATGCCATGGCACTTGCAAATTTGACAACTGCCTAAACCACCTAGTAATAAAAGTTGAAAAGTGCCAAGTGATAATAATAAATATAATAGAAATGCAAACTTCGTTGCTTTTATATAAGCCTATAAGCCGATTACATTATAACAATGCTGAATCTTATGCTTCGCCAACTATCTCACTTAACCCAAAAGAAAGCAGAGCACATACGCCCACACGGAAAGAATCACCCAAGTTTTAAGCTGCTTCTATTCACACGAGGGGTTTCATCAGCCCATCAGCCCATCCGCCCGTCAGTCCCAACCAACTCTCACTAACCTACGCCATTTTGGTCGCCATCACACTTGCCCAAACTTTGTCATAATCCAAAGCCAAAAAACCAATAGACCAATCGACCAATAGACCGCGAACCGAAAAAAAAAAGAAAAAATGCCAAACTGAAATGGGAAAACTGAAAGAAAAACCACATGTGAATGACGCAAAGCGACCGGAGTCGCCGAATCGAGGCTTTGCCCACACGCACGTGTGCAGTTTTTCGCATTGGGTGCGACTTTGCCTTTTATTTTCGGCTGCGGGGTGCGAAATACATGAAATGAAACATTTTAACAATAAATGCAAATTTAGCTAAGCCGCCTATTGCCGACAACAGCATCAGGAACAACAACAAAAACAACAACAACGGCAACTAACAACCGAATCCTACGACACAAATAGACACACACAGCTGCACACGCCCTCGCCCCGTCCCGCCCCGCCCCGCCCACGCACCAAAATTGAAAAGTTTATAAAGCAACTCCCAACCAAACAACAACAAACAAAAAGAAGAAGAACTTTTGTAAAAATAAAATCGTAAACAAATGCGGCATGCGCCCAACTAACAGATACCCGATAAAAGCTATCAAATGTTGCCTGAGTACATTTGTCAAGTTTGCATGACATCTGAGGAGGACCAGCCCAGGAGATATGCAAAGTAAATATCAATTTCAAAAGATTATTATAATCTGGTTTACCAATTTCATTGGGTTCGGGAATATGAATATTTGCTATATATCATATATATATAGTCAACTATAAGTGAAACTTGTTTCATATACGCATTAATATAGCCTTAATAGCTGGCGATCCTATCTTATCTTAGCTCTATTCGGCAGCAAGTCAGCTTGATAAATATAGGTATACGCATGTTCATATATATCTTTAGCTGATACAGGGTAACTAATCTCTGCCGGCACTGCTCACTGCTCACGTATGTCATCTACAGGGTATACAAAACGCACGCGGGCCATGCAAATTTTTCGCTTTATTTTCACGCGCAGCTGATACACAAATCGTTACGCTTCGGTGTATGGATATGTATATATGCATGTGTGTGTGTGCGTGTGTGTGTGTGTGTGTGTGTGTGTGTGTGTGTGTGCGAGCGTGAAAAGTGAATGGCAAAATGTGTCAGCACGCGGCGCACTGGGCGCATAGAGGTCGAGATTCGGTTTCACAAATTTGCTGCCCGACTTTGGGCGCGCCTGACCAATTGTATGATTTAATATGACAATGTGTTTGCTGCTGTGCATGCAAAATCTCTATTTGTGCGGGAGTGAGAGTGTATATGAGTGTGTGTGCTTGTGTGTATATTTCTATTTGCGTATATACATATGTATATATATATATGTGTGTGTACAATGGGCTGGCTAAGCTGTTATTCAATCACAAAACTATACACAGAGCATCTAAAAATAACAAAATAGCTTTGAACTCGCTTTGCATTACTGAATGAAGCCTCACTTCAAATGCTCTGCTAAGAGTTAGCGAGAATTACACGGATATCTATATATAAGGTATTGTGTGGTAGGTTAAAGTGAATCACCCTGACATGTGGAAGCTGAGACTTAGGCCAGGTGCGATTTTATGCACGGATTGCGAATGATATGTTAGAGCGTTGTTGGTAGTGTCTGGAGCTATAAGGACATGCATATATATGTAATATATTAACTACAAACGATTTGTTAACTTACTATATACATCATGCTAACTAACTATATACATTATGTTAACTAGTTACAAACAATATGTTAACTAACTATATACGATCTACCTGCTATATAGAAAATATTACTACATAAGAAATGTTAACTACCTATATACAAAATGTTAACTTACTATGTAAGGCTATGTAAGTTATACCAACTTTATAGAAAATGTAAACTATGTGTGGCATGTTAACCAACTGTGAACGAAATGTTAACCGACTCTATATGATATGTTAGCTAACTATAGACGATATTTTGACTAACTATATACAATATGTTAACTTATGTATGTACTTATGTACAATATGTATACTATGTAAGACTATGTAAGTTATACCAACTTTATAGACAATGTTACCTATGTGTGGCATGTTAACCGACTGTGAACGAAATGTTAACCGACTCTATATGATATGTTAGCTAACTATAGACGATATTTTGACTAACTATATACAATATGTTAACTTATTATGCACAAAGGTTAGCTATGTTAAATAAATATGTTAACTTTGCATTGATATGTTAGCTAATTAACACATTGTTTATATATGTTTACTAGTTAACATATCATATGCATCGATTTTCAATAGTTTTGCATATTGAAAAGCTTTTGATTTACTTTAAGCTGCGTTAACTGCTCCGCCTCGAAAGGGCAGCTGCAGCATATTTGACTACTAGCATATCAAATGCTTATCCCACGCTCAGCTTTAAGGAATTAGTAAATATGTTTCATAAAGAGAAAAGTAGAGATTAAAATAAACAAAATTTATGATTTTGAGCGCAGCTTTTCATACAGCTGAAGGAGTCGCAGTTGTTGCAATAGAAGTGTAGCGTGCATAAAAATAAACGACTTCAAATTTTATAAAGTAAACACAATAAACACACACACGCGCGCAGAAATACGGTTTGGTTCGCTTCGTTTGTGTTATAGATGACTGCATATAAACTGAAAATCGAAAACCATATTTCAATTTGCGGCATTTAGCGCACACAAGCACACACTCCCACGCACATATACACATACATATGGACATATGCATACATATATGTAGAGTAAGGACACGCATGATGAAATTGATACGCTCTGCCGTAACGAGCATCAATTTCTTTCCTTTTTTTTCCTCCAGCCTTCTTTTTTTTCATTTTTTAAATACCCTCACCAATTACAGCAGCGGGTATTTGAAGTCAGGCCGTAAGCTGCTTACAACCGCCATTCCGCTGGGATATTGGCATTGTTATTGCGGCTGGCCCAAACAAAGCGAGTAAAAAACTGTCACAGCGCTTGTTGTTGAGCTGCTTTGTTGCGTTTGAATCATAGAAACAGATTCTGTAACTAATTTTGATCGGTATCAGGGCGACTACTATCGCACCTCGTGGCAACTCGGGCAGCAACTGGCTTAAGGAAGGCCACAAAGTTAATTCGCAGAGACAAGCTCGAGCAGGCTCCAGACTCCTAACATACTCTCCCCATTTATCACTGCGAATACCCTGCACAGCTCACAGAGCATATTTAATTCGTAGTGTTGCGTGAAATTTCAGTTATTTAACATAGAGTCGTTAACTGGGCAACAATCTCGGCGATTTTGGGGCCAGTTTGTGGTCGTTAATGCTTGAGCATTTGGGGCTGCGGCGCGTGTGTTTGAGCCAGCGCTGACCAGAGCCAACTAATCGAGCCTTGTACCAAATAAATTACAATTCACTCTGCGTGTATATGTGGGCGGGACTGTGTGTGTGTGAGTGGGAGCTGCGGTATGTGTGTGTGTGTGTGTGAGTGTGGGGGGTGTCTACTTGGTTGCCTGTTGGACGCTGAAACACGATTTTACACCTCGTCTGCAGCGGCTGTACAACATTTGCGGTACATGTACACATAGGTGTGCTCTGTGTGAGTGTGTGTATGTGTGAGTGAGTGGGTGTGAGTGTGTGTATGTGGTCCGCTTTAGAAACAGAAGCTGAAGCAGCTGCAAGGCGCCCCTGGTGGCTACATACATACATCATTCAACAATGAACGATTTTCTCTACATATATATGACGACATATATGAGTATATATATATATATATATATATATATATATATATATATATATATATATATATATATATATATATATATATACACACACACGCATACATCTATATATATATATATATATATATATATATATATATATATATATATATATATAGATGTATGCGTGTGTGTGTGTGTGTCTGTCTGTCTGGTTTTGTGTGTGGGTGGACCGGATGTCATTTGTATAAACTTATATGGTGGGACTTTCGACTGGCTTGGTTTGCGCGCTTGCTCCCGCTGCTGCTTGCTCACTCGCACTCGCGTATATCCCTTCTCTCTATGCTCTCCCCATCTCTTTCTCTCGCTCACTCACCGCCGCTGTCTTTCGCGGAATCGTGTGCACTGGTAGCCAAGCGGAAAAGTGAAATAAGCGCAGCTTTTATGCCCGAACGTAGCCAGTCAATTTGGGCAAACGGATAACAGATAACGGATAACGGATAATATATAATGGATAATGCTTTATGTAGTACATTACGGCAAAGACTCCGTCGCAGACCAAACGAGTCAGCGAGCCAACGTGATCCGCAGCAAAAAAAAAAAAAAAAACAATATATGTATAGATTTAACTCTTCAGATACATATATATGTATATATCCTCTCACACTCAATGCCAAAAATTGATGTTGAAAACTTTTGAAGGGGACGAACACTCAGAGCTCAACCAGGGCCACTAAAGCATCTACACACAACATACAGTGAGCACACGCTAGGAGTGCTATGAAGCAGGATATACATATATGTGTCAAATGCGGGGCTAGGCCATCTCCATTCGCATTAAATAGAAATAAAATGTTGTTCAAAGTTCTCGCTACGCATCAACCCAAACTTGATTACACTATTCGAATCCTCTCGATTTCCATTTTATTTGCCTTTTTATTGATTTGGCTTTTGTTTGGTTTTTTCTTTGATTTTGAAAAGTTTCTTCGTTGTTTTTAGTTTCATTTGATGCAATATAAACTCATTGTCTATTCAGCAGGTTCTCATTAACCCCGTTTGCTATTCTTTTGTTCTCGGAGGGTGCGCCTCGCCCGTTCGCCCGTTCGCTCGATCCCAATTCCATTTACCTATTATGGGCGCAACCTGACATTTTTGCCTTGCTCAGTTATCGCATCGACGCACACGCGGCCAACTTCTAATGGCCAAAAGCTGAGCACCAGAACCAGCTACCCCAACTCTCGCGCTCTCTCTCCCTCTGGTCCTAGCACCCTCTCCCTCTCCTCTCTCGCTTTTTGTGTACGCATTGAGCCACAATTATGAGCTGCCTTTAATCATATTAATGTGACCGCTGCTGCTTTCACGATAGTCAGCTTGCCGCCAACTTTCCACTCGGCCCATTTGAACGCACCGCTGCCTGCCCCCTTCGCCGACCTTCTATTGCTGTCGCTGTGCTCGGCGAAGCGAGTCCGTTTCCTTATTTTATATGCAGTTTTTGCCTCTTTTGGGGCCATTTTGGTGCTTTTTTAGCCATTTCTTGAGCTAAACTTGACCTTCAATTGTACATAATCCATGTTCCCCCTTTCGCCCGCTCTCCTGCTCCCCGGCTCAATTGGCAGTCTGCCTGTGACCTTTTTGAATGACTCTCCGTGGAATTGGAGGCAGCGAAACGCTTATCGCTTTTCTATTACGGGCGGCACAGCGCCTTGGCTACTGAACACGCCCCCTTTCGTAGCACACCTCAAGGAGGACTCGACGAGGAGCTCGTGCTCATGCTGCTGTCTCCGCTTGCGCTTCTGCTTCTTATCTGTGTTATTGTTTCAATTGTTCGCTGGCAACTTCTGCAATTTCCAGCCTGGCCACAAACAATTCCGACTGCCAACTCCCAGACACGTTGGCAGCTTCATCTGCTTTAGCTTAAGAGCTTGTTGTCTTTGTCTCAGTTGTTGTTGCTGTTGTTGTTGTTGTTATTGCTGCTGTCCCTGTACTTAAGTAATTCATTTGTGCTTAAGATACAAAATGATTTCGTTAAATTCACGTTCAGAGAACTAAGTAAATAATCATCCAAAAGTTTGCCTGCTCCACAATTGCCGGATCCCGAAAGCCGCAAAATGTAAAGTGCGCATAATTTTACGACCCAACGAGATGACAAGCAGCTGAAGCAGGGAATCGAGGAGCTCCAGCTACAGTTACTTGGCAAACTGGGCAGGTATCTGCTGTATCTAATTGACTGAAGGTTGGTGGGGGGAGCGGCGCCCCTGGCAGGGACAGGGGCTGCCAACAGTTGAAGGACATGCGAAAAGCCAAAGTAACTGACACCGACAAATAATAATATAATTTAAAGTAGACAGAGAGAGAGAGAGAGAGAGAGAGCTGCAGCTGGAGCTGGAGCAGAGCTGGAGTTAAGCTCAAAGTTTGTCCGCGCAACGGCTTCGCGTCAACACAATGCGAACGGGAATTACAAAGATTTTCTAATGAGCCAAAAACTTGAAAGCGAATGACCGGCCAAACGGACAGATTAACGGAGGACAGACAGACGGGCGGGCGGGCGGTTGGTCGTGCCGAATGACAAATAGACAATGGGACAGACAGATGGTTGACAAAAGTTTTTGTACCCCAGCCGAAACACAAAGGAACGAAAACAACTCGTGAGGCTGTGCGTTAAGCTTGTTATTGCGAACAACAGCGAGTCAACAAAGCGCACGAATCTCGAATGCCCTAACCAGCCCAAGTCCACTTAGATGACATTAGCCAGGTTAAATTTTGATATATTTTATATAGGATATGTATTAAACACATATAGCGGACTCAATTTATATATTATCGTATTTGTAATGCACACTAAGCTCTGTCCAAAAATATTCATCTGTCAACAAAATATGTTGCAAATAAATAAGGAAAAAATCTATTGAAAAGGTATTTCGCCACTGGGATCATATATGGTGCATAGCAAATCGATTGGATAAAAAATACAATAGAATAAATAAAATATATGCAAATATATTGAATATATCAAATAAATACAATTTATAAAATATCTAAATAAAATAAAATATATATACTAAATAAAATATATGAAATATTGAAAAGAAATATGTATATGAAATATTTAAAAATACATTAAATAAAAAAATAATATATGAAATATAAAATATATATAAATAAAATACATATAAAATACATAAAAATAGACTAAATAAATAAAATATATAAAATAAAAAATATATCTATATATATTAAATAAATGAAATATATGAATGAAATAATAAAAAAATATAAATAATATATCTATATATGTAAATGATATATCTGCAAAATATCTCTCTATATTCTATATATATATATATATATATATATATATATATATATATATATATATATATACATATATGTTTCATTCCTATTGCAAGAGGCAATAGGGCCCACAGCTTGAGCTTGAGCATTTCTTGGGCTGTCAAATGGAAGGACTATCTGAAAGTAATGTACGACTTATTGGAGCGATAAATACATTAATTAAAGTCAAGTTACTCATAAATAAATGAAATGTGCTGAAAAGCGAGCCCAACATCAACAACAACAACGAGAGTGAAAAGTGGTAAAAAGTCAAGCGAAGCAAAGTCTGGGCAGGAGGCGGCGACGGCGACGGCGACGGCGACGGCGATGGTCATTAATGAGGCAAGCAAAGCGCGTAATGGAAACGCACTGGCAGCGGCAATGGGGGAAACTGAGAAAAGGACATGCGGTTGAGTTGGATATTGCGAAACTTGAAAGTGCTGCAATTGAATGTGTGTGCCTGTGTGTGTGAGCTGCGAGCTGTGTGCCTGGTGTGTGTGTGTGTGTGCTGTGCAATGCTTGACTGAAGCTGAAGTGTGGTCAGATTGAGGTTAGCCTTAATGAATGGTAGGTAATTGGTGGCAAGCAGTTGGGTAAGCGCGATTTCTAGGCGACCAGAGCTGCAGCTGAACTGAAGCTTACTTAAAGTCCACATTTGATGTTGACAGAGGAACTAAGGCAAGCACAGAGATAAATTTAACTGAACTGAACTGAACTGAAATGTGACTATGGCAACGCAGTGACGAAAATAGTTCAAGCTAATTGATAGGCATTTATAATGAAGAATAATCCAACCTCTTGTTGACCAGACGCTGAAACATCAAAGCGGCTTAAACGTAATTTCATTTGAAAATATATATAGAGTCTCGAGCGTGATGACCGGAGGGCAAAGTTAAATGTTGACAAAGGAGTTAAGAGGGCACAGACAAAGTGAAAGAGAAAGAGGCAACAGAATGGCCAAAGTAGTTGCATATACTCTCATGGGCATGTTCGTGTTAAGCTTCATGTTAATTGAAGCACATGTATAATGCATGATGCGCAAACCTCATGCTAAGCTTAAACTTCAAAGCAACTTGAGCGGAATGTAAATTCAAAATATACTTTTTTTCGGCTTGGGCGTCATAACCTGCGGGCTAAGACCACATTGAATGTGGGCAAAAGAGAAAAAAGGGGGCGAGAATGGGGGAAAGTCGTAGTGCAGCATCTCTCTTGGTCGTGCTCTTGCTAATTGAAATACATTTATAATGTATGTTATTTAACCGCTTGTTAAAACTTAGCCGAAATGGAATTCGAAAACGTATTAAATTTGACTCGGAAGTTAAGTTAAAGTCTTCATCAGCTGCTCACACAAGAATTAAGGGAGCAAAACGAAATGAAAAAGGCAACTGAGAAAGGGGAGACAAAATGACGGAAGCAAATCAATGTGCTCTCATCGTAATTGAAAGACATTTATAATGTACGTCATTTAACCTCTTGTTGACTGAATGTTAAAACTTCAAAGCAACTTAAACGAAAGATCTAACATTTGTACGGGCCTTGGGCATTGTAAATGTAAGGATAAGTTGAAGTAAGCCAAGGCTGACAAACGAGGGGAGAGGATGCCGTGGGTAAGGCGAACAGCAGCCTTCTTCATATCAAGTTCGTGTCAAAGATCAATTAAACTGATTAGCACGTATGTGTACTTTTTAGCCTATAATTAGCATCATGCCAATTATGTGCACGTATCAACTAATCCTAAACAACTTACCTTATGCGTAATTTAACAAGCGAATCTGGTCAGCCAGCAAACTGCACATTAGATGTAAACACAAGTTTGAAGAGCTGTGAAAGAAGTTATGAAAATAAGATGTATTACATGTTAATCTGAGTGAGAAATAAAGTCAGGCAAGTAAGAATATTGCAGTCGATCTTAACCGACTGCATAATACTCGTTTAGAGTCAAACAAGATTTACATAAGTAATAAAGTCGAACCACTGCTGACAACCTACCAAACTTAGCTAGGCTAGCTGATACGCCTCCAAGGATATATACATAAGATATTCGAGCAATCGGTAGACGCCAGGAGTAAAGTTACGATATGAAATAGAGTCTACGTCCGATTTGACTCGCCCGTAATGAAAGTAAATTAATCTATTTGCTAATATGTATTCCAAATGACATGTCTTCAGCTCCCTGGCTCTTTTCACTTGGTGAGCGAATATTAAAGTAGCTCCCATATGTTATACAGGTTAGTGTCAAAGCTCATGTTAACTAACTGGCAAAACCAGTTGTCAACTTATTGTTGATGGCATTCAATGTAATGAAACTTATGTAGAGCTATTAGAGCACCAAATGTGCTATGCTTTAAGCAGTCAGCCAAGGGATCAACGTTCAGCGGTCAAAGGTCAACGGTCTTGCTTATCAGCTAACAATAGCTGAGAAATATTGGTGGAAAATGTTATAAATATGACTGTGGGCGCCATTCGAATACCCTTGGCGGTTGTTAGGGAAATGCACGGAATGTGAGAGCCCATGTGAGAGCTCGCATTAACCTTTTTTGTTAGCCAAAGTAAGTTTGAGCTGCTCCGCTGGGACCATTGCGCCGGCAGGTGAAAGAGTTTTTAACGAAAATTAACACCTTTTGGTAATGTCTCAGGTGTGCTGCGCTTATTATGGCATGCTTTATAGAATCTTTATCAGCGGCTTCTCTGCAATCCAAAGCAATTGCCAGACAGCTCCTGGAGGCATCGTTTTAATGAGCTAAAGTTTTTGGCCAAAGTTGCCAACCTGCTGAGCTGAGCTCTCGAGCTGAAGCTGGAGCTGGGAGTTGTGCTCGGTGCGTGCAGCAATTGAAATTATCGTTTGGCTGGTAATGAAAAATCCCGCACGCCAACCGCAATCTTTGCCAGCTGGTTACGGCAGATTGGGTATATTGGATGTGATGTGACTTGGCCAACTAAAACTTGGCGCAACTTGCGCACGTCAACTATATGCTTAACACCAATTAAAGGCGCACAAACCTAATATACCCACTTAACCCATGACTAGCGGTGATATGAGCAACAGAGAGAGAGAGAGAGAGAGAGAGAGAGAGAGAGAGAGAGAGAGAGAGAGTAAAATATATCGTGCTAAAAGGCTTCTCGGGGTAAACTTTACTCGGCAGACGTGTTAAAAGTCATAAAAGAAGCAGCTGCCTGGACAAAGTGTGGGCCTGCAGGATGTGGAAGGAGTTTCGGCTTACCCGCTTGATAATTATAAGCTTGAGGCAGTCGCCTATCTTGATGTTAGTTATTGTTGTTGTTGCTGTTGCTGTTGTCGGCGGTGCTTCTCTGTTGAGACATCGCTCGGTAATGGCAACGACGACAGCTAAACAAAAGCGCTGAGAGACATCTCAGCAGCTTCCCCGCGTCATCTATGCCGACGCCCCTTTGTTGCGCTGGGTATTATAAACGCAGTCGGAATTGGGGTTAGGTGCCTCGTTCTTGACTTGATATATGTTAACTCTCTTCTAGCCACCACATTACCATGCCCATGCCCATTTCCATTCCCATTCTCATTCTCGTCCTCGTTCGCCCATTCCCATACGCATTGCCGCCACGCAAATGTAATTAAACCATACATCAACGTGAAATATGTCGACGGCGACGAGCCCAGTTAGTATCTCTCTCACCCTCTCTCCCTCTCTCTCTCTCTCATTCTCTATGTGTGTGTGAATGGTTAAATGTATATGTGTGTGTTGACTTGAATGGCGTTAAACTTTTATCAGAGGTAGCATAACGCAGTCAACAAGCTTGCGACGCACAGTCAAAACTAGAAATGAATGAACTGAGCCTACAGAGCTGAGAGAGCTGTAGGAAAAATGCGGGCGAACTGCTCAGAGGGTCTTAGGCCAAACTAATTCCGACGATTCATTCATATCTGTAAGATATTCCAGATAAATACCTATCACTTACACTCTCTTATACATAATTCCACAATTTCCAACACCGCTTTAACCCACTTTGGCTATAAGACATCCTTAAATTCCGATAGAGTATCATTCAGTTCGACTCGATAATTTGGTTGAAGTTTTCGCACCAATGGCGCGTCATGTCTATAGAGGAAAAGGTAATATAAATACACGTAAATATAAAGCAGAATTGTAATTATGTGCTTAACGCAAGCGATGCTTTAGACACGCCCCGTCTCAACGCCTCTGAATGAATGTCGTATATACCTAGTAAATACACGCAAGAGCTGTTAGATTTGGTTTGGGTTAGATATTGGGCTGCGCTGCCGCGCGAAGACAAGTTGCTACTAATTTAATTCCAGCCCCCAGGTTCGCCCCCAATAGCAACAAGGAGTCAGCCAGTCGCTGCGGTCTGCCCAAGGGGGAAGGCACCAGCTCAAACACAGAGATGAAAGTCTGTAAGTCCAAGTACACAGCCCAAGTACTATTTAAAGATCAAAATAAATCTATTATCTCGCTTTGCTCATCAATTCGAACGGTTCCAATTGACTGATGACGAAGCCTGACCAATGGCAAACACAATGAGAGCACAGCCGCGCGGACTCCAGCTTTAGCGTGGGAGCTGCTGCTGCTCTTTAGCAAGAGTCGTCTGGATGGAAGTACACGACTTGCGATACGAAGTCAAGTCTTTGCTTCTACTCATGTCTTTTGTAGCTAAGAAGTCTTGCATTCCTTCTTCTATTTCGTTACTGAAAAAGGAATTAAAGACGGACCGATTCACCGATTGCAATTTCATCTGTCTTACGCGCAGATAATGAAACCAAACAAGTAAGCCAAACAAGTAAACAAGTTTATCCTAGACACAAGTTAGCTAATAGTAAAGGATCATGGACTTTCGAAACTGAGACTTACAACCTGAACTAGTACAGGCAAAGTAAAGCTTAGCACACAATTGATCTTAAAAGGATTTTAAAGCGCAACTCTGATGCCACTACCTGAGGCCGTCAAGTGAACTACGGAGTAATATTGAGCATATACTGAGTGTCCTATATTCAAATGGCAATGCACATAAATTGTTAGATGAGAATCTTAAATAAAATGCGTCGATCTTCGGAGGGACAATCAGTTCAGCACTGATCACACTCATCAGAGCTCAGCATAGATTGCTACAGCTCAATCATCTCAACTCAGCGTCGTTCCCTGTAGCTCAATCATCGAAAACCAATAAAGTATTATATCTCAAACAAGTGAGAACTATCTTGATTAGTTAATTCTACAATAGTTAGTTGTTAGTTTACTATTAGTTAACTGCAACTCGTAAGAGCTATCACTCTCTCTGTCTCTCTTTGTTGATTTTTTCAACAATTATTTTGGGTAATATCAATTTATCAATATCTCCTTAAGGACATCATTTAGCGCTATTCCAATTTAAAACAAGGTCTTTCAGGTAGCAACACTTCTACTTAGCCAGCTGCAAGAGCTTTATGTACGTTGGCAGCAATCGTTTACGAAAAAAATAAAAAATATAATGAGCTACTTAAAGGAAATCTATATGTATATATGGGTGTATGTGTGTGTGTGTGTGTGTAGCAGGTGAGCTAGTAGTGTGTGCACGCCCAGCTGCTTACAGCGCTGAAATGCAGTCCGTGCACAAGGCAACAAACAAAGTTGAGAGTGAAAAAAATGCATCACGTGCAAATGGAGCAGGGCAGAGAACAGGTGGGTGGGGTGGGGTGGTGTGGGATGGGGTGGGGTTGGGGGCCGAGCTGAGCAGGAGTGAGGCGTTGATTGGATGCTGCCGCGTATCGTAGCACAGCTAATGCGCATTTACCTACGACCCTGATGGCCGCCGTCTCAGGACTATAAATTTCCGACAGCCCAGCGGAATGGGTGGCTGAATGATGGGCGCGTCTTGGGTGGCAAAGAGCCTAATGATGGCTGCTGCTGCGACTGCTGCTGCATTGAACAAGGAGCCAGGACTAAGACAAACTAAAGGAAGACATGAAAATTTTCGATATCCGTGCCTAACGACTGCCGGCGAACACCAGCAGCCGGAGGAGGGGGGAGGAGAAGGAGGAGGATGGATACGGCTATATAGCTACTGGTTAGGCGGCAATGAGATTTTAAGAGCTTCCACTTCCGTCTAAGCAAAATTTGTTATCGCTGCGACAGGCGGGCAAGTGAAAACTCTATGTACATATATTACGTATAAGTAGTAGCGCCATCTAGCACCAGGCAGAGCAGCAACCACGCCCCCCTCCCCCACGCCCTATGCCTCTAGAGAGGCCTTCGACCGATTTGCTGCTTGTCTTGCATTTAATGTCACACGCTTCATTATTTCTAATTGGCAAATTTTCAATCAGCGACGCGGCCCCAGAGTGGAAATTGGGGCCAGGGGCCGTGGGCCGTGGGCCGTGGGTGGTGGCGGTGGCGGTGGCGGGGTCAGGATGTTTAGGGAATGCGCTGCGCGTAAATTTGGTTGCGCTGTGACTTAACAACTTCAGAATTCAATTATGCGACACAGAGTGAAATCAACATTATTGATAAGCCGCAAGGACAACGCCAAAAGGAAGCGCCAGAGACACGCAAAAAAAAAGTGAAGCTGATGGGCAGCCGCTGAAGGCAGAGCAGCAGCAGGACCAGGAGGAGGAGCTAGAGGAAGAGGAAGAACAGTAGCAGCAACGGCGCCAGCTACTGCCGTGGGCAAGCAAAATCGCGACTGCTGTCATCAGCAGAGCTGGAGCAGCAGCAGCTAAAGGAGGAGAGGCAGAGACAGAGGGCAGGGACGGTGACCAATCAGCGCCCCCTGGCGGCGAGCGACAACAACTAAGTCAGCAGCAGCCAACTAACCAACAAAACTTTTGCCCAGGGGGCCTGGGTCGTGGGCGTGGGCGTGGTCGCTAGATCTGTGGAGCAACAAAAGAAAACGTAGCGCGCAAATTATCGTAATTATAAATTAAGTCGACTTTGGTCAGAAGCGCAGAGCCAGCCCAGAAGCTGGAGATGGAAGCGGTTAGCATGACGGCCAGGGATAATGAAGAATGGGCCGAGCGGTAAATGCGGCGAGCGGGTGGGAGGAGGGGCGGTCTGGCGTGCGTTTGTGCGTTGAATTGTTGGCGAATCTAATGAAAAATACTTTTTGTAATGCGCACAACATGGCGGGAGCAGAGGAGGGGGTGGCGAGTGGGCGATTGGGCGATTGGGAGGGCAGTTAGAGAACAAAGCTAAGACTGAACTGACAGACATTCGAAAATAGATTTTCACTGCATATATATATATATATATATATATATATATATATATATATATATATATATATATATATATATATATATATATATATATATATATATATATATATATATATATATATATATATATATATATATATATAAATATATAAATTTGTAGGCGGCAGGAGTGCTTGGCCCTAAGATTAGGCTGAGAACGAAAAATAGAAGTTGCAGGAAGACAGCGAGAGAGAGAGAGAGAGGAGCTTGACTATAACACTGTAAAGTGGAAAAGTTTTGTTCGACTTGGTTTGGGGGGCAGTTCTTTAAAAGAATAAAAAATAGGAATGAGAACAAGGCAACAAACTAGGGGAAGTAGAAAACAGAACTTGCGGCACCCACCCCACTCCTTCTCCCTCCCTAGATATACACATATTTACAAATAGGCTGTAAAAAAAAGAAGAAGAAGGGAGACAAACAAGTAAAACTAACAAACAGACAAGCAACTGAGATTTGTTCTTGTTGTCATTGTTGTTGTTGTCTCGAGCCAAAATGTAGCTATTTTGCTTAGGTAACCGAGCGAGAGCGCCTTATTGAGCGCCAGTCGGAAGTTGACAGGGGGATGAGGCTGGGTGAGGGGGTGAGCGCTGCTGCCTAATTGTTCAGAGTCCGGCACAAAGTTATGCCAAAAAGTGTTGTCAGCTAGACGGCGTCGTTTTTGAATAACATTTCTTGGCCATAAAACTAAGCGTTAATTGAGCGCCAAGCGAAAAGTTTTTCGACAAAATGCCCCAAGCAGTTATATTAAATAGATATAATATACGACGGGGCGAGAAGCGGGCAAGCAGCTAAAGCACAGCGCACGAAATCTAAATACTCTTCACGGCAAACGGCTTAGCTGTGCTCAAGTTAGACAGCTTTCCAGCCATGGCAACCATATAGTGGTAGCTGGCAGACGTTCGGCTATCACGGGACTGCCATGAGGATTAGCGAGATAAGTTGCGAGGAAAGAGAAAAATCAATCAAGCTATATAGATATAGATTTTGAACTGCTTATGTGCTGCTTGCTGCCTGAAAGAAAGATAATAGCTAGAGTTATATATTTATATAAGTACACATATATATTATTCATATATATACGTATATATAGTTCACGCCATCGACTGAGTTATTAGCGCAGAGCATTTAGAGTTTCGCCCGCTTCTATGCGTTACACATTTCTACACGAAATGATAAAAATCCAGAGTATTAAAAACAGTCAGAGAGAATCAGAGACAGACAGAGCCGGAGACAGAGAGAGAGAGAGAGAGAAAGAGAGAGGAAAAAAATTAGATGACAATGGGCTAGCGAAAACAATTGAAAGAGCCGTTGGCATTAGGCGGGGAGTTGGGCTGCTTAGACATTAGAGGAGAATGGAATGGGAATGGGAATGGGAATTGTGAGCTTGGGGCTTGGGGCGCCACTAACCAAATTTACAACTTGTGTGCAGATCGACGACAACTCCGACCGCTGACAAAATGGAACAAAATGGCAACCATTAAAAATGCCGCCGACGCTGCCGTCAGCATAAAAACTAAAACGGAATTTCAAAATGAAAAGCTCAAACAAGTTCAATGGACGAAAGCACAACGAACTCTAAATGCCCTACTGCCAGCACGCTTCGCTGCATTTAATTCAATTTATGAGCAAGTATATATATGTGTGTGCGCTTGTGTGGCTGTGTGCCTGTGTGTGTAAGACAATTCCTGTAAAACTGATTTTAAAGTGGTGCAGCAAGTGGTTCGACGTGTTTAGCAAATTGCGTGGAAATTCTGTGAATCGCTGAATATGTTCAGACTCCACCAAACAAATTGCGAAAAGAAAAGAAAATATATACATATAGATATATGTATCAGTATGGCTTACATTATAAAAAGTAATTCTTTAAATGGTTTTCGAGAATTTAAGGACTTTCAGAGCACAGGTTCACACGACGGCCTGGGCATGAGCATGGGCAAGCAGTCAGAAGAACTCACATATTTTGTATAAAATATGCTATTAAGTTAACCACTTCAAAGCTGATTCGGGGCTAAGTCGGGCCCAAGTCAAGGCACACATTTCATTTCGCATAATGCCAGAGAAGTGGCTTAGTGGTTCGCAACACAACAACTTTTCACATAATTATTTAACGAAATTAGAGATGCGAGCTGAACGAGTTGTTCTTTATGGAAGGGCAACAACTTTATGGAGAACAAGGGTAAGAATCTTAAGATTGTAGATTGTGGGCAAAATTTTGAGTTCCTCGCAAATCCTAATTATGGAAGTCAAATATTTGAGTCGGCTCGCTCAAAAAGTTACAAATAGGTTAAAGGTTAAAGCATGCCAAACAAACGAACTAGTTCATTTCAATAAAAATCTAATTAAGATAACAAATATGGATATAAGTACATACATTTTTATGCTTAATCAGCTTTTTGTCATTTAAGACTAATAAATATTGTTTTTAAACTAGATCAATTATATATGATTGTGAACTAGTTCATTTTAAAAATATCTCTTGATATACAAAAAGCTTGCTATGCTGATACTTTGAGAGACATTTTATGAAATAAAAGCCTCACTGGAGATACAGATTCTTTACCAAAAATGGGAAAAATAGATGTATGAACTAGTTCATTATGATTATACATTAAACCTATAATTTTTTGTAATATCAGACTATGAGATGACTGTCGAATTTGTGAACTAGTTCATTTTAGCATAAAAAGAAAATAACAAGATAATGAACAACTCTATCAAATACTAGATTCTTCGAAACTGTATAAAAGGAAACTAAAGTTCATTATTGCTTTTCAATATTCAATGTTTTCGGCAGCTTAGCTGAAAATGAACTAGTTCACGGACACGTATCGAAAACTAAGCACCTAAACAATCAATTAAATCATTTCATATACATTTAAATTCATTTAGATGAGTCAAATAAAGCAAAACACTTAATTTGGAATCAGTTCACTTGCTTCGGAATAAGTTCATTAAGTTCATCACTTGTGAACTGAAGTGGCAAGCAGCACGACAAAGTGAACATGATCGATTGAACGTCGACATGCATGAAGCAGCCCCAGACAATAGGATGAATTACCAAAAGTTTAGTCCGACAGAGTTGAAGAGGGCGACATTGAAGGGCAGCAGCTGGAGGCGGAGTGGGGGCGAGGGAGCCATCGCTATGGCCCAAGTAGCTTGCCGAATGTATTCTTCGACGCATAAGTAGCTGCTGAAATTAACGCTGAAAAATTGTAGTGGCAAATGCGTGCGAATGCGCAAATGAGCAAGCGAGGCGGCTTAGGAGCTGACTCCCTCCCATGGGGGACGGTAGGGCCCCGGCCCAAGATAAGCCCCGAGACGTGGCAGTGTGTGTGTGGGTGGGTGCTTATCCTCGATTGGGCAGCGTGAAAACAGAAATTACATTTAATGGTTATAAATTGAAACTGACTAAATGAAATGCGTAAATATTGACTTATTGAATGGACTGTGCGCCGTCCCTCTGTTTGCTGAGGGTCACTTCAAATTACATTATTGGCCCCGGAGCCGCACAATGGCCACAGCGCCAGAGCCGCAGCGCCATAGCCACAGCCAAGCACACACCCATACACCCATACACCCACACACATAGCAGTATAGCAGTCACAGTCACCCTCTGCACTTTGGGATTTGACAGCGCTAATTTGTTGATTTGCTGAATTTGATTTTTGGTTTTTTTCTCTTTGGGAAATGCCTTTTTTTTGCGGATATCTATCTAATATTTAGCTGCTGATGCGGCTGCTGATGCCTTTGTTATTGCTGGTGTTGTTGTCATTAGCAAGTCGAGCAGCTTTAAGCGTTAGGCAAAGTTTTGCGGTCTAATGAGCTTAGACTCTAATGGCAGCAGGCCAACAGCAGGAGTAACCAGAAAGGACATCATTCCCTCTGTCTATCTATCTCTCTCTCTCACTCTCTCACTCTCTCTCTCTCTCTCTCTCTCGCTGCGTGAGTGTGTGGTGGCCTCGTTGTTTGCGGCACTCGAATTAAAACGAAAGTCCCGCAGTAATTAGAATTGTTTTCGACATGATTTTTGGCATTCTAATTGAATTGTACAGTTAGCTTTCTTCTCTTTGGCAACGGCATTTGACGGTCGTGCGGCATCGCTTCGGGCCGCAATTAATGATAGTTGGTTAAAATGAATATTGATCCAGCTGACAATAGCAGCAGGCTTTGTTTAAATAGAAATTACAATTTAGTTGGCCCCCTCGCTTTGCTACCCCCTCGAAATGCGATACCTTTCACAGTGGGCACACAGCAATCATTCGTTTCGGGGTATTCATTACATATCAAAGCCGACTTATGTAATAATCAGTAATCAGTTATTGGTATAGCTGGAGGTGCTCTAAAAAGGTTGGGCTTATTTACTGGTGACAAATAAAGTGGAAGTAGAGTTTTACCATTTTATGGCACTTAAATATTGTTTGAAATTGCTTTAGCTGGGATTACACGACTAGCTAATACCCGCACCCTGCGTAGCCTGCATATCAATCGCTGTACGCTTTTACCCCTCTTATTTGCATACATAATCAACAGTGGCCACACACACTCACATATGCATGAGCACGAAGTGCTTGGGCTATGCTATGGCAAATTAGATATTGAATAACTCTTGATCTAGATGCACTTTCCTAATTAATTTTATTTAGAGCTTTTATGACATCTAAATGGGTAATTTGGGTGCATGGCAAGATGAATCTCTATTCTAAACCATTTTATGTGTCTAAATCAGAGAGACCTTCACAGTAAATTTAAAATCTGTAGATTTCGCTGTATATGAGTTACGTTTAAAAGCCCAAATAAAAATAACAATTTTTATCGATAATAAGGAAACCTAATGAGTATCGATACAATGCGTATATATTTCGATAAACTATTGATCATAGTCCTTATTCTAATTTCTGGTTTAAATGTAACTTGAATATACTTGTACTTAAAGCTTATACTTAAAACTTTCAAATTTGTAGCCTAATCAATAATAAAGAGTATCAACTGCTTGAAACTTTAAATCTCTAGCTTTTGTAGTTCATATAAACAATCGGACATGGCTAGATTGAATCATCTCGACAACATATGGGGTCTGTCATGCCTTCGTCTCACACATTTCCATTGAACCTCAATTTAAAGCCAAATTGAAGTTCGTAGAAAGTAGAAACTTTGCTACTCAATCTCTGAGCTACGCAACCCCGTTTAGTATATTTACTTTCATTAAGTATACACAGCTCCTAAACTTTCTATTTCTGTCCATGCCATCATCAAGTGTATATAGTCCCCAAATATTCTATTTCTATCTCTAGCTATCCACGCCTAAAACAAAAATGCCAAATTGAGAAAACTTCAATAAAAAAGGAGAGAAAAAAAGTCAAATCAAATAAAATGAAAAATGAAAAAAAAATCAATGCATTTGTCGCATAAAATTGAAATTCAAATCAATTTTGGCAAATTGATCAAATTTCAATTTCTAAAATCCAAGCGGCAGACAATCCATAAAGACATTCCGCATGCCATACAATCGGGCATTGTTAGAGTTCTTGTCGTTGCTGTTGCTGTTGGGAAGAAGTGGAATAAATCCTGTACACAATTTTGGTATTGAGCCAAGTCAAGTGTGAGCTGTTATTGGATAGGGCAAACAACCGCAAATGGAAGCCTGTTTTTTTAAATGGTAGACTCTAAGGCGAGGCGGGTCGACATGCCCACTCAAATGCACATCAATATGGGCACAATTACTTCAACTACAGGAAGCGCCAAGACGGGAATCGAACCCCAATTTCAGACGAAAATAAAAATCCATTTGGGCAAAACTTTCGCTGGGGCTCGAGCATTGACAACGGGTTATAAACAAAGGGGACTCATATTGAAAAGAAAGTACCAAATATACACAACTAATACACCCATTACACCCACACACACACACGCACACGCACACACATTTAATGTCTGTATATGTGTCATAAATAGGAGCGATTCGAGTGGGGGGAGTGGGGAGAGAATAGACATATGCGACGCGTCTGGCAGGCTCAAAATTCAAGTCGAGTCGAGTCGAGTTTATCTGCGCATCTAACTGAACTATGGTCATATACATATACATATATATTTATGGGTATTAGTATGTGTACGTGTAGGCCATGCCGATATAATAAATCGAAGTCACGACAAATATAAATAATAAAATTTATTTTATTTTATTTTATTTCTATATAGAAATTTCGTGTTTTTTCGACGTTTTCGCTATTTTATTCTTATTTTTTCTCTTTTTTTTTTGCATTTCAACGTACTCTCAGTACATAAATCTCGAGCTTAGCAGCGGACAGGACCCACACAAATGTCGAAGGACAACAACAACAAAAAGAAAAACAAGAGAAAAGAAATTTTTGCTTTTTTTTCTGCCTTTTTGGGCGCCTGAAACAACAGACACGAGCCGCAGAATTCTGGGCGGGCTCCGCCGCCCCACGCTTTATGCTCGTATGAATATTGTTTGTGCATATACATATATATATATTTGTGTGTATAAATATATATAGATATACGATATGTGTATATGAAGTAGCTGACACACTCACGCACACACACACACACACACACACATTTATATAAAAAATGAAAAACAAAAAAAAGAAAGCGAAATCGCTGCGAACAGAGAAATAACAATAACAAATCCAATATTAGATGGCTATAACAACAATGCGCTCAAGTACGAGCCAGCGCACTCGCACTGGCGCCTCTCCAGTGGCAACCTAGAGGCAGCCTAGCGGCCACCCCATGTGGCACCTAGTCGTGGCGTTTGCTAAGGTTTTGCGGCAGCCAGCGCACATTTTTGGCCATTCGGCAAGGTCTGTGAGCAAAGCGCACACAATAAAAACTCAAGCGGCTGAGCGGGGGCTGAGCGGGCGCTCTCTGTGGCTAGAAGGGCGACGGCTGGCTCTATGAAACGTCGAAGTGGAGGCGTACTACAAGCTACAAGCTGTGAACAAGCTGTGCCTGCGTCTGTGTGTGAGGAACGCATGTGCTGCAATTCGATGAGTGGGATGAAACTTTCGCACACACATCCAAAGGCCCCAAAATAAAAAAAAAAAAAAAATAGAGAGAATAGAATGAAATAAAGACACAGATATCGGAAAACTTTGGAATGTGCATTGGCTAAAGCAAACCACTCGAATTGAGTCAAATTACTTGGCATGCGGAATGGGATTACTTCCAGGCATTGGATTGGAAACAATTTGTCGAGATTTTCGCATATATATTGCATAGAGCAGAGCGCACGAAAGCTAATATTGTCCCATGAAATATTTGACCACATTACATTATGATGGTATTTGCTTAGGATTATGACGGCTGCCCTAACTATGGGTCAATGGGTCGCAATGGCGATAAAGCGGTATGCACAGTTATTTTGCAGCGCACGGAATGGGAGCGATGGGGGCTGAGAGGGGCGAGAGCGGTGGGCCGACCGTGCGCAGCTCGTTAAGTGAGTGCCATTCACAATGGGATTGGGGAATTTGCGGAATGAAAATGTTTGAAAATGAAAATGCCTGAATGGCGCTGTTTAGATGGCAACCATATTAAATGCCACGCTGCAAATTGGTTTTGGGCGAGACGAACTCCTCACTGTGGAGCTTGCCAACTTTTAATTAACTGTTAACCAAACCTTGAACTGATGCTGCTGAGAGCTAGCGTAAACCCCAACAAAAAATATTCCAAAATCAACAAAATCAGCAGTTATTGTTGCAAGTAAGGGTGGTCCAGTCGGGACTGCCCGACTAGCAGATACCCTGACCCAGTGAAAAGGGGATGTTCCTTCCAAGCATTCTTTGTATCTTTTTCCAAAATCTGAAAATATTTAAAATCTCCTTACTCATTACATGGGAATCTTAAGACTAGCTAACACGGTGTTTAAGATGCACCAAAGACTAGGCAAAACTATCGATTTTTATCGATAATAAAAATGGGAGTAGTTATAAAAAAAAGTCTGGGAAGAATGAACAGACGGACAAGCAGACAAAATGACAAACAGACAGAGTTCGGTAGATCGATTCAGCTCCTCATCCTGATCTCGAATATACAAACTTCAAGTATCTGCCACGCCTCCAACTGCCTGTTTCATACATTTTCAGCAAACAAGTTTCCACGAAAAGCCCATTTTCAATAGAAGAATGGAAGAAGTGTTGACCTATAGACATACACTGGGCAAAATTCAACAAACCAGATTTCATTCAAATAAGCATCCTGACTCGAAATAGATATTTATCGATATTATGCAAATGCAAAAAAATACAGAAATAAATTTCTTTTGCGTCTCAGACAGAGGTATAGGGACTTAAAGTCTGTTACAATGTTCGGCTATTGATGCTAATCAGGTTCATATTTATTCGTAATGGGGTCAAAAACAAATTCGAAATAGGATTTAACTTCTAATGCATGGCGAAGTAAGACTCAGATCGAAGCCAGTCTTCACTGTACTTTGGTAACTCAATCATAATCAGATTAGTTTCGAAAATTGTCAGCTGAGCGCTAATTGCTTTAGGAAACTTTCTAAATTGATTCAATTTAATTGTATTATTTCGGCGCTAGCGATTAGCTTCTACTTAAAACTTTTTCGCTAGTCAATGAATAATAATCAATGGCCTCAGTAGGCGTATGCTTGCGCCATATATAGGATATAAATCTGAAAGGGTTTCTTATTGGAATTTTCAAATAATTCTAAATCACCTTTATATGACTCGGGTTCAAAATATTCTCTCGGCTAGAAAATAAGCAATAAAATATAATGCCTTTGGGACCTCAACAAAAAATGATATTAATAAAAATAAAAAATAAGAAAAATGGACCCGAATCCAACTAATTGCACAACATTTTGGGGTCGACCAATGTGTGATAAACTTTGAGCTGAGCTGTCGATGTGGCGAGGTTCCGACTTACATAAGTTTCAGTCCAATGGCAAGGGGCAACAATATGTCTAACGAGTGTGACATACAACCACACCCACACACACCCACACACACCCACACACACCCACACACACCCACACACACCCACACACACCCACACACACATACACATATACGCACAGAGAGTCACACATAAACAGGAGCTGTGCCCAGCGAGCGAAAGGACCCTGCGACCCGAGGACCGACCATTAACTATGCCAAGTGTTGCAAAGTGTATCTAAATTTTCTGCACTAACACCCAAAATCTAATTTATATCACGTTAATGAGCTTTTACGTCAAATTTTTCGGATTGTTCGGGAACGGGAGCGGTTTGGAGGTTGGGCTGTGGCGTGTGGACCGTGGTCCGTGGCCCATGGACGTGGCGTGGAGTGGCGCAAGGGGTTGACGACAAAACTTTGAGGCTAAAGTCGAGTGGGCTTTCGGTCGTCAGACGTTCGGACAGTCAGTCGGATGTGGCAAAAACTGTCAACTGTAAAAAGTTGGCTGGCTTATCAAACGAAATTTTGTGGCAATAAAATGAAACGAAACGGAATAGAAACGAACCCAGTGTACGAGAGAGAGAGAGAGAGAGAGTTAGAGAGAGAACGGGGGGAATAGAGGGAAAGGGAGAGGCAACAACTGTGCGTCGCGAGTGGCAGCACGTGGAGCGCCTCATGTCTGAGCCAATAAACGAAAGGTTATTTAATATTTGGCTACAGTTCTGGAGCACCTACCACCCCACCCATACCGCCCCATCCGAGAGTCCCCGCAGACGCCCCCCCCCCCCCTCTCCACACTCCCCGACGCAGCCTGCAAATATATTTCACTAACAACTTAGCCAACTTGGCACTTTTGTTTTTGGGACTCTCGATTTGGTCTTTTTTTGTTATTATTTCTCCTCCATAGAAAAACATCAAAGACGCATGGGCGTGGCTAGGAGGCGGCTAGGACCGTAAGCGTGGAATGGGAAGGAATTTTTTATTTTACTTTTTTTTCTCTGCCCCAGCATCCTGCGGGCGAATATTAAACAAATCTCGGCGTACGCAATGCAAAAGTTGTCAACTTGCTCTGATAACACGCCCCCATGCCAACGCCTACATAAGAAAAAGGCTCCCCACCCCCACTTATTCTCTCTCTCTCTCTCTATCCTCAGAGCAGCCCACCTCCCCGTGTTGTTTCTTTTGTTTTGGCAACGAGCGAAAAGGCAAAACATTGGCAAATTTAAATGCAAATCAGCAGGCAGAGTAAAAGAAAACAAGAAAATGCGCAGCGCCCAGGCAGCGGCGGGGTTAGAGACTGCAGAAAAAGTATAGACTATTTGTGAAATTATGGACCCAAGCTAAGTTGGGCCGACTGCGGCATAGAGCCGATTGTGGGCGGGCGCAGACAGGTGCCCATTTGCCAAGCTAAGCAAATGCAGTTTAGCTGCCACGCCCACAACACAGAGAGAGAGAGAGAGAGAGCGCGAGAGAGAGAGAGAGAGACATGACATGTAATATGAGCATTCGCATTATTACTTAATTCAAATATGTCGGTATCAGCAGGCAGCCCACACGGAATATAAACAAGGGAGCGAACTCCAGTGGGCAATGCCCGACTTGCAAATGCCGCGCCCAGAGAGCAGTACTTGGGCTGTTAGACTCACATATTATATAGTCAGTCAGTGGCATAAATGATTAATATTAAAACTGATTCTGAGTTGTAGAAGACTATAAAAGTATTGTACAGCTGTCATAAGCCAAGCTGCTCTCCTCTATGCCCTCTTAGCTATGCCTGAAGTGAACCACCAAACCCATATACCCTGATAAACAGTTTACACTTTCTTTAAGCGGATAATTTACAAAATTATATAGCACAGATTTGGGCGCAAACGTTTTGAAGCAGGTGACAAAAATGTCGTAAGCTAACGTATAAAATAAATGCTTATGAGCATCGCATATATAATAATAGGCTAAAAAGCATAGAACTTAAATATAAATATAAATATATATGTACGTTAATGATATGGCCAAGATATGTGGGCAGCCATAGGTAGTGAGGGAAATTACAAATTGTGTGAATCATCTAATTGTGTGAATGTATCTAGTCTTAAAGACAAATGCGATAAAAACTTGCTATAAAACTGATATTTATGGAAGTGAAGAGGAGAAGGCAACAAATGTTAAAGTTAATTTGGTTGAATAAAAGAAGATATAAATAGATTATCAAAATGTGATGGGAGATGAATAAAGGGTAAGGGATATAGACTGTGGAACTACTCGAGTATATCTATAGAAGGTAACACCACGCCAGATGCTATAGTCTAGGTCTCTTCACTGAAACAAGGCAGACTTAACAACTAGCGTTTACTTAATTATTTTAGTATTGTTTAAGCCAGCGAACTGCATCAAATCTATTTGCCAGCCTGGTAATAGAGCTGAGCGCCCTAAAATGCTAAGGAAGTAGCAAGGCTAACAACAGGCGCAGGCTGAAAAGATGAAATGCTTTATACCATCGGGGAAACCTGAAATACTGCACTGAATAGACTAGAAAAAGAAATAAATATGCATAATAATACATATAAATAAATGATACAAAAATACATATATAAACTCGATATATAAACTCTCCAATCATCTCACCAATTCAATATATGTACCAAGCGCATCACACACACTCTTCTATGTTTGTCTGCAGGGTATAATGAGAGTATGCGGAATACATGAAACCAGAAAAAGTAATGAGAAATGAGACACGACATATGGCGATGCAAAGCAAAAGATGAAAGACTTATTACACAAGTTGAAGACATTGGATCAGAGTGCGCTGGAGTAGCTGTAATTGCATATGATATATATTATGATATTCGCTGTATGAAAGCAATTTGCTTCGCATTTTGCAGCAGTGGGAGAAGCTGCTGAGCTGCAGCACGTGTTACACATGGCGACAGCCACACGAGTGTGTATGTGGTGTGTGTGGCGCGTGTGGGTAAGGCAGTGAGGCACGCACAGACGCAATATTTTGCAACAAGCTTGCGGCTCACCGAATTATTTCGCTGCTGTGCATTCCCCGTGCACTCCCTGCCCTCGGCCACAGCAGAGACTCAACGGTGGGATTTGTTTGGCCACCGAATGTGACAGGCTGACATAGTCCACCTTCAAGCAGAGAGAGAGAGAGAGCGAGAGAGAGAGAGAGAGAGAGAGAGAGAGAGAGGCCGACAACATCCCAACTGCCAACTGACAACTGGGCTGGCCATAACTGTTAGCTGCCAGATACCTTCTCTCGCACCCCTTTTGCCTGCCATCGAGCTCTCTGTGTTGGCATCTCAGGTGTTGGAGCCAAAGGGCCGCTCATGTATTTTGCTCGGATTCCCAGCGCACGGCTCACGGCTCAAGGCGCACGACCCAAGGCTCAAGGCTCACGGCTCACGGCGCACAGCTCAACTCTCCAGGTTTATCTGCTGTTTATGATTAATTGTTGTCTGCCTGGCAGACAGTGAGAAGTCGCCCGGCAAGCCAAAGGAGATTGCCGGCAGCACAGAGGACTTGCCCGGAACGTGACTTTATTTCCCTCTAATATATGTACATACAATACATACACATAGACAGCGTCCTCGCCTCGCCTCGCCTCGACTCGCTCGCTTGAAATATAAGAAAATAGCTTACGCAGCACTCTTATACCTAATTAAAAGTTTTCTGCTTTTCTACGTGAAACATTGTTACGCGTGCGCAACCTGAGATATTATCGATAGCCGTTAAATATGTCAAAGCTGATTGGAATAATATATGGATACATATATGTTTGTATATCGATATGCATATATTTAATATATATTTAATATTTAAATTTATACTCGATTTTTTAATAATCGATACTCATAAAGCAGTTATAATATATATATAGCAAAATATGGTTAGGTGTATGTTAAATAATTAGATACATAACAAATATACATATATAGTAAATATCGATATTAATGAAATAGTACAATATTTTTACATCTATAGTATATCGATAAATAATCGATAAATTATGTATGCTTTTTAAATTCGTCTAATTTAAGAGATAAGCCAATGAATCAATGCAAATAATTGGCATGCAAATTAATATTGTCAAAAGTAAATCGATAAATATATCGATAACTCATCTATACATAAATTATACTTAATAGATATGAATTTATATATAATTCAATAGATTAGGCAAAACAAAAGCATAATTAACAATAGCATTTATATTTATATATTTTAAAGTTAATCGAAATATATAACGATAAATAACTGAAGCTTGTTCCAATAATACTTCAATTCGGCTGGCATAAACTAATAATCATATATCAAACAGACAGAAATATTCTTTTTATACATTCAAATAAATCAATCATTCCATGGCTGTAAACAAGTTATTGATGTAAGTCATGTCATATCGAAACGGAATTACATAAAAAAAAATAATAATTATTAAAATTTTTATAGACAAGATTGCGGTTGGGAGAAAATATAATAAATCATTGCCGACGCGGCAAAAGTCCACTTGGGAAAATTTCAGTGCGAGTTTCGCATGTGAGTGAAGCTCATTTATGCGTCCAGTGAATGAATGCACTTTGTCATCCAATGAGTACTCATTGTTCACTTGACTTTAAGTGGAACATTCGTTGGTTGGGCGGTAGGTTGTCTTGATATGGTTTGGTTTGGTTGGTTTGCCGGCAGATAGCACTCCCAATCTGCACTTCAACTGGGATTTTATGAGACAGTTTCGGGTGCCCATAACTCAGTGGGTGAATTGTCAGTAGGGTTGCCCTACTCTCTATTTTTTATTCATTTCATATAGTATTTTTATATAATATATATGTATGTGTGTGTATTTGGGTGTCTATAGTCACGACTAGTCCAATTTCAAAGTACATTTTGTGACCCACACAGAATTTATGAACTCGTTTTGTTATTAAATTTGAACTGGCCAACTGCAGGGAGTGTCCAGAGCGGTGGATTGAGCCACTGTTATCATGGGCAATGGCTTGCGCACACACATATGTACATATATATATATATATATATATATATATATATAAATATATATTTATATATATATACGGCTAACAAACTTCATGACAGTCGAGCCGGATGGGCAAGGAACTGGGCGAAAATCGTGCGAGACGCTGCGTTGAAATAAAAATGAAATTTATTATTTATTTATTTCGTTATCACTTTGTATGCGACACACAAAAAATACGATAAATAAATAAATAAAAGAAAAAGCCGCAGCGAAACGAAACGAAATGAAATGGAACGCTGCTAGAGCCACGGGTCGGGTCGGGTCGAGATGGGGACGCTTCGACACGGGGGTTAGGGTTTGCGGTTGCAAACTAAAACTCGAATTTGGATTGAAACTCGGGCGAACGCTCCTAAGCCCGCAACATTTATGAACTAAGCCAACGAAACCAAACCGCAAACTGACAACAGTCCACGTTCCTACACCCCTTTCACCCCCTTGACCATGCCTATGCGAGCAAGTTATGCTCACAAAAGGAAATAAATGTAATAGTTCGTTGCGTATCGCTTACGCCCGTGCGACGCCGCGCCGTAACCCCCGACCCCCTTCCCCCCCCCCCCTCCCTCGCCTAAGTGCTGTGGCACGCAGCTGCGATTAGAAAAAGGATACACGTAATTTTGTACTTTCCGACATGGTTTTTACGAGCTAGCGACCAGGATCAGCCCGATGGCCGCCCCAGAATAAAGGTTGCCGCCGTGCCGGAGGTGAGGTGACAAGTTGGCGGTTATTATTATGCCATACGCTGCTGCCGCACCGTTGCCCACTCGCATTTACAATGGATTTGCCTCACGTTGTTTTTGTTGCTGCTTCTCTTTATTCGGGATAGGAATTGGATTTGAATTGGTTTGGTTTGGTTTGGTTCGGTTCGGTTCGGTTTGGTTGGGTTGGGTTGGGTTGTCGGGGTGGAGCTGGAGCTGAAACTGGAAACGGAACTGGGGCTAGCTTTTGGCCTTTAGGAGTTGACAGTTGCCAGTTAAGGGTTTTTCCCTTTGCCCTACCAAAGGGTAGCCTAGTGTTGTCGCTGTGCATGTAACGCATTCAGCTCACTATTTGTGTTATCTGTGTTATACATCAGCCATGGTAATTTGTCAACTCTCCTCTTTTTGTTTCTTTTGACAAGACCTGGAACTGCTCTACTCTATCTTATAGCAGCCATATATACATACATATGTATGCATCAGACTTTAATCAAGATATGTTTGTTCCTTACATATCCAAGAGATATTTTTCGCTCTCTTTCCGTCAGTTTCTCTTTGTATTTCTCATTCTCTATCTGTTTCTCTTTCTCTCTCTCTCTATATATATATATTTCTCGTCCACTCTCTCTTTATTTTCCTTTCTCTATTTCTCATCTTCTCTTCTTTTATTTTTTCTATCTTCCTCTTTCACTTCCCTCTCTCTTTCTCTTAAATCTTTCCTATGAAACCCACACTTAAAGTA
The DNA here is from genome assembly GCA_035047545.1 of Drosophila paranaensis. Lineage (NCBI taxonomy): Eukaryota > Metazoa > Arthropoda > Insecta > Diptera > Drosophilidae > Drosophila > Drosophila paranaensis. Next base: position 662,901 of record JAWNPL010000177.1, on the reverse strand, counting down.
TTTAATATTCGACTTTCCTCAGTCTGCTCAACTTTTCCTGTTCCTTTTTTTGTGAGCCTTGTGCTTCGCTTTCGGCGACTCGCATTGATGGCATTTTTAATGGCTTAGCGGTGTCTAACTCGTTGCCGATTCGTTCGTTAAGGTTTATTAGGGTCGGGCCTGTCAACTAAGGTCATGCGTGTATGCGTGTGTGTGTGTGTGTGAGTGTCCCGTGTCTGGGGTGCAGACATGTTAAGAGTGGCGCTAAAGAGCAACACATTGTGCGACAACAGCAGAAAGCAACAACAACAAAGCGCTCATAAATCAGTTTCAGTGGTTTCGCCGATAACGATTATTACATTTTGTCGATAACACACAATCACATATGGGAGCAATCCCATTACAGTTAATGCATTGAAACTTACACTCCAATTGACTATTTAAGTTCACGCATTCAGATTGAATCCACTTAATTTTAAGTAGTGCGTGTGTGTTGGCTATTTATCGATATGCATATAATAAAAGTTAGCTACGATCTAGACATTGATCGATAAGACAACTATTTGCAGCAGGGCACACAATGAACAGCACGCTGGAGTCCTCGGGTCTGTCTAAAACTATTTGGGCAACAAAGTTTGCCTCTAATTACTGTCGCGCTACATAACTCAGGCAACTTTGGCATTCAGAGAGTCGCAGTCGGAGTTGTAGTTGACGTTGCAATGGCAATTTCTTGCTCTAACCTTGCCTTGCCTTGCCTTGCCTTCCCAGCCAACCAGCCAGCCCTTGCATATGCCGGTTGATTAGCATGGCATTTGCCTGCTGCTGCTGCTGCTGCCAGTTGAGTTCACTTTGTCATTTGGGTATTTTTGAGACGCCCCGCCCAGCTGCCGAGACCCGGCTTCAAAGTTGAGCCTTTGCTGCTGGCTGGCTGCAACTTTACGCTAAACGTGAGCGCGACGCCAAATGAAAACTTTTCAATAAGCTAAACACTTCAAGCAGACAGACGCACTGACAGCTGGACTGCCTCTGGATGGGGCTCAGCAGGGGGGAGGGTGAGGGCACAGGGACACTGAAAGGTAGAAGGCGAAAGTACTCAACTGGCATAGCAGCGGCTGGCAAACTTGACTTTTGCGTGCTAATGAATTCGAGCGTGGCGCATAAAAATGTTTTTGCAAGCGCACAAAAGTATGCAGCAGTTTTTTGGCCACCGCGACCTGGCCCTAGACCCGAATGCCACAGCGCCAGCATAGATAGCGCAACGCAAGAGCGAGAGCGAGAAAGAGAGAGAGAGAGAAGTTAGGCAGACGCCGAGGAGGCTTGTGTGCGTGGCCCAAAGTGCAAACGGCACTCGAGCAACTCGAAACTATGCATTTAATTGATTTCAAGCGCTTTAAGCAAACAAATAGCGAAAAGCAAACCAATCAAACGGGCGGAGGAGGGTTGCCTCAAGTTAAGGCAGATGCAGCACTACTGAGCGCTGAATGCAGCTCACGCTTCAAGAAACAAACATATTAGCATAAGACATACACACACGCACACGCACACACACACACACGCACACGCACGCAAATGTCAATGGGTGAGAGCAGAAAATATATAAAAACAAAAAAATTCTCTTAGAGTGCAGCGAAGTCAAGCGAAGCACGCCCAATGGAAACTTTTGCTACAGCAAACGCGTGTGTGTGTGTTAGCTCTGCTATGCAAATAGAATTGCATTTAAATTAATCATACGCACCGTGTGACCATGCGTGTGTGTGTGTGTGTTTACTTGCACAACACACGCGCGCGTGTGTGTGTGTGTGTGTGTCTAGAGGTAACGTTAAAGCAAACGCTTACACTTACCTGCTTGAGCTTGTGCCTTGCCCTCGCCCCCTCCCTCTGTGTCTGTTTGGCATGTTTGTGCAATTTGCAAAATTGCTTTGCCGTCGAAGTCGCCGAGCTTCCACTGCCATAGACATATTATTATCAACGTGATTATCATTCTCAAGCCGATCATGATGTTGCCCATCAGGGTCATCACGATGATAGCAGGGCCTGCACAAGCTGCTAAATGCTAAAATTCAAGTGGATGCAACTCCTTGCGCCTCTCACCAGACATATACATATATACACATATATATGTATGTGTATGTGTGTGTGCTTAAGTATTGCACACGAAAATAAGGTTAAGAAAACGCAGCATTTACACACACTCACCCAAACAGACACACGCCCACACACACACACACACACACACACGCAGAGCGAGAGGTTGAGTCGCCTTATAAGAGCGAAACCGGGAGTTGCTTTACCTTAATTTATGTGTATGCACTGCTTACAGTTTGAGCAGCACTGCAGTAGCTCCCATGCATGTGTGTGCACTGTTTTGGGCGCATAAATCAGCAAAGCAATGGGAAACGCTTAGCTAAGCAAGCAGCGACTGCCACAACAACAATAACTATAAATTTAAGCAGCCAAAGAAAACCGGAGCTTCACAACGACCGCTTGAATACTCTAACTCTAGCCAAAACAAGTCATAATGAAACAAAGTTAAGTAAATATTTTTAAATGATAAAATGAAGGCAAAGAATATCTAGAATAAGAAATATTGAGCAAGTCACAGGAATGATTCTACAATCGTGAAGAAAAACAATATTCACGATTATCACAAGGGTTCGACTTCAATATCAGATTCTTATCCTATCGATAGCCATCTCTTCTCAAAGGGATTCCCACAAATAGAGGAAGAGTTATCCCTTAAGTCCTACCTCATAAATGCAGTTAGCCCTTTCTTCAGTTCGAGTTGTTCTCGAAACGGATTTTCTGCATATAGAACAGCGGAATCTACGCCAGATTGCAGCCCATCATTCCAGCCACACATTCCATAATTGCTCTTCATAAATATATTCAATCTTAAACGTTGCAAACACCTGTCAAACTGATTGACAGCTGCTTTGACAACAACGTTGACAGCAGACCTCAAATGTTAAGCGTCGCATATGCGTAACGATGATCGAACGGACCGCTTGGCTTTGCCTACTCCCATTCCTAGTCGCACTCAAAAGGTGAACTTCTGGGACTTTATTGTTTTGCAATTTACAGATAAGATTCAAGTTAACATAACTTTATAGCTTCAAAGCTCAGCGCTTGCCTTTTTGTGTGTTGCAAACGCATCGAGAAAGTTGTGAGACTTCTTAACGCATAGCAGCTGACAACTGCCTTTGACAAGCAGTTGCTGTTGACGTTGTTGCTCCCGTTGCTGTTGCTGTTGCTGCTGCTGCTGATATTATGCCAACAGTTTTAGTCGGTTGTCATGTGCAGCGATTACCGTTAGTTGTAATCGTTGTTGCCGCCGCTGCCGCCGCTGCTGCTGCTGTTGTTGCCACTTGACACTAAACGAAAATGAAACCAAAATTGTTTGGCCGGCTCGTCAGCAACACGACCAACTCGCGCTACAGTTTCTCAGGCACTTCTGGAAAACTAGTTAAAGTGCTTTAGTCGGCAGTGGACGACAGGCAGACACTCTATGCCTGACCATCTTTTATGTTTGGAGTTCTCAAAATCTGCAATGAGTTCCCTAACTTTCAATCGATAATTATCGAAATAAATATCGAAATAAGCGAGCAAGAAAATATTTTTGCTCAAAGAAACTTTCTGAAAATCGATATTCTAGGCTTTCACTAAGCATGGCATATGAAAGAAAAAGCAAACTAGGTTAAGATTGTCTCGCAGTTATACAAAACTGATATGCCCGCTTCCCCTTTAAATGGACAACAGGGTATTCAAAAAGTTGTGCAACTTTAGTTTAGTGCAATGCCCGACTTGTTAGCTCGCTCCCACTTGCTGTGTCATACTCTAAATCTCTGTCTCTCCAGCACTCTCTCTCTCTCTCTCTCTCTCTCTCTCTCTCTCTCTCTCTCTCTCTATACACTCTCTGTCCCTGTTTCTGCCTAGCTCTTTGCAGTTATTTATAGTTGCTGCTCGTTTGTTGTGCGTATTTTTAATAAGTTGATTTTGCCGTCGCTTCGGTTTTATTTTGCATAAATTATGCAAGCGCCTGTCATTTGTCTGCTCTAGCAAAACAAGGACAACAGCATTTTAAAGTTTGAGCATCACTGAGAAACTGTTGACGTGTGTGTGTCCGCATGTATGCGTGTGTGCGTGACTGTGGTTGGGTCGCTGGGTGGGATGTTGTTTTATTAATGAGCTGAGCCAAATTAACTTTAATATATGTGTGTTTAAATGTTGAACAAGTGTATACCATTTTACCCCCACTCTTCTCTCTAGATACCCTGCGCTCATTAAACGTGCCCAGCATGAAAGGGGTATATTGCAGAAGTAGCTAACTAGCGATATCCTCAATCGGCATATCATAGACAGCGCAGTTCATCTAGTCATAGCTGTTATGTCTACTATTTCATCTCAATATATGTACGTGCTGTCCTTCCCAAGCTATCGATAAATATCGATATATACATATTTTATGTGTAGTTCATGTGCCATATCGATCCTTCCAGCTGTTCATATGACTGATCGTTGGTTTGGACTTTAACTATTGCACTTCTTTCTTTTCCAAGTTATCGATAAATATCGATATAATAAAAGCTGGTTATATGCATATCTCATTCTTGCATATCTCATTCTTTTCCTCGATGCTACGGACTCTGTTTACGTATATCCCACCTAGTGTATAACGGTGCAGAATTGAAGATGTCATTGAAGTATATATTCAATTTTCCCATTTAAGTCTTTTCATAATTATCTGCAAATCCTTAGCTTTGGATAGGGTATCCAAAAGAGTGTAGTCACTACAGGGTATCTGGCAGTCGAGCAGTTTCACTGCGAGCACTATTACTTGCAACTGTTTTCCACTGGTCTGGCATTTATCATTTATAATTGTTTGGCCATTGCGGTCTCCTCCCCTGATGACGATGAAGTGGGCGGATTGGCGGGTGGCGCAAGGGGATGGCGGACGGCGGAAGGGGCGTGACCATATTCTTTGTGCATTTCACATTTTGACACTTTGACATGCATTAAATCAGTCAAGTGTTGGCCACTTTGAGCTCCATGACTTTGCGGTATAGCTGCCTGTCTGTCTCGCTTCCGCCAATGCTCTGTCTCCATGTTGAAGCCTCTCTCTGTCTCCCTCTCTCGCTCTCTCTCTCTCTCTCTCTCTCTCTCTCTCTCTCTCTCTCTCTCTCTCTTTCTGTCACTTTATCTTGCTCTCACGCACTGTCAGTGCTGCTGAATTCTAAGGTGACCACAGTTTGCATATTTAATTGCTGCAGTTTTGGCTGACCATTTCATATTAATGAGCCAAACCAATGGCAACTTTTGGCCCAAATGAGCATGTAAATGCGTCAAAATCATGTCCTTAATATCATTTCGAATGCAACTACAAACTAAGCCAGGACTTAACGAGCTGCCCAACTGCATTTCGTACTCAGCTTTATGATAAATTAATCAAAGGGACAAAAGCTTAAATATGCTAATGCGTGCTAACCCTTTTGTTTAGCGAACAACTGTCAATCGCAAGCGATTTGTAATCTGCTTGTCAGGCATTAACATGCATGTTAACCACCATTCACCTGCAAACTGAAAGCCTAACACTCAAGTCGTAAATCAGCACCAATAAAAACACACCCCGATGGCTACTCGTGGAGGCGTTGTCGACTTGACGACATGTTCCTGTCACAATTACATTCAGGTTTAACATGTGCCGGGCAACCACTTATCAAAATGCAGCACATATAATAGTGGTTGCATAATGACAACTATTGCTACTCTATCTCTCTCTCTCTCTCTCTCTCTCTCTCTCTCTCTCTCTCTCTCTCTCTCTCTCTCTCTCTGTCTCTTTATCAGTCTCTCACATGCAGCAGGTGCAATACGTTGACCTCTCTATCTCCCTTTCTCGCTTACCTTCTGTCTATCTACCTCTCTGCGCATACTCGAATATCTTATAGTTCCTCAATATCTTATAACTCACTTCGGTCCTCTCTCTCTATCTCTCTCTCTCTATCTCTCTCTCTCTCTCTCTCTCTCTCTCTCTCTCTCTCTCTATCTATCTCACCCTCACCTTTGTTTGTCTCTCTAACTTAATTACTTTGCTCCTCCCTCTCGCTCTCTTTACCTATGTTCCTATCTAACTCTCTCTCTATCTCTCTCTTTCGCTATCTCTTACTCTCTTTCTCTCTCTCTCTCTCTCTATCGCTCTCTCCCTGATTATTATCACTGCATTACTTAGCTCCTCCCTCTATCTCTGTCTCTCGCTTTTACTATCTCTTTCTCTATCTCTCTCTCTCTCTAAATCTTGCCCCTTTACCTCCCCTCCCTCACTATGTCACTCAATGCCGCTCGCTTTACTTAACTCTCCGGCTCCTTCACTCTCCCCCCCCCTCCTCTCTCTCTCTCCGTCTCTCTCCAACCAGCACACCTGTTTCCCTCCCCTTTTCCCGCTCGTCATCCCGTCTCACTCTCTCGCTCGCTCGTTCTATCCCTTTCAGTGCAGGAGATCGTAAGGCCGAAGGGCAAGGTTATGGCCAGGCGAACCGTTAAAATTTATAACATTTCGCTTAGTCGATGCTTTGTAAATTTATGTGCATGTAGTTTCGAAATTTGTATATATGTTAATTGCGACAAGGGAATAACGGTGCCAAAATATGTACACGAAATTTATGGATAAAACATGGCAATTGCTTTACTCGCTTTATTTATTTATTTATATATGTATGTATTTGTTTTATTTTTTCCTCCCGTCTTTCTTCTCCTCCTCCTTCTCGCTCTTCTTCCTCTTCTTTTCTCGCTTAACATTTTCGACTTGTAGCAATTTATCATAATTTTCCTTAGTGTTGTTTTTGTTGTTGTTTTTGTTTTGCCTTTGGCATAAATCAGGCGAAAATGCAAACTCCAAGACGCAAGCAAAGGCACAGGGGGGACAGACGGGGGACAGACGGGGGACAAGGGGGGATGGGCAATGGATTGTGTAGCCTGCCTATAGTTGTTGCTGCTGCTGCTGCTGCTGCTTCTGTTGTCGCTGCCTTAGCCTCTGGCTTTATTTCTGTAGCCAACACAAGGCGACATTAAATAGGGCTAAGCAAAACGGGACAAAAGCTGCAGCATTGCGCTTCGGGTTCGTGTCACTGGCTAATGCTAATTACCGCCACCCTTTGACAGCCCCCAATTACAGCGGCCAAATTGAATCTGTTTTAATTAATATACGCAGACGCATTATATCCCAAATTGCACGAGACGAGACGAAACGAAACGAGACGCTTTTACCGTTGCGAACTCCTCGATCATTCGCCGTTCTCAGCTAACGGTGCTGCGCTGCCGCCGGTGCTGCTGCAGCTCCTCGTCGCCTGCTCATTAATGTTCGCTGCCTAACGGCGCTTGTACCGCAATTTTAAATACGCGAGCGCACAGTGTGATCAAATGCGAGCAAAAGCCCTTCAAATATGCATGTACAGTTATTTGGAGCATGTTAAATGTAGGCACTTACCCCAGAAGCTTGCGGACAGTGTGCGTGCGGCGCTGCCAACTGTTGGCAAATTTATGCGCTGCTGTCGCTGCTGGTGCTGGTGCTGGCGCTAGCACTGTCCGTGGGGGACAGCGACAAAAGGACACGGCGCTAAGGACAACGTGTGCAAATGAGTTTTGTTTATGCGCGCCGTTCGCGGGGCCTGTCACTTGATTTATGGTGTGACCAAAACACTTTAAGATGCTGCGGCGCCACTTTCGGCTTATGGGCTTTATGGCCAACAACGGCTGTTGTTATTATTATTGTAATTATTGTTGTTGATGCTGTCCGTGTGCAAACTATAGTCGCTGGCTGTGGCTATGGCTGTGGCGGCGACGCCGTCTGCACGTGGCGTCCAAATCAGTAGCCATGGCATCGGCCAGGCTTTGTTATTGTTTATGCTTTCGGCTCGATTTGGTTTCTCCGCCCACAGCTGGACACTTGTGACACACACCAGCACGAGAATGAACAATTTATGTGATTTTTTTGAGGTTTATGACACTGCACTGGCACTGGAGCACAGAAACAAAAAGATAATAATAATAATTGAATATGCACGTGATGCAAGTCTGGTATTTGTTTGAGGCGTGTTGACCATTAATTTCGCTATTGCGTGCCCAGCATCCGATTGGCTTAGAGGTTTACAGCTAACTGAAGTTTAGCAGATTCAAAATCAAGTTGACTCCATCGCAATTCGCAACAGCACAAAATCCCAAAAATACCTGCGAGTATCAATAGTATTTGGTATTTTTTGTGCAATATCGATATATAACAGTGGTATTTTGCTGTTAAGCATCTGTTACTGCATGGCGCACTCTGCTCTTTTCAAATGACAGCAAATTAAAAGTACAATTTCACACCTTATGAAGATCACAGTACACTTTGCCTTATTTAATTGACTGCTTATTCTATTTACTATTTAAAAAATAGTAGTTTTACATCTGTAGGCTCTGATTTATGTATATTTTTGAGTAAATTAAATTTTAGCGTACTTTTATGCAGTTAATATTTAGCTAAGAATGCCAATTGTGAAAACTTCTCAATTATTCCAAACATTTCGATTTTGCAATTTATTTTTTAATTTAAAAGCTAACGCACATTTTGCACATTTTCTATGTGCCCGTATGAAATACGACACAATATACTAGTATTTTCTTATGGCAATTTGGTCAACTTGCAGTTGACAGTTCGATAACACGATAAGAGACGACAATTACGATTTGCAATCGACACAAGTACAACTACGTGGCTGCCGCTGTTTAGAAAATAGACGTCAATTTCCACGCAAGATAGCGAAAAAATCAACTTAAACGAAGACGCCAAAATGCAAGGAACGGTAGCCAAAACCCTGCTAACAATATGCGGCCTGCTGCTCCTATCACGGACAGGCCAGGCCTTCATTGTTAGCGTGGATGCGCACAACGAGGAATGTTTCTTCGAGAACGTCGAAGGTGGCACCAAATTCGGTAAGTAAAATCCGTCGAGCAAGCCAAGCAGATTGCATTATTGACCCAACGATTGCAGGCGTTACGTTTGAGGTGATCGAGGGCGGCTTCCTGGACGTAGACATCAAAATTACCGGTCCCGATCAGCATATTATGCATGAAAGCGAAAAGGAGTCGTCGGGCAAATACACGTTCGTCGCGCCCGCCAAGGGCATATACACCGTGTGCTTCAACAACGAGCGCAGCAGCATGACACCCAAGCTGGTCATGTTCTCCATCGAGATGGGCGATGCCCCGCAGCGTGCGCCCGGCGCACCCGGCGAGGAGGAAGTGGGCCACACCAAGCTCGAAGACATGATCCGCGAGCTCTCCGGCACGCTGACCAGCGTCAAGCACGAGCAGGAGTACATGCACGTGAGTACCCTACGCTTACTTAATATACAATTTTCCACTCACACTTCCTCTGCGCTGCTTGCAGGTGCGCGACAAGATCCATCGTTCGGTCAACGAGAGCACCAACTCCCGCGTCGTGCTGTGGTCCACATTTGAGGCCCTGGTGCTCGTCCTGATGACCGTCGGCCAGGTGTATTACCTGAAGCGCTTCTTCGAGGTCAAGCGCGTGGTGTAATCCCCCCACCCCCGCCCCTCGTCTCGTGCGTGCGTGTATAGAGCGAATGTGTTGCAGTCTCAGCCTAATCTTAATACAACTAATTAAATACTTTTTCGTAACGAAATTCAAACAAAACACGCTAGAGATTCAATTCTTCCACTCATTTGTAGCCACGCTGGCCCTTTGCGGCACTCATTGGTCACAGGATCAGATCCTTGTACATAATCCTGTCTCACTTCCTTCACAGGCGCGATGGGACGCAATGCATATCGAACTTCTTCTATATCATCCCAGCTCCATTTCAAAATTCGGTTAGACACATTTATTTATTAACGAAATATATATATTAAATTGTACAATCAGTCAAATGTTATCCATTCGAAGCGTGCCGGCAGCAGAGCTGCAATTGCACGAAATTGTCTCATTGTGTATGAAGCCTTGAAAGATCTTTCCTAGTTAAAGCTGACAAATATTAAATAAAGCCTGAGTTAAACGCGAGCCAATAGCGAACGAACAACGAGATCTGACGTAACTCTGCATAAATACGACAAGAGAGATAGACGATAAAAGAGATATGGAATATATATATATATAGGTATAGAGCAAGAGGAATCTTTGTCCTAGTCAGAGAGCAGCTTCCTGGCGTAGTCCGATATGTGGAGCACTCCGTGCTGCATGGAGGCGATGTGCAGATTGCTGCCGCTCATGTAGTCCTTGTTGATGTGCGAGTTCTGGAGTTCGCTGATGAGCGTGGAGCACGCCGCAGCCGGATCGCCAGTGCTAACCAGCATATTCTAAACAGAGAGAGGGAGAGAGTGAGAGAGAGAGAGAGCAGGGAATATCAACTGGAGCAATGTGTCTTACGGCCCAGAACTCGTTGCCCGGCAGTGCGTTGCCATCCCAGGCGTAGGTCACAATGGGCAGCATGGACTTCTTGAGCTTGTCAGCCGGATTGCGCACGGAGATGTGCACCGAGATGCCACCCTTCGGATGCGTCGGCTCCTTTATGCGCGCCCCATCGTACATCCCGCCCCATTTGTCCAGGTGGAACCAGGAGAAGTGGACGACGCCAACGTGGGTTAGGCGAGCGCTGAGCGCACGCAGACGCTGCTCGAAGGTCTCGAAAAAGATCTCCTCCTGCTGCGGCGTCACCTTCCACACGCCCAGGCCGAAGCCCACCACGTGGATGAACGCTGGTTTGCCGGCGCGCGCCGCCCGTGCCTCCGCCTCCAGGAGCAGCGTGTCGAAGCTGATGGCGTAGCGCTTGCTCATCATCAGCTTGTCGAACAGTGTCTCGTGGTCCAGCTGAATGATGCGCTGCCCATCTGCCTGCACGTCGTCGTAGCGGAAGTCCTTGGTCTCGCCGTAGAACTCGCGCCATATGCGACGATAGTCCTGCTCGCGGCTGCTGGGTGTGCCGGAGAAGCCGTAGCCTCTGGCTGCCGTATTCTGCGTCCGGGTGATTATGATGTCCTCGCACTCCATGACATTGCTGCGCTCGAAGCGCGCTCCAATCAGCCCCATGATGACGCCCTCCGTCTCAATCTTCGACTTGTTCCGGGCCACCTGGCCAGCATTCGTGCGGGAGCCGTCGTTGATGAACTCCGAGTGAGTGGAGGCGTAGAGCAGAGCCGACAGCTTGATCTCGTCATAGCTGAGCACGTTCTTCAGCTCGAGTGGAGCGCTCTCGCTGCTGGTGCCGATCTGCTCGAAGCCCCCATGGCCACGAGACCCGTCCATCAGCAGAAAGACATCACCCCCGCCGAAGAAGTAAACGCAGCGCTTGTCCAGCAGTCGCTGCACGAACTCCGGCAATGAGAGCTGCTTGTAGACACTCAGTTCCTTCGGATTGCCTGTAGATAGACCAAGAGATTACATTAGGAGTAGATTCTAGAGAAGCTCTCGCTCCCTCTCTCTCTCTCTCTCTCTGCAGACGAACCAAACTTATTCTTGTGCTCCAGGAAGCTGAGGTAGAGGAACAAGGTCAACTCGTGTATGATGGGATAGGCGGAGGCTATCTGCCCCCGGATGAGTGGCCTGCGCTCCACTGGCTGCGACTTCACCCGTCCTGCATCCGTGCCGAACTGCAAGCAAGGAGGTGACGAACTGAATCTAGAAACTGTGGACCTCAGCTCCGCCTACCGGAATGGGAAAGCTATCCGAGATGGACATAAAGGCCTCCAGGTCGACGGCATCGGGCTGCTGGCTGGGCTTCGCCAGCTCCTTGCAGAGGACCAACTGCTGCTTGGCAAACTCGCTAAGCACCGGCAATTGTCCTGCGGCCGGATTGGCCCAGATCTCTGAAGTATGACAAACCCCTCTCATCTTCCTGAATGGCAATCTCTGACTCAAGTCACTGAACGCTTTGCGCATTATCGCTCAAATTCTGGCTACTTTCGCGAATCAAATTTCAACTACTGATCTTGAACTATAGGTCAAATTAAAACAAAGAACAATATATACATGAATATATATATATAAGTCTATATATATATAAATATTTATACTTACCTATAAAGTATAGGGGCGCTGGCAGCAGTACTGTCAGACGAAAAAAAGCCAGAAATGGCTAAATAAACATAGACATATGCAAAAAGAGATTTTTCGATCAAAATAAGCCAGAAAAAGCTTTAAAAAATGAAACAATAAGTTAAGATTTTACCATTTTTACGACTTTCCTCTGCTGTTTATCAATTAATTGTGACGAAGCTGATAAAATATTTAAAAATTTTAATATTTAGTGAAAACATCGTCAAAGTCTCGCCAGCTAAATTCGCAACACTATGTATATGGTGGCAACTACTTGAGCAGTGCTCACAATGCACATTTTCTTAGTATTGGAAAGCGTCTGCAGCTACTGTTGCGCATGAAGCCGGGTATGCAGCTCTGCAAGCAACAAGTGTCAAGCAATAGCTAAAAAATATATTTTAACTAAAAATATACCATAACTTATGTTAGTATTATTAATTTCATAATTTTTGAAAGTATTTGGTAATTCAAATAATTTTACAATGATTTTAAAATTGCATCATTGTTAAGCAATTGCCAAACTTTCCTTGTTTACTTTGCTTATTCCACTCCAGCCAGTGCTGCCAACTTGGCTATTTTGCCAGTTTTGCGATGTGGCGGTAACTGTAGCTAATTTGAATTCTTCAGAGAACAAATATGTAAGATAAGTATAGATTTACAAATAAAAAATAATAATTTACAAATGAAAAAAATAGGTTCGCCAAGTGCTATTTATTAATTCGGTGTGAATTTCGACTGGCCATGCGAAAGTCCTTCTAGCAATTTGTTGGGCTTTTCAAACATTGATCTGCACGCCAGACGCCTTCAAGAGTTGGCAGCGCTGAACTCCAACTCAGCCGCTGCAAATTTCACCACTCTGCAAAATAATCGATATCGATATGTTGCGACTAAAGCATACCCTCGACTGCAAAAGTGCTCACAAAATTGTTAAATTAATACAAAATACTAAACGAAATTTGCTAATTGGGATACCAAAGCGTGTTTGATTTTTAACGTGAATTAAAAAGCAGTTTAGTAGCAGCAGCTAGCCAGCTGCTCACAGCTGTTGCCTGCCAGCAGTAGGCAGCCAGTCGATATACCCGTCGCGAGCTCTGCATTTACAGCGCAGATCTTCTTTGTTTATAAAATGCCGCACGCAACGGAACCTGATATTAAATGCAATTGTGAAATTGAGCGAACAACAACAAGATGTCCACGTTCGGAGCCGAAGTCGATGCAGTTTGGCCGCCAGTGGCGGCTGCAGCACAGCCGCTGAGCCCATTCGGGCGACGGCTGCTGGAGCAATGCAAATCCGTGGATCAGCCCGATCCCAAGGCAACAGTCGACGTGCGCTGCTTCATGCGCAAGTCAACCAAGTTTCCGCTAGAGGTGCGTAGCTTGCCATTTGGCTAAACTTCGATGAAGATCATTCATTTCCACAGTTCGGCGTGGAGACGTGCCGCGTGCAGAGCCAGCCGAAGGAGCGCCACGGGACCATTGGCCAGCAGATTGCCTCCGTCTATCCGCTCATACACGAGCGCACCTTGACGCTCTACCTGAACTACCTGGAGCACAAGGGGCAGTGGGGTAAGCCAGAGTGAGAGAGAATCATCCCTTCTGCTCCATCTAAGATCACCCCATCCTCCTCAGGCAACGCCGTGGAGCTGCCCGTCTACCAGCAGCTGTCGCTGGTGGACTTTGTGCAGCGGCTGCTGAGCAAGCGCTGCGCCAGCTTCTTTGCGCGCAACGACAAGTTCCTGCTGCTCACGGGCGAGCGGGGCGCGAGCGGCTTCGAGCCCATCGGGAGCCCGAAGGAGCAGGCGCCGCTGCAGCTGGCGCACGTGCTCAGCTATGACGACGTCAAGCTGTCGGCCCTGCTCTCGGTCAGCTCGCACACGGAGTTCATCAACGAGGGCGAGCGCACCAACTGCGGCCGCGTCACCCGCAACCGCAGCTCCCTCGAGCCGGAGGGCGTGATCGTGGGCCTGATCGGGGCGCGGCTCTCGCGCCGCAACCTCATGGAATTCCAGGACATTGTCATTGCGCGCACGCAGAACACCACAGAGAATGGCTACGGGCACTCGCCTGACGCCCCTGCCCACACCCGTGCCGAGGACTATCGCCGGATCTGGCGCAGCTTCTACGAGACGCGCGACTTCCTGCGCAACGACGTGCAGATCGACGGCGCACGGTTCGGGGTCTCGGGCAACAAGCAGGATGTGTTCGATAATCTGGTGATGAAGCGTCGCTACGCCATCAGCTTCGACATGCTGCTCCTGGAGGCGGAGGCTCGCGCCGCCCGACTGGGCAAACAGGCGTACATCCACGTGGTGGGCTTCGGCCTGGGCGTGTGGAAGGTGGCGCCGCAGCAGGAGCAGATCTTTCTCGAGACCTTCGAGCAGCGTCTGCGTGCGCTCAGCGACCGACTGACCCACGTTGGCGTCGTCCACTTCTCCTGGTTCAAGCTCGAACGCTGCGGCGGCATCCACAATGGCGCCGTCATCAAGTCCTCGCATCATCCGGACGGCGGTGTCCGTGTCCATCTCTCGAAGCGCAATCCGGCTCAGAAGCTGACTGCGCCGGAGCATTCCAACATGCTGCTCGTGGTATCCTATGCCTGGGACGGCAACGCATTGCCCGGCAATGAGTTCTGGATGGTAAGTAGCCCGTGATCCTCCACTGATCCGTGATCCACTACGATTCGTCTCGTCTCCCGCAGAAAATGCTCAAGTCCACGGGCGACTCGTCCACGGCCTGTTCCACGCTCATCGCCGAGCTGCATAATCCACACATCAATGAGGACTACTGCAGTGGCCGGAATCTGCACATTGCCTCGCCCAAATACGGCGTACTCCACATATCCGAGTACGCCAAGCGCGTCCTAGAGAACGAATCTGGATAAGTGTTGTCGAACACGGCATTTTGTTTTATATACTAATCACATTATAAATATTACTATGAACATGTGCAATATGTAATTAAATTATTTATTGTTCAGTTATCATCTAAATTATCAAAAATAATTTGATTCAATTACGTTTTACCTACATTTTCAGATAGAAGAGTTAGTTAAGCTATAAATGCCTTGGGTGTGTGTCTTTGCTGGCATTGGCAGTCCTATAACTGCAAGGGTGTATAAGAGTGCTGCAGCCAGGCTATACGTATATTAATGGGTGTGTGTCTTTGGTGGCTCTATTGGCACTCCAATTAATGGAAAGGTGTATAAGAGTGATTTTATAAGTGCAGCAGCAAAGTTATACATATGCATAATATTAGTGGGTGTGTGTCTCTGCTGGCTCGACATCTCTAATGCTAGTGTATAAGAGTGATTGTAAATACTGCTGCTATACATAAATATAATAGTGAGTGGGGTCTGTTGCCTCTACTGGAGCTGACACTTATTATAAGTGCTGCAGCTGGGCTATACGTGCATTAGTGGGTGTAGCTTCTCACTGCTATAAATATCAAAGTGCTTAAGTGAGTTTATAAGTGCTGCAGAGAGCCATACACATAATAGTGGGTGGGTGTCTGTGCTGGCTCTACTGCCTCTGCAACAATGCACGTGTATAAGAATAACTTTATAAGTGCTGAAACTATACATACATGCAATGTATGTATGTCTATAATTGTATTAGGATTTTTATAAGTGCTGCAACAAGACTCTAAATGGGTGTGTGTCTTTGCTAGCTCTTGACACTGCCATAATTATAAGACTGTATAAGGGATTTTGTAAGTGCTGCAGCAAAGCTATACACATATTAGGGGGTGGGTGCCATTGCTGGCTCCACTGGCACAGCAGTAGGCATAGGTATATGAGTGATTTTAGAGCTACTGCAACTGAGCAATAAATGCAATAACGGGTTTGTATCTTTGCTAGCTTTAACATGTAGTAGTGGGTGCATGTTTATAAGAGTAAATTCCTTGTATAAGAAAGCAAGAACTGGTGCGAATACCGGGTTCGAGTCCTTTCTGCTGCAATAGCTGTTCTAAAAAGTAAAGGTGCAGCCCTTGCTACGAAATTCGCCGCACTTATCGAGTGGCCAAACCTTTTGTATGGCAAGTGTGCTATGCTAAGATCCTAGTTGCCATAAAAACAATCTGTTTACGCAGCCAAAAGCTGATCCGCACAAAACTCGCTGCCGTATTTCGGTTTCAAATCAAAATCCGTCGGATACGCAGTCTGTATTTATTGATAACGCGAAAGTCGCATTATTGTGTGCAGCGGCGGGTCGCGAGGGGTGGGCGTGTGGCAGGGTGGTGCGATGCGAGTGCGCCCCTTGTCAGGACGCGATGTGGCCTCACCGCGATGAATCGATCCGCCGGACTGCCAAACTGCCAAACTGCCAAACTGATGTAATTGATTAACTGATTAACTCTTCTCGTTGCCTGGACTCTTCTTGGGCAAGAATAGCTCCAGGAGGCGGAAGAACTTCGACGAGGTCGCCTTCGGCTCCTTGCCAACCGCCGCTGCCTCCTCCTCCTCCGTCTCCGGCTCCTTCGGCGTGCCGTCCACTACGAATGTCATGTCGTTGTGTGGCGAGAGTGTTCCGGGTATGGGCAGTATCAGATACGGGAGATTCTTGATCCGAGGCACCGAAGCATCTGCTCCCGTACTCGCAGCTGAGTGAGATCGCTGAGCAGATGACCCTGGATGCCTCGGAGTGTGCCCGTCCTCGTGTGTTGCTCCCTCCTGGTGTTTCCGTGTCTTGCTCGAGTGGACAGCTCGCGAGGTCGCACGGCTGTTGTGGTGGTGGTGGTGCTGCTGCTGCTGCTGTCGCGAGTCTGTCTCGCGCCTTGACCTGGCGCCAGCCTGAGCACTGGGAGAGTCCGCCCTGCCCCTGGCCCACTCGCGCGAGATACTCGTCGGCATCCTGTACGAGCCGGCGGGCACCTGGCTCACGCTGCGGCGCATTCTCAGTATGGTGCGCGGTCCGCGCGATGCCTCCGGCTGGGGCCTTGGTGAGCCGGCATATGCCCTAGGCGAGTGTAGGCATTCCCTGGGCACGCCAGAGTAGGCCCTGGGCGAGCGTGGCTCGTCCTTCTGCCTGCCGGAGTAGCCCCTGGGCGAACGCAGCTCTTCTGTCGGCCTGCCGGAGTATGCCCGAGGCGAACGTGCGTCGTCCTTGGGAGTGTCGGAGAATCCCCATTCGTGCGGCATGCCGGAGTGTCCTCTGGGCGCGCGTGGACGCTCTCGCGGAGGCGCTGGACGGTACCTGGCTAGGCGTTCGGCCTGCCGCCCCTCGCTGGCCGGCTCCATGAGCTGGGACTTGCTGCGCGAGATCTTCGTCCGGCGCGAGGAGTACAGCTTGCTGGGCGAGACCGAGCGAGCTCGCGTCGGGCTGAAGAGACTGGCCTGGCCGATGACGATGGGCACGTTACCGCGCGCCGCCACAGGATCGTAGCCGGGTGGCATCGCGACGAAGTTCGCCTTGTAGAAGGAGCGGAACCACTGGGCGAAGGCGTAGTTGTCCTGGAAGCGGCCCTTCACCAGCAGCTCGATGTCGATGGGCGTGTTCACCTGGACGGCGTTGAAGCTCTGCTGGAGCACGCGGAAGTTCTCGATGAACTCCGTCGGCTGGTTGCACACGAACTTCACCTTGTGCATGCGCACCGTGTTCGGGAAGAGGATGTCCATCAGGTTGCAGTACGCGGCGCCGGTGCTCAGCTCCTCGATCTTCTTCACCTCGCTCTCCAGCGTGTAGTTCACCCACGAGATGATCTCGTTGCGCGACCACTGCTTCTTCGAGTTGCGCGTGCACACCACATTGGTCGCCCGCACCCTGCGCCCTGATGCCGTGTCCCCAACGACCTCCCGCTCCCGCTCCCTGCGTGCAGCCATGACTGTGACTATATAGCAATGTCCTAGAGGGTGCTCCCTAAAGTAGTCCAGGAGTCGGAGTTTGCTCGTATATATTAGAGGAATTGTGATTCTCTCTCTTTCTCTCTGTCGAGTCGACCTCAATGCGTGTGTTGGTCCGAAAGGATGTGCAAAAGGATTTCAAATATGTAAAAATGTAAATAAAACTAAAGATAAATCAACTACTCTAGGCTATAAAATGTCCTCCTTCTCGTTGCTCTTTGTTGAGTGATCAACCAAGTTAAATTTGCAAAATTTCCAAAGTTTGAAGCCGAAATGTTCCAAAATGTCGAAAACTGAGATTCTAGTGCGTGCGGTTAGCTCTATCGTTAGAAAAGCGGATGCGAAGGCATCAGAGCTCGTATCGAATACCTTTCCAAAATCTGCAAATGGAAAAGCTTTAGATTAGTATAAGATATAGACATATAGAGAGATATAAATACAGAGAGAATTGTGGATATAGATATAGGATATAGGATTTAGAGATATATAGGGAGACATATGTAGATATGTATAGAGAGAGATAGATATATATATATAAAGAGAGAGATATAGATATAGATATATATAAATAGAGAGATATAGATATAGATATAGATATAGATATAGATATATAGATATAGATATAGATATAGATATAGATATAGATATAGATATAGATATAGATATAGATATAGATATAGATATAGATATAGATATAGATATAGATATAGATATAGATATAGATATAGATATAGATATAGATATAGATATAGATATAGATATAGATATAGATATAGATATAGATATAGATATAGATATAGATATAGATATAGATATAGATATAGATATAGATATAGATATAGATATAGGTATAGGTATAGGTATAGGTATAGGTATAGATATAGATATAGATATAGATATAGATATAGATATAGATATAGACATAGATATAGATATAGATATAGATATAGATATAGATATAGATATAGATATAGATATAGATATAGATATAGATATAGATATAGATATAGATATAGATATAGATATAGATATAGATATAGATATAGATATAGATATAGATATAGATATAGATATAGATATAGATATAGATATAGATATAGATATAGATATAGATATAGATATAGATATATAGATATAGATATAGATATAGATATAGATATAGATATAGATATAGATATAGATATAGATATAGATATAGATATAGATATAGATATAGATATAGATATAGATATAGATATAGATATAGATATAGATATAGATATAGATATAGATATAGATATAGATATAGATATAGATATAGATATAGATATAGATATAGATATAGATATAGATATAGATATAGATATAGATATAGATATAGATATAGATATAGATATATAGATATAGATATAGATATATAGATATAGATATATAGATATAGATGTAGATATAGATATATAGATATATAGATATAGATATAGAGAAAGATACAGATAGAGAGATATGGATATATAGAGAGGGATAAATATAGATATAGGCATGCCTTCAGGCACAGCCCCCACCCCTCGTGAAAGGGGTTGGTCTAACCCACTTGCCGCAGTCTGGCTACGCACAAGGCAAGCAAATTGCATGAAAAATATACAAAATTTGAATATATATACATATATATATTTCTAAATAAATATTCCAATTGTCTCGCTTCCCCTCTCTCTCTTTCTCTATCTCTCTCTCTGTCTCTCTCTCGTCTGTCTAAAAGTTTATGCGGTTGACCGAACAAATTGTGCGAGTGGCTTCAAACTGAAAGCCACTCGACGCTGCATCTAAACAAATGCAATTTAATTGTAAACCATTCCCGAGGCTCTCTCTGCAAGCCACGCCCCGTCGCCTCCTTCACCCACCAGCTGGCTATCTCTCGTGCTCTTATTTGGCTTTGTTTTGCTTGCATTTGGCTTTCACTTCTATTTGTATTTATAAATTTTAATTGATTGCATTCAAAAACAGAAATTCAATTTCCATTTTAACCCACACAGAGAGCGAGAGAGAGAGATAGAAAATAGAAATCTATCTGCACGCACAGGCGGCTGTTCGGTATGTGCGACTCTTTGTCGCCTTGCTGTGATCTAAACTAAAGCATTAAAGTCACCTGTCCATTAGAAACACCTGCTTTACCTGCCTACAGCTGACCCAATGAATGTTTAACACAATTTAATAGTAACTTATGAAATAATTCATTTATTGACTTGTCCCTATTCAAGTATATTCTCTTCTCCAATCGTACCTTCTTTCCACTTTATCCCCCTTTCCATAACACCTACTTAGAGCCCATCTGTCCTGAACTTAGCTCTGCTGTAAGCTATTCAATTCAATTCAATTTCAAATTGACCTCTACAGCAAATGCACTTCTTCTCCGAGTTCACCTCGGCTTTTAATTAAAATAGACTCAACTCACCTCTCCTTAAAATGCATATCTTATCCAAGCTCACCTCTACCACTACAAACTCACCTCAACTACTTCACCTCTGCTCAGAGCACCTCTCTTCTCCAAACTCACCCCTACTCTTAACTCACCTCAACTCTTAACCCACCTCAGCTGCCACTCACTTAACTCACCTCTTCACCTCCTCACGTCTACGTGCAAACCCACCCCTACCTAAACATCTCAGACCACCAAAGAGAAAACTCAATTCTACCCCCCCACTCACCTCTGCACTCAACCCACCTTTCCCCTTCAAACTCACCTCACCCCCACACCCAACTTACCCACCAGCAGTCGAAGTCCAAATAATATTTCAATACTCACCAGATAAAGTTGAATTGCTTCTAAATCTACCTAATCTAATGTGAGCAAAAATAAATGTTTGTGAAAAAAAATATAAAATATAAAATTTTGCTGAGAGCTGAGTGTTTCTCTTTGTAGACTGAGCTGAGAGCTGCCCCGACTGGACTCCCTAACAAAATCTCAGTGACAGCAAGGCTGAGGCCCACTTCTCTGAGAGATTTACCACTGTTTCCCTAGCAGAGTGTTTCGACTACTTCAAAGCTACTAGACCGAATCCTAGATTATTCCAATACCAAAACTACAATTCATTTAGCTTGAAATAACCCTGAACCCATTGAAAATGGGAAAATCAGTGTATAATGTTTTTGTTGAAATGTATGTAACAGGGAGAAGGTGGCGTGGCAGACCCCATAAAGTACATATATTCTTGATCAGGGAGAGTAGCCGAGTCGATTTAGCCCTGTCCGTCTGTCCGTATGTATGAACGCGTCGTTCTCAGAAGATATAAGAGCTAGAGACTTGAAATTTTTTATGTAGGTTCCTGTATAGCACGAAAAGATATAGTTTGTTAAAAAAATCGATAACTGTCTTAATTTTAATGTTATCGATTAAAAACCGATATCTTCATTTAGTTATAAAATTCTATTTAATTCATCCCTATAGTTAGAGTCTTCAAATTTTGCATTTAGTGTTATGTAAGCCTTACGCAATTTCGGTTTTTGTTAAATTTTGGATGCCACGCCCCCTTCGCCTCAAATTTGTAACTCCCGTATATCAAATACTAGAGGCTTGTGCTTTGGCACATACATACATATGGATGACATGATCACGCCCAACAAGTTTGATCAAAATCGTTACTTTAGAAAAAAAGTTATTAAACACATAATTTCCCATAGCATTGCCATGCAAAGCAGCCAAGGAACAGCTGACGCACCGACTGGCGTGTGTGTGTGCGTTCGCCTGTGTATGTGTGTGTATGCTTTGCTTGCAATGGACGTACATATGCATGTGCACATAAAAGAAACAAACAATGCTTGGAAGAGTGGTTCTTTGCAGGGTTCAGGGGATCTCTTAGTCGAGCGGTCTCGACTAGAGTTTTTTTTACTTGTTTAAAGAATTTTTGTTCATAATCTGCGATAATTAAGATTTGTTTCGTCTTATAAAGCGTTGTCCTCACTATTGGAAAAGTCGGAAAATACATTATAAAAGGTACAGCTTCATATTGACAATCCTCTCGTATAAAAGTATATATTGTTGTTCATATATCCATATATACGCCTTGTCTTATCTTCCAATAAAGTTCTAAAATATCTATGAGAGAAACTTCTTATAGGAATACTTAAGATATTTCATCAATGTGGGTTTTTGATTTCTCTCACTTTTGCTTTAGGAGCTTTAATTTTAAAAGTGGATGGCTAAGTCTAAGCTGACTCCCACTTGAGATTTGTATACAATTCTTAAACTGTTTTTTAGAACACGGACGGGTATTGTGCAGTCAGTCACGCTTACTGGCTTAGCAAATATCTACAAAAAATATTTGTATATATTATATAAATAATAAAAAAAAAATATTTTTAAAGTTTTTTCTTTTTCAATTTTTAAAATTACTTTTAAACTTATTATTTATTTTTAAAGCACTTTTATCTTTTTATCTTTTATCTAAAAAACTTTCTTGATATCTATAGGAATACTTTTAATATTATCTTTGCGTAGATCTCTAAGAATGCCTATGAAAGGAGCTTGCTATAGGAATGCTTTCGATATTCCATCTACTCTGATTTCTCTTATTTTCAGTGAGAAGTAATATTTTTATCATTTGTAAAATGGTTTCTTTAGATAACTAAGTGAAACCCATATGCCTCTGTATGTAGGGTATTTGCGGTCGATTGGTATTCCCCTGCCGCCTGGGTCGCACCTTGGCCGAACAGCTCATTAAGTGCAATGTTTTAAGCACAGCAGCAACACACACTCAGGTGAAGGGTATTGCGATTTGGGGCGCAGCTGCTGGCATCGCTGGAATCTGACAGAGCTGAAACGGATCGAGCAGGCAAATGTGCAACTTATCGCGGGGCACGTTTAAAATATTTCATTTTGCATCAAATGAAAATTCGGAGAGTGTGAAATAGACCATGCCCAGCCTTGACCTAATCAAACCGAATATCAAAGCGAAATATTTACAGATCGTCTGGCATGCTAAAAAAAAAAAAAAAAACATTCAAAACATTTACAAACAACACCTCAAATACCCTGTAATCAGCGGCCATTGGTTGGCTCAGCTGAGATGGGCAAATTGTTGCGGAAATATTAAGTATACGTCGGGTGTGTGGAGTCAGGTCAGGTCAAGTTGTTTTAGTTTTGGGTAAGTTAATACCCTGTAATAAGCAGAGAGTTGTTTGATGAGCAGTTGAAGCTTACTTAGTATGCCATAGATATATATGTATATATCATAAATAGATATACATACCATAATAATAAGATAAGATCTGGTACTTTAAGTCTTAGCGAATTTCTTATTCCCAATTTTCTGTTGGCTAGGGCATTCCGTTGTCGTCATGCCCACTCTCATGGTCAGCTCTTTCGTGTCGTGTCTGAAGAATCTTTGAGGAAAAGCAAAAGCTTCCGTTCGCAATCCATTAAAAGGCACAAACGGAGAAGTGCGAAATAACAAATGAGACTTAGGCAAACGAGAAACGAGCCACTTGGCAGCAGTCGGGTGGTATAGACTGCACAATCCTCGCCCATTCACACTGCAAATAAATAAAAATGTGAGGCAAAGTTGAGCAGGGAATTTAAAGATCTGTTCAAGAAACTAGCAGATTCCTAGCTATATAACTGAGATATAACAATTCCCACTTTTTGTTTAGAATGAAATGCAGAGATGAGAATTGCGTAGAAAGGCCCATCAAGCTGAAATCAATGTCTGTAAATTCTTGCATTATATGCCCCAAGTATTGATAAAGAAGAAGAGATATATCTCTCTCTCTCTTAACTCTCTAGCTGCCCTATAAACTGTAGCCAAAGCTACAGTTATTTCCGATTTGCCACGCACCCCGTTTAGTCATATCCAAAGGTTATACCATTGATAACCAAATTTGAAATCTCTCAAAGAGCAAGAAGTACATGCCACAATACCCATATACCCCTTTCACAGCCTGAACGAGTATGAAATGCCTTAAGTGGGTCTCAACTCAGGCTATCAAGAGTGAGGTTAAGTTCGGCCAAAAACTAAAAGTAGTTCTATATATATATACAAATATTGATGACTAAAAACCAAGAATAAAACAAAAGATTTCGAATAAAACACGAAAACAAATGAAAGGCGAGCGAGTATTTCGTAGTAGTTCGTGGGCAGCATATTGGCCATAAAGCACGATTGATGCACAGCCCAATAAATCGTTTGTCTATCTATTATATATCTAATGCGTGTGTCTGAAAGTGCTTAACGCTACTGTTTATGCAGTCAAGAATCATGCCTAAAGCGCCTAAGGCATTCCACTCATCAAAGAGAAAACGTCCCGCAGCGTGGCGCCTTCCAGTGCTCTGTGGGGGAAATTTGCGCTCTTTACGCCGTCGAGTGGGCAATCGAGAATTTCCCTTAAGCAAGGAGCCGGCTATAAAAGCGCGACGACGGCGCTGCGGCGGCTCACAAAGCGACGGCGAACGCGACGCGGCAGTTGCCTCAGCACCGAGCACCGAGCACAGAGCGAAGCACAGAGAACCGAGCGAGTTGCGCGCGACTGAAAAACACGTAAAAGCCAAGCAAAGAACCGTTAGACAAAAGTAACGGTCCGGACAAGACGCCTATGCAAATTGCTCGCGTGCGGGTGCCTGTCACGCTGCCCCTGTGCTTGTGCTTGTGCGTCTCTGCGTTCGTTATTTTTGTTCTTGTGCTCAAATTGCCGCAATAAAAGTGCAAAATTATGTGGCACATGTGAGTGTGGACACGTTGAGAACAGTACAGAACTGAACAGTGCAGAGCAGCACCCCCCCCAACAGTAGCCAGCGGCGACATAACGGTACGTAGAGCAACGCATGCCGTCACCTGACGCAGTGCAGCTTCCTCCCCCTTTCCTATACTCTGGAAAAGTTCTTGTTCTAAAATATTAAATCAATTGAATGAGTGCAATTTTCTAATTAGTTAAATCATTTTGGTGGCTCAGTCGAGCATAGCCGACTGCACAATACCCTGCATATGACTTAGTACTGAATTAAATGTGAGGCAATAAGTGGCATTCAAACTGTAAATGCGAGCGACTCACAAACTGTATTCATTGAAATTGCTGAGCTTTTGGCACGATCTCTTTGGGAAGTTGGTTTCATTTTGATCAAGAATATATATGAATACATATGCTCTACATATATACTGTATGAAATTTGTATTTGAATCCCCAACTTTCAAATTGAATTAAATTTACCAAAAAATATAATCAAAATATTATAGGAATTTAGTAATTTCGTAGCTTAAGTAAGTTCTATCCTCAAATCTAGGTAAAAGCACGTTAAAATATGATTTTAGTTTTATATAAATATTGCTGTTTTTCTGATAAATAAGTTAGGTAGGAGTCTGCTGTAGCTTAGCTGCTCCATTTGGAGCTCTACCTCCCAAGCTGTGTAGTGTTTTTAGCCACAGCCCTAAGAGGTATAAGCCTATCTTATATATAGAGGAGGTCAAGAGTAACTTAACTTCATTAAATATCGAGTTTCCAGCTGTAAAACAGACACAGGTTTCTCCCGATTCGCCACGCCCCCACTAGGCGAGTACATATAATGGTAGTAAAGTTTAGGCTATCAGACTACAAATCCGCGAATATTACAGGGTACTTTTACATCGTGAATACGTGAGGATCATAATATTATACATAATTAGCTTAAACTTAGCTTAAGTTAAAGTTGTAAACAAAAACTTTAAGCTGCAGCAGGAAGATTACTCAACGAAGTCTTTTAATTGACTTCAAAATCTGAGCAGCAGAGTCCAAGTTTAAGAAAACAGTTGAAATATTCAAATAGTAAAAAGAAAAAATAAATAAATATGAAGCTTAAATAGTGATGAAATTGAAATGAAATGTCTCAAATTAAGTTAAATCCATGCATAAAACAAGTAAGAATATTGAGGTCGGGCGCCACTGACTGCAGAATACTCATTCACAGTCCAGCTGGCAGCAGCAAAACATTTCAAGATGTAGATTTTCCGATTGGCCACTCCTCATATATATATAATTTTTGGCCAATCAACAGATGAGCTCACATAAGTGTTGAGTTCACAGCCTTAAAGTTTTTTCCTATAATTTTATGGCAGTTGGTAGAGCAGATTTAAAGCAATGTAACTGGGCCGCTTACACTCAAAAAATTCGAAAATTCCAGGGTATATTTTGTGTTCTGAAACATTCCCATAGACATGATACATGATACATGATAAACTTCCGATCAGCACAAAAACACTCCATAAAAGTATTTAAATTCTTAAAGTGGTAGCGACAAATTGAGTTTCAGATGATTCTGAGAGAAGAGCGATAAACGATTCCGAACTGAAGACCCAGTTGCGGGCGATTTATGGCTTAATTAAATATGGGCGCTGAGTGTCGATGGCATCACTCAGTTCCTGGATGCGGACGCCGCCTTGGCCACATTGAAGGTGGCTGCCATTAAATCCATGTTTTGTGTCTGGCCATTTAATGGGGTGTGTGTGTGTGTGTGTGTGTGTGTGAGTGTGTGCTGTATAGGAAATGTGTCTGGGTGAGTTTTCTTACATTGTTTGGATTTCCATTTCGATTGGATTCGTTTCCTTTTGGCTTGGTTTGGCTCGTTTCATTACATTCTGATTGAATCGAATTCACTTTTGCTGGTAATGAAGCTAGTTGGCATTGGCCATGGCCAACACATTCACATACACACACACACAACACTAGTTAACATATTTTTATGGCCTCGTTGTCGCCAAAGTGTCCTCCAGTTTCAGCATCAACTTCAGCTTCGAGTGCCATTTGCTGGTGGTCATGGAGCCGCGGGGCGGCCTGTGGATTGCCCGCTTGATTGGCCCCTCAAATGGAGTGGGTGGGTCGAAAGGGGTCGCGTTTTATGTTCCGCTTCACATATGCCATTGTGTGTGTGTGTGTGTGTGGGGCCACTACACATGGCACAGTTGCAGAGCCATCAAATAAAAGAGGAACTCTCGACCAATCTATATATAGCCAGCCGCCTGCAACTTGCAAACTTTCAATTGCTCAGTTTTTGTGCAATGAAAATAAATCAGATTCCATTCAGAGCCCAGAGTCCGATCAAATAAAAAAGCAACTAAGTTGAAAACAACCAAAGACTGCTCTGGCCGGGCGTATCCGACTTGCAGATACACTGCAAAGTGGGCTGATGCCGATGCCAAGCGATGGGCTCATGCTAATGCTAAGCTAAGCGATTGCTTCTTATACATATGCATAGCAAAAGATATAGAAAGCTATATAGATACACAGCCACATACACAGAGATACTCTCCCATATAAGCACGCGCTCAGTTTAGTGCGCAGCGACTGCGCTTGAGCCGCACTTGCAGTGGACTTTACTATGGGAATGAAGTACTTATAGCTGAATTACTTTTCTTCCAGATAGAGTTACCAAAACTGTTTAGAGTCTGATAGTGACATATAGATATACTTGATGTCCATATATATCCAAAATCCGATACATAAAATTCCGATTACATAATTACAAAGAATTTACAAAATTTTTCACTTTTTGTAGCGTTCAAGTTATGGGCAGCAAACAAAATCAAATTAACGATAACAAGTTATCGATAAAATTGATAAGCTCGTAAAACGTATGGTATTCCATTTCCATATTCCCCACTTCAATGGCTTCAAAGCACAACAAAAGCGAGTAAGAGAATGCGCAAATAATTCGAAATGGAAATGGATTGATATTTTATAATAGAAATTCGAAAAATAGATTTTTCTCTACAAATGTTATACATATATATGAGTACATATGTATATAAAAGGTATTTGTTCCATTGTTATAAATAATACAAATAAATCACAGCAAAAATTCATAGCTCAGTTGCAGGCAAAGCCTCTGATTGCACAGGGCGAGCAGTTAAGAGCCTTAGAGGGAGAGATGGAAATTTCTAGACAACATTTATTGGGATATTACTATGAACTGATTTTATTCTGGGTTTGCATTCAGGCGATTTCATATATAAGAATCAGCAAATAGTTAACTGGCTTTCTAGGCACTGCAGCCCCACTACTTCAAGCACAAGGCCTAATTCTGCTTGAGCCTGCTCAATATGTACTTTGGTACGCCGCCAGTAGCCGCTCGCCGATTCGACTTTTCTGACTAGGCTATTCACAGTAGAAATTTTCAACCCAACCCGACCCAGCCCATGGGCCGAAGAGGAAAATTTTACCCGTACCCGAAAGCTAAACAAATTTTGTTACCCGAAACCAACTCGCCCGCCCGAAAAAAAAATTTAAAACAATTTTAATATAAAATAAAATTTTTTATTTCCTTTGTTTCCTTCAAAACAGCACTTAAATTACATTTTTTTTATAAAGGATTAATAGTTATGAAAAAATCCAAATTTAAATTACATATTTTTGTAAAGAAAAAGTAGCATATCGGGATTTGCGCTTGACAATCTTGTGCGCCTTTCATTTAATATTTTCCCCGACGATGAAAAAACTCTATTTTCGGGTTTTTCGGGTTGAGCGTCCTAACCCACACCCGCCCGCACCCAACCCGAAATTTGCTTTTCCAGCCCATACCCACGGGTACCCGACAAAAGCCCAGCCCATGCCCACCTCTAATTCACAGCATGACCTAACTCCGTCTGGATGTTAGCTTAAGATACAAAAGGCGATGTGCCTGTTGCTACTGGGTGCCATGACGACGCTTGACTGCATGAGGAAAATTATCTTGTCTTCATAGGTGATCAAAAATATCAAAGATCAAATGATAAATCCATATAGAATATTTCAAAAGCTGAATGTTATCGATAACTTCAAGATCAGCTGAAGCAGCTATCGTTAACAAGTAAAGTTCTTAGTTGGTCACATACTAGATACATGTATGAGATCTGTATCAGTGTTGCCGATCTGGGGTTTTTCCCGCTAGATTTGGGGTTTTTTGAAGTGCGATAGCGGGAAGAATTTGAAAACAGGGGGAAAACCCTGAATTGGCGTGATTTTAAATTATCTGGGGTTTTTTCAGCTTTTTTTATGTACCAAATTTTATTTTCATACATTTCTATTTTTTTACGATTTTCAACACTAAAATATTATCGACAATACATATGCATTATTGCAATTCTTGCCTTGACTATTAGAGTGCGCCAAGAAGTTATTTAAAGTGATTGTAATGATTGTATGATCGGCTTTTCGCAGCCCAACATAATACAATTTGTGCAATTGCCAACAAAAACATTAGAGCATGAAGCTGCGCTTTGTCTTTTCGTGGCAAAACATACTGCCACTGCATCGGTGTATCACCTAGGCATATTATGCAGCACTCAATCAAAATCAAGATGCACCGTACGAAGTGTACCTATGTTTTGAAAAATGTTTTAGCGTGCCACTTTAAAGAAGATCTTCGCAACGATATTGGTAGCGCCAAATATAGTTTAATTTTATTTTTATATAAAATACCTCCCAATTTCCTAAGAATGATCGGAACCTATAAGAATTCCTCCTCCCTTGAAGATGCTGTCGATATAGATGACATTATTAAAAACTTAGAATAAAATGTATTTAAAAAAACGTTTTAAAAAAAATCTAGTGTTTTTTTTAGCTTTTTAAAACATTTTTTTGGGGTTTTTTGCTTTTTTTTTTGCCAATCTAGCGTTTTTTTTCAAACAATTTCGGCAACACTGATCTGTATACTACATAGGACAATCTTATATTGAAAAATAGTTTTATACAGAGTATTATATCTAAAAAATGAACTATATTCTTTATTGCCTTAGAGCTCTGTTTTTAATTGAACTTTCATTTTAGACAGGACAAAATTACATAAAAAGTACTTATAGAGAGAGCTGTAGATTCTAGACACATAGGTCGATGATGATCTCGAGGTCTCTTGAAGAGGTGAACAAAGTAGACAATGTAATAGACATAGCTTCTGTATAATAGACAGATAGATATATTCGGAGCTTTATTTGCCTCAGCTAACCAAGAGCCTGTCAGAGTTAACATGAGGTTAAATAATAGTGTCCGGGCAACAATAACTAAGCTAAAGCTATTGCTTAGGCAGTGACAGGGCGAGAGCGCTTGACTTGCAGATATGGATTCGCCAAGGGGCGACATGGGGAGTAGCGAATTCCCAGTGGACAACTAGAACAGACTAAGCTAGTTGTCAGCTCGTGACGGGGCAGTGACGAGGCAGGGTAAGCGAGTCTTAAGCGGCGCTAGCTTCATTAGGCGCTTGCCAACACTCAAATAAAGCCCCAGAGGTCAACCGGATGATTCATTAAAGCAATTAGCAGTCCAGCCAATGCTTCCAATTTCTCTTTGCAGACAGCCGAAACCACAACAGCAGCAGCAGCGGCAGCAGCTTCAGCACCACCAGTAGCCAGGCCAGGGCGTGGCAAGAAGAAGGCGGAAGGGAATCGGAGGCGCGCCACCAAATGCTCATTGAAATTTACGATTATGCTGCGAAATTATTAAACAATATGACCGCAACAACAGCAAGCATCATTAATAATCTGGCCAGCGGGGCAGAAGGGACAGCCGGAGTGGACGGCACAGCCGGAGCGAGCGGCAGGGAGAGTCCAAATCCCACGACGGCCACAAATCTAACGTCCAAACTGCTGCAGGCGACAACGGGCAATATGAAGACGCTGCTGAATCGCACGCTGGCCACAATGGGCGGTCAGCGTGGCACACTGACCACCCTGCTGCTCCACGGCGGGCTGGGCACGGACGTGGCCAGCGGGCAGCGGATTCGGCAGCTGCCCCACGCCAATGGCAGCGTGCATGGCACAGCTAGCGACAGCAACGACCCTGGCCAGGACATGTACAATGCATTTAATGTCACGCCGACCTCCTCCACTGTCGGCTTCATCGAGTCCTCGACCACGGCCGCCAGCACCGTGCTGAGCAGCGCCATCACCCATCTGCCGGCGACCAGTGGCCCGGCCACCACATTCCCAGCTCAGACGATGGCCACCATCATTGCGGCCGGCAACAAGAACCGCGCCACCACCATCATCCTCTATCCAACGGGTGAGTCGACCCAAATCACAATTCAGTTACAGAGCTTCCGCTAATGCCAATTCTAATGCTGCAGAGAGAGGGGAGATGCAGTTAGATATAGACTGCTAATGGAGTTAGGATAACTTCCAATTATACTTTAAATATTGATTTGTATTGTATATAAGATGTGATGCTATTACCACATACAGTCCGATGTCTTTCTACACAGCTTTCCTGTTGCTACTGCCAGCTGGCCAGCTCTATTCAGCAACAGGAAAATAGAGTTTATATAAAGTTTACTATTAAATAATGTATTCGCCCCTTCACATAATTCGAAGTACTTTCTCGGGCTTTCACAACGTTCCAATTTGAATTTGTTGTGCTTTTTAACCAGCTACAGAGATCCATGGCCGTGATATATCGATAACTTACAGGGCTGCAGTGCGGACGTAAATTTAAAAACGTGTTTTAATTCGCAAACGTTCCATAGATATATGGACTTGCTCTCTTAGATTTGAATATAAAATGGAGTTAGGACATCTTTATATTACCTATACAATATGATTTCATTCCATTTATTCCAGAGATCTTTTAAGACTTATTTAATAACCTTTTCAAATCATCGACAGTCTCTCGACCGTTTGAATTTATGTCTTTCATTTAAGTTTCAGCTTTTCATAGAACTGAAGCTTCTCGGTGGCTCTTACCTTTCAAATCACTTCCAATCGCCAATCAGTTCTCAAAAATATAATGCCACTTCACGTCTATTCCACATTATATAGAGACGAAAACTATATTAAATGCGCATTCTGGGTATTCAGGAGAAGAAGATTGGCATAAGCAGACGAATAAGTTTCTCCTAGTCTATTTAGCTCTCTGTTAGGCCATCCCTTCCGCCTGTCACCTGTCCGCCCGTTCGTGTCTCTGTTGTATTTATTAATGCAGTTCTTGGAAATCTATTATTAGAATCGCAAATGCGATTCAATTCTATTTGTGTCACATCCTACTTTGGTTTTGCCTTTGCCATTTCCATGACAAGTGTTGCGGTGACTCTGGGGGTGGCGGTGGCGGTCTCGATGGCTGTTGAAGCATTATATTTGTGTTACATTTAGTGTGGTCTACTTCATATGCTTGTTCGTAAAATGAAAAGGGTATATAGGTTTTGTGCAGTCTGACAGAATCTAGGATAAATCAGCTGAGCTAGGAGTTCAGGCTATCTCCAAGGCAGGCCCTTACGTCTAGAGCACTCACTCTGAAACGAATTGAGGAAGGCCTAGCAAATGATAAAGTAGAATCCTATTTTAGTATTGAAAGTAGAATAATTTAGACTCGAATCGAATGCCTTTGACTTATGGCTCATACCATCAGCAGTCCTAGTCCTCCCCCTGGCTGTTTTCCTCTTGAGCAGCTTACAAATCTTAAGCTCTTTGAACTCAATTGAAGCTTAACGAATGATTATATTTGTTAGCTTCAAAGCTGTGGAGCTCTAAGCCAAGCAGGATTGGATTTAAGTTATAAAACTTTTGACAGAGATTCAGCTGCAAAGCGAGTGCAAATGAACTGTGCTTACCAATAACAGAGACATAATATCGTTACCATTGTTGTTCTGTGCTCTTACGCTCATTATTATTGTTATGCCAGGGCTTGAGCTTCCAGCACGGCCAAGTGTTTGTCTTCCATTAGAAATTAAATAGGTTTTTGTCTGACGTACTTAATTGAAGTAACACAAGAGCACATAATGACAAACGACCTTTGACCTTTCACAAATATAGTTGGTGATTCTCGTATTCAAATGAAAGTCACTTAACAGCAGTGGGCTCTGAGTGCCACTTGATGGCATAGGCAAACGTCCCTCGGGAGAATGTGTTCCGAGGAAATACAGCTTATGGAGAGACTATTTTCATATGTAATAAGCATAAGCTCGTAGTTCTCGTAAAATTCGCACTTCACAGCAAAGATAATGCCCCTGTTAAGGCCAACATAAGCCGGTGACCTTTCCGTTAAAGTACACCCTCGATTCCCAGCGGAGCTCCACTCAGGCGCTGGCGTATTAGCACGGCGCATTTAATAGATCAACGAACGGTTCATTTGTTAAGTCCTTGGCCAATTGCTTTCTGGCCCTGTCAACGCAGCCGTCAGTTAATCATAATTGTGACTTAAGTCCAACTCGACGCTGGGCTCAATAATGTGGTCAACTAAGTCGAATTTGTCAGTCGGCAGTCGCCATTCGCTTGGCTGCTGATTAGCACGCTTCGTACATCAATTTCTGTCAGCGAGCTCCCAGCCACGCCTCTGACGCCGCCTCTTCAATAATCAAATCAACTCAGCCATTTAGACTGATGAACAGACAGCGAGTCGGGCAGACTGCCGGACGGACGGACGCATGGCGGGGTGGAGGGAGGGGCGAAGTCGCGTGCCAGGCCCAATTAGGGGCTAATTTGCATAATGCCATTCGTTCGCTCATTATCCCCAAAGGCTCCGATAGCGAAGCGCCAAGCAATAGACAATATAACCCCACGACTTTTTTGCCCATAGAAGGCTCTACTTCTTTTAATATACCCTGTGTGCATGAGCTGGAGTGGCGCAGGGGGTAGCTATGGACAAAAGCATTTGTAATCCTTTCAATATGTCGATATATACATGTGAGTGCATATATCTGTATGTGTCTGTTGACTGCTATCTCTTCGTGCATATATACAATTAATCAGTATGTTTATCGACTATCAATATATAATGCATAACCAATGGGAGTTTCATATGAAAAAGGGCTTAGAAGGGGGTAGAGCAATGGGTAGAAAAGCTGTTATATATGTATATGAATATCCTTCAAGGAAGTGTTCAGATATTTATCGATGAGGACAAGACAAAGACTTTTTCAAGTCAGGGGATGGTTTATCTTACCCCTTGACTCACCTCTAAGTTCAACTGTGATAGAAGTATATTCTAAAACATAGATGAAGTATAACTAAAATATATCACACTATTGGTGTACAGAGTATATGCATTACTAAAAGAACTTACATAGATTGGTATTCGTTGACAAGTTCTTAGATCAGCTACAGGGTAAGATCTCGTCGAGCATTTCCTGGCTAAGACGCGCACACTTATCTTTGCACTTATGAAGCACTGCAAGCTTCGCTCGGCAATTGGCGCAAGTGTTATGGAGCGACAGAGACAGAGGGGTGCACATAATAAGGTAGAGTGAGCGAGAGAGAGAGAGAGCAAAGAGAGATAGAGTGGGAGCTTACGACCCTCCGACCCTTGGGCCTAATGCAGCAATTAGGCAAGTTTAAGTCGCATTAATTGCAGAGTTTGGTCGACTATTAACGCGACTCGAACCGTTGATTATTTTAAGCGCCACCAGCTCTTAACTTGGCCCTGGGCTCCAGAAAGTTGAGGCGCTCGCAAGGGAGGGGGAGCACTGAATGCTGACTCAGTTTGTTACCATTAAGACAAATCAGAGAGACTTCGTCGACGACGACGTTAATATCTCATATCCTAATCACGGCCGCTTATCTGTTTGTATCAGCAACGCGCAGCGACATTGTCAGCGCTTTCATGCGCCTCAGGCCTATCTTTATGGTAGGACGAGGCTGGCATAAAAATACTTTTCGACAAAAGCCAGCAAACTTGTCCATTTCCACAGCAACAATGCGACAAACAGGACAACAATAAAAATTCATACAACAAAAGCGAAGTGCGTAAATTTCATTCAATAAAATTGTTTAGCCCCACAGCAAACCAGCCCAGCAAGCCAACAACCATCCCACCCACCGCTAACCACTCGCCTCCACTGCTCCACTACTACAGACGTGCCCCACTCGCCTCCACTGCTCCACTACTACATACGTGCCCCAAAAACTATCTGCATGAAACAATTTCTGAAGCGTCCAGTGCTGCAGCATGTTGCAAGCGAATATGTTGCAAGTATTTTGCGCCAGATAGTTCGCAAAATATGTTTATCGGATTCTTTGAAAGCAGATTGTGTTGCAGCCCGAATGCTGATCACAAATAGTTTCGCTGAAGTGCAAACTTGCTTAGGAAATAAACTCGACTCAAGTGAAAATTTCAGTTGAGATACATTGTGAATGCCAGCCAGCTACGATATAGAGATTGCTGAATAAATGTCCTTCACGAACAGCAAGCTAAGTCAGTTAGACTTTTTGTTAGACGTCGGGTAAGAGGTCAATCAAATAGGCTGATAGTCTATCACTTACTGCGCAAGTTAGATAGACCATTAGTCAGTCAATCAGTAGAAGAATCAAACAATCAGTCAAAGAGCTTTTCAATCAATCATACAATTAGTCAGTCACTGGCCGAGTAAGTGAGGCAGTCCATCTGTCATCTGAGTCAATCAGTCTAACAATCCACCAATAAGTTAATCTGTCAGCTCGTCAATCATTTAGCCAGTTAGATAGTCCATCAGTCCATTAGTCAGTCAGTCAATCAGTAGAAGAATCAACCAATCAGTCAGCTAGTCTATCTCTTACTGGGACAGTTATATACACCATCAGACCATTACGTAGTCAATTTGTCAATTAGTCAGCCAGTCAATCAGTAGAACAATCAACCAATCGGTCAATCAACTTGTCAATCAATCACCCAACTAGTCAATTACTTACTCAATAAGTTCGACAGTCCACGAGTCCATTAGGAATCATTCGAACTATCAACCAATCAGTCAATTAACTTGTTAGTCAATCACTCATCTAGTCTATAATGAGTAAGTTAGATATATAATCGGTCCATTAGTCAATCAGTCAATCAATCGGTCCAATCAGTCAATCAGCTTTTCAATCAATCAGTCAGTTAATGAGTTAGTCAATTAGCTAGTCAGTCAGTAGTCGAACCGTTGATCAGTCGATCAGTCAATCAATCAGAAAACCTTTTAGTCAGTTAGTTGATTAGGCAATCAATCAAAGAATGAATCAGTAATCAGCTTGCCACTCTGTTAATCAACTAGATGGTCTTTCAGTTAGCTAATCATGCAATCAGTTAGTCAATCAATCAGTTAGTCAATCCATCAGTCAGTTCATTAGTCGCTACCCAGTTGGACAACTGTTTTATCAATCAATCAGTGGTAGTCAGTGAATCAGGCAGTCAGTCAATCAGTCAGACAGTCATTCACTCAGTTAGCTAACTCGAAACACATCCTATATTAAGCTGTCCTTTAATTTAAAGGAATTTGTATATCATTTCTATTTTATGTTATTTACATTGTCAATCAAAATGTAAATTTCTTGAGGGAAAGTTTTGTTTCCGTGCGCTTAGCTCACAAAACAACAAATCGAAAGCGAATTGCATTTGATTTGGATTATGGGCTTGAAGCTGCCCCAAAAAATCTTTACTTTAAATTAGAAAAGTTGAAGCACGTTTTAGGGATTAGAAAGTTTCGTAGGGCAACGCCAAGATGCAGTTATCAATTCCGAGAGCCGAGAGCCCTTGCTCAAGATTAATTTAGTGAGCTTTGAGCTTAGTATAAAGTGTTGCGCAATTGATGAATACTGGACAGCAGCTCCTCGCCAACGTCCAACACAATGTTTATTTCTTGGAGCAGCAAAAATATGTTGCATTTGTCGCTGAAATCGTGAGCCTGTCACGTGCCCATTCCTAACTGTTATCCGCACCATTAGCGAGTGTTGACAGTTGATTGACTTTCCTTTAAGCACTTCGTAACACTCTTTACTGAGTGGCTTACACTTTTGCTTGCCTCGGCACTTGCTTTCCTTCGTCTCCATCTCCGCTTGGCAAACTATGCCGAGTACAGTGCGCCCCCGGCCATGGGAAAATACGACTAAGTAGTTCACTTGCAGCATTTCCCTGAAGCGCTCGTCCCAACTTTCAGCAGCAACTACTTTAAAAGCCCCGCCAAACAGCACGCGAACGGCGGCCCTTCAACTTGAACCCTGCGCAGACTCACCCTGTGCCAGCGCACGCCTTGTCTGGGCCCGAGCCACGGACAGGAGATGGCAGCGTGCGCGGCCCATCAAGCACGGGCTGCTCAATAACAAAATAAATATAGAGTCTTGATAAGTTGAGCAACTTTTCAGATATGGGCTCAACATTGGGACTACGATATAAATAAGAAGAAAATTATATAAAATGCTAATGATGTCGTTATAATTGATAGCTTGATATATGATATATGATATTATCATATACGACATGATAATTGATCACCTCTAATAACTAATAAATAAACTAAAGGCGTACGGGACATAGTTTAATAACTGAAAGCCGCTAAAGTTGTTAATTGATTACATTAAAAGGGGAAAAGTTATCGAATTTATAAAACAAGCTAGATCTATGCATGCGAGGCAAGCGGGCTTATGGATGAATATACTCAGCTCATCGTCCTGACCAAGAATATATGTATATACCTCCTCCTTTGCCTCTTTAATATATTTGAACAAACTAATTTTGCTCCGTTATGGCATTTTCGATGGGTCAAAATGCTCTTCAAATCATAAGCTATAAAAAGCTTTAGCTTTATTTGGCCTCTTGCGCCGTGTACAGGCACTGAGAGGAGTTAACAACACTGGCTGACAACTCAGGGCTGCTTTCCGATAGCCGATAACATCAAAGTCTCAAATGCTTTTCTACTCGTCAATTTGTGCTCGTCACTCACTGAGAATAGACTGAAATTGAATCCGGGAAATTTTCATTAATCTCGCTCTAAAATGGATCCCCTGAATGGCAATGTAAGTCTGTCGCTAATGGTGATCTGATTATCCTCCGTATTTTCAATATATCTTTCTATTAAGAACCCTTCAATGCCGGCTTCCGATAGCTCCGATGATGAAAACCCATTGGTATGTCGCATTTGCGAGAGGTACCGCAAAGACCTCGAGAACGCCACCGCTCAGCGCGGGCGCGGGCGCAAGCGCAACAGCAGTCGACAGCTCTTGAACCAAGAGACCAGCCAACCGGAGCCGTTGAATGAAGAGGCTGATGCTGAGGAGGCCGACAACGAGGCCACAGATGTGCAGGTGGTGGAGCAGGCCGATCCAAATGAGAATACAGAAGACGTGTAGATCCACATACGTATCTATATCGAAAAATTATTGTTGGCCTAACTTACTTCTCTAGATGAAGAAGATAAAAATAAAACTGAAAAAGCCAAAATAGAATTTGAATGAAGAGTAACGAGGACTTTCATTGCCATGAGGGAGGCGGAAATAAAGCTGTGGAGAGTCTTCTACAAAAGAGTTGAGCCAGTTGAAAGTCTGCCAAAGTGGGTAGAGGTAGAGGCAGAGTTGAGCTGGATTCCTAGGCACCTGCTTTGGCATATTCCAGTTAGAACTGACGCTTGACATAGGCAAAAGGTGCCTGAATGCGAGCAGCTTGATCCGGGTGGCAAAGAGAAATTCTTGTGCAACTCATAGTTATAGCATATCTTTGCAATTTGGCTAAATTGACTCAGCTCACTGTTTCGATGTATAGGCACCTGTCTCGTCTCCTTTAAACCCATTTGAGGATTGGCATTGCCCTAGAGCAGATAACGGCTGTGTCGTCTGCTTATGTAGCTATGATACTAGCTATTATTATAAATTATATATACATAATATATATAAGTATATATATTAGAGTGTAACAAGTAAGAAAACTCTAGTCGGGGGTCCCGACCAGGAGATACCCTAAGCCTCGCGCTATCTGCGTTTTCTAAAATACTGCAGAATTAGCATTTCGTATAAACGCACAGAAAACTAAATTCAATTCATTTTCAATTGTTTAGCCAATACCGCCATCTATGGTTCGAAAGAATAGCGCCATCCATGTTTCGATCCAACTGAGCAGCTGATAATTCGCAAATCATAGCGCCATCTATTGGAAATATGTACATTAAAACTTGCGGGTTTTAGAACTTGCTAAATGCACGCAGCTCAATGTGTATGTGTGTATGCGTGCACATGTATAGAAAAACAGTTTGCTTTGCGTTGCTGGTCACGTGTTTGGCCGATTGGCCAAATGTTTTGTTTAATAACTTCTGCGCGAATTAATGGATTTGAATGAACTCTTCAGCTTATGATCAACATATTTTATTAATTTATTTCACACCTAACTTCAATTTAAATATTTGGGGAAATTTGGAGCCGGTATCCAAAATTTAACAAAAACCAAAATTAAATAAAATAAATATAA
This sequence comes from Drosophila paranaensis, assembly GCA_035047545.1. NCBI lineage: Eukaryota > Metazoa > Arthropoda > Insecta > Diptera > Drosophilidae > Drosophila > Drosophila paranaensis. The sequence continues at coordinate 623,926 of JAWNPL010000177.1, read as the reverse complement.
AACTAACAAAAAAAATTTGGGGACTCTACGTATAAAGACGTGGGAGATATAATTTAGTAACTTCATTCTGATAACGTTTTTAATCGATAACATTAAAACGATAGCTGTTATCGTTTTTGAAACAAACTTGATCTGCGCACTGTATGCAGGGATCCACATAAAAAATTTCAAGTCTCTAGCTCTTATGGGTTCTGAGATCGACGCGTTCACACATACGGACGGACAGACGGACAGGGCTAAATCGACTCGGCTTCTCTCCCTTTACTTTATGGGGTCTGCCACGCCTTCTTCTGCCTGTTACATACATTTTCACAAAACCATTCTACCCTGATTTCCCATTTTCAATGGGTTCAGGGTAAAGTTAAACAATTTAAAGCAAATTCAATATATAATATATATATATATATATATATACATATATATATATATATATATATATATATATATATATATATATATATATATATATATATATATATATATATATATATATATATATATATATATATATTATAATAGGCGTGGCAGACCCCATAAAGTAAAGGGAGAGAAGCCGATATATATATATATTTATATATATATATATATTTTTATAAAGAAAATAAAAATAGTTATATATGATATAGTCATTGTTAGAGCCGATATATCGGCATCAACACTCAAGCGTGGCGTGACACGCGCTCATCTCTAGGACAAAGCAACCGAGTGGAAGTCACATTTTGCTCTCTTTCTGCTTTATCTGACACTTGAATTGCTTTTGTTGCTGCTCTTTTGCTTGTGTTGTTGTTGCTGTCGTTGCTGTCGTTGTTGTCGTTGTTGTTGTTGTTGTTGTTGTAGCGCATTCCACGGTCGACTTGAAATATGCAAACATTCAATTTCGATTTAGTGGCTGTGGAGGCGCATAATTTGTATTGTATTTATTGAATATTTCGAGCATCAAACGCGACCGCCCATTGACTCAGCATGAAATTACAGACAGTGGGAGGTGGGCGGCCAGTGGTGAGTGGTGAGTGGTGAGTGGTGAGTGGTGAATGGGGTGTGGGGCGTGGCATCAGGCGTAAAGACAGACTCTAGCTCCGGCCGGAAAGGGCAACAACAGCGAATGCTTGGCGAAGCACAGCTGCCGCTTATGCTCTCCCCTCCGTTCGGCAAGTTTTGCTCTAGCCCCTCTCCCAAGCCCCACTAGCCCTTGGCCCGGCAATGGCCCCGGCCCTGCCCCTCTATTCAGGCATCAATTTGTGTAAATTTGAACTGTCACTTTGAAGGCGTTAATTGGATTCAATAAATGTCAAGCAGGGCGCGCGGCGTCAACAGTTGGAGCCAGTGCAGCATCAGCATCAGCATCCTCATCCTCATCCGCATCCGCATCAACAGCTGGCCATGGCGTTGTCTCTGCTGCCAAATTCATTTTAAGCCAACACCCCATCCACAAATCCCGCCACCCACGCCCCCACCTTCGGCCCCTTTTCAAGTTATATTTAGGACACGACACAACAACATTTTGGGGCCATGGATTTCTGTGGCTTAGATTCGAGGAGCGCGGGGCGTGAGATGGTCCTCTGCCGCCTTGGCATGATTTTAGCTGGATTGTGGGCGTGTCGGCAGCCACAGCAGCAAACACTTTGTCAGCATTGGCCACTGCGCGAAAAAGCTGCCGATTTCCATTCGAGCGAACTTCATATATGAGCAGGCGATTCATAATACAATGAATAGTTCCGAGGCCTTGGTAGTTCACTTTGGAAGTTCACTTTTTGGTTCACATCAACCTATGTAAGCCTATCCTTGTTTATGTCTCCCTCTCTTTCTCTTTCTCTCTCTAAGTGTGTGTAACTCTATCGATGTCTCTCTATATCTCTGCATCTCCCTCACTTCTCACTGTCTAATTCTCTTTGTATCTCTATCTCTGTTTCTGTCCCTCTCTTTGTCTCTCTCCAATTTTCTGAACCACTCTCCCTCTCCCTCGCTCTTAGTCTCTTTAGCCATCTCTTTTTGACTATCTTTCTCTACCCATCTATTTCTCTCTCTCTCTCTCTCTCTCTCTCTCTCTCTCTGTATCCCTCTTTCATTCTTTATCTTCCGCTCTCGTCCTCTCTGTAACTTATTTTCATACCCTAATTCTTTCATTGTCTTTCTTTCTTTCTCTCTCTGTCTTCTTCTCTCTATCTATGTCTCTTTCATTCTCTGTCAATCTATATATCTATTTCTTTCCCTGTCTCTATATATAAATATATATATATATATATATATATATATGTATATATATATATATATATATATATATATATATATATATATATATATATATATCTCACTGTGTCTCAGTATCTCTCTTTCTCTCACTTCTTCTGTTTCTATCCCTCTCTTTGTCTCTCACTCTCTATTTCTCTCTTTGTCTCCTTTTCTTCTATCCTCCCCACACTCTCGATTTCTCTGCCTCCTGTCCACCTGCATCTGTATTTCTCTCTCTCTCTCTTCCTCTTCGACTCTCTCTCTTCCCTCTTATTTTCTCAGTTCCTCATATGCATATACATATATGATGCTTATGTTTTAAGAAATTCCTCTTATTTCTCCCACTTTTTCGCTCAGTGTATTCCAAAAGTCATATCGCAGTATTTCAATGGCTAAAAATACATAACACCCACACCCACACACACACACAGAGAGAGAAAACACTCACACCCGTCACCCATACACAGACACACTTACAGATATATAGAGCTGAATACTTAGAAGATATATTGTTTTCTGTGGCTTATCGGCTAAGGACCTTAATAAAAATGTTTCCCTGAGAGGATCGCAACAAATTTGTTGGCTTTGTTTGGGCTGTGGAGATAAACAAAAGACAAATTGAAAGTGGAATTGTGATGGCATCGACAACGGACCTGTCCGGCAGCCAGCCCCTGTCGCGCTGCTGTGCCGCTCGGAGCCGCCGACCCGTCGAGCCGCCACTTTATCATTGAGATAAAACGCAATAACAACGAAAAAGAGTTGAAAGCAGGTTAAAATCTGCACGCGACCGGATGAAAATTAAATTAAAAAGCAAAAAAAAGCCAAAAAAAAAGACGAAAACGAAACGGAAATATAAAAATGAAAATGGACCAGAAACGGAAGAGCGACGGGCCGAGGGGCAGAGGGGTAGAGGGGCCGTGGGGGCTGGCGAAGGGCAAATGCAAATGCAAATGCAAATGGTCGTAAAAGGCCTTTTGGCCCACATAACTCGGCCACGCCCACAAACGCCAGCACCATCACCAGCACCAGCCTCATTCTCGCGCGTAAATAAGTGTTGCCCGCATTTCGGGCCACTCCCATGGCTGAAAGATGGCCTACAAATGATGAGAGCTGCGCATAAAAAAGGCGATCAATTCCGTTGCCTACTTTACAGCGCGCCTGCCGACAGCCGTGCGTGTGAGTCTGTCTGTCTCTGGCTGCGTCCGTGTGTGTGTGTGTGTGTGTGTCTATGTCATGCATAAATAATTTAGAGATTATGTTTGCGCTGCTAGAGAGCGGAAACCGCCGGCTTTTAGCATTTGACCGCAGCAATTAGGCAGAAAAAAGGTAGGGAGAAAAAAAGGTAGAGAGAACATGCGAAGCCCACATTCAGGCGACTGCACAGGTCATTAAAAATTATTGAATAGACCATTATAATATGCACAAAGGCGAACAGCGCGCGGTTGACAAAGGAAACGCTAGCGAGGGAGTCGAGGCCTATCGCACAGATAAAAATTGCGAAACTCAAGTCAGATTTGGTATTGGTCTATGCTTAGTTGATGTAAATTATATGCGAGACGTCTGCAGTTGAGTGTTCTCTTAATAACTGTAATAATACATAATGAAAGCGGATGAGAAGAGTAATCTTTTGTCCTTTATCTTCTATCTATTAAAGTCGATCTTCTATCTTTTGTTGTCCATCTTAAGTATTCTATCTATTAGCTTCAATTTTCCATCTTCAATTTTTTATATACTATCTTCAATACTCCATCTTCTATCTTCTGTCTACCATCTGCACACTCATTTTTATATTCTATCTTTTATTTTCTCTCTTTTAACCTCAATATTATTGCATCTATCTTTTACCTATTCATCATATCAATTCATTTGTCTTCCATCTTCTATCTTTTGTCGTCTATCCTCTATCTTCAGTATTCCACCTTCCATCAACGATCTTCTACTTTTTTTATCCTCTATCCTTTGTAGTCTGTCTTCTACTTTCGACTTTAAGCATCTTTCTTTTATCTTCAGTAGTCTTTCATCTATCTGCTAGCTTTCATCTCTATCTCCTATTTTCTATGTGGAATATATAAAAGATAAAAAATCAATGATAGAAGGATTTTTTTATATTTTATATATTCCATATATTATCTTTTGTATCCTATATTCAATCTTGTATCTTCAGTCTTCCATCTTTTATTTTCAATCTTATATCGTATTTTATCTACTTTCTGTCCTTCATCTTATATTTTCTATCTTTTGTAGTCTATCTTCCATCTTCTATCGAGTAACTTCCATCTCCCATCTTTTATCTTCGATCTTCTACAGTTTCCCTTTCACTTTTGATTATCTTTTGTAGTTTATCTCCTATCTTTTATATTCTTTCTTATATACTGAGTCTTCCGTCTTGCGTATTGTCATTCCCCATTAGTTCATGAACTGGTGACTCGTTCATATCCGATTCTTCTCTGAACAAGATCAGAATCGCCTCTCACTCGAGCTCTCGATTCACTTCGATTCAAACTAACTGCTATACACCGGCTCAGCTAGTTGCCTAGTCCCATCTATATTAAGGATAACTGTACACTTTACATTCTCAAATTTACAGTGTATATAAAGTAATATCAAATCGTTTCTTTCTTTTGTTCTCTACTTGCAGTTTCACCCGAATCGATCGTCATTCCCATCGTCTCGTGCATCTTTGGCTTTCCGATATTGGCGCTGATCGTCATCTGCTGCTTGCGACGCCGTGCCAAGCTGGCCCGGGAGCGGGACAGACGGCGCAACTATGATATGCAGGACCACGCTGTCAGCCTGGTCAGATTTAGTCCAATTCATAGGCTTAGTGAGTTTGAATGTTGTAATGTGTGTACGAAATGTTCATAGGTTCTCTTCTACATTTTCTACCTTTTCTTCTACGAATTTACAATTTTTATTCACAGCTCGTAAAGTCTATCGAAATACCGATTAGTAATCGATTATTAATTATAATATATGATCAATGCATTTTCATAGAATTTGTATTCACACCTCATATAGCACACCTCTCTCTCTCTCTCTCTCTCTCTTTGTCTCTCACTCACGTTCTCCCTATCTCTCTCTATCTCTCTATCCTCTTTACTTTTTATATCGATCTCAACGTGCCTGCCTGCCATATATCGTAGTGTTTATTATTTATCTTCCATATACAGCACTTGAACCCAGCAAAAAAATTTGAAATTTAACCGCGTTTCATCGCAGCCAACTTCAATCCGATGCGAGCCCTTCACTTTCCAATTTTCCCGCTTTGTTTTTCTTGCATAAATTGCATTTAAAATTGGCAAGCAAACAAGCGGGCAACACCCACACCCACACCCACACACACTCACACCTGCCTGCCCCACTTGCCAAATTGCCCTCATGGCAAATTGTGTTCCCACCTTTTTCACTCCGAATTCCACTTAAAAACTTTAATATATTCAAATATTTGGTATGCTCCTGTACGAAATTCGCCAAATAAAAAAGTTCAAAATCAAATTTATATGAAAATTCCACTGAAATTTTTGCTGAAAAATCTTCAAAAATTCTTTCGCATATCGAAACTGAATCACTTCAAACATTTTTCAGTTTCAGCGTGAAAAAAACGGAAATTTCTCAAACAGAATTTCCATGCAATATTTCAATTTGGGAAATTCCCAATTACATAGCAACAAATAGTGTGGGAAAACGTGCGAATTTCCGCTTTATAAATTTATTTAAATTTCGGCTTTAAATATAATAAAAAGAACTTGCAACTAAAACACCTGAGCTTACTTTGGCCTATCAGATACTCGCAAATATCTATAAAAAATAAAAAAAAAAAATCTGAGAAAAAAAAACTGAATCTCTACAGTTTCTACTCCTCAAAGAAAATTGAATCTTCAAGTCCCCACTCAACTGAAAAATTCTTTAAAAAAAAATCTAGATTTCTAGAGTTGATGAAAAAAGAAATAAAAAGTCTTCATAAATCCAAACTCTTCCCCTCGCAACAGCTGTCACGAGTGCAGAGTCCATTAAAGAGCTACAAACTGGAAATAAAGAATAAGGGAAAAAGCCCAAACTAACGGCAAATGCATAAGGGTTTTATTTTGTTGCTAGTCAGGTTGCTAGTTTAGGGTAGGGGTAGGGGTAGGGCTAGGGGTAGGGCTAGGGGTAGGGCTGGGGGTAGGGGCATGGGTGGGGGTGACGGCAGGGACAGATGTAACGAAACTTGACCCACTTGCATGCGAGAGCAGGCAGCAGTAACAGTCCATTATACCCAGTGTGCTGCATGTACAAATAGGATATATAAACATGGCCAAAAGGAAGCCAAACGAGACGAGACGAAACGAGGCGAGCCGCGACGAGACGGAACAGGGGCGAGTGACACGTGTGCACGACTCCCGAGTCAAAGTTCAAGCTGAGCGCCTGCTGCGACTGTGGCGGCACTCAATGAAAGCGAGCAAGCGACCGCCACACACACACACACACACACACACACACACACACACACACACACACACACGCAGTCACGCGCACACTAGGAGATATTTATGCTGTTATGCATGTGTCAAGCGCAGCTGTTAAGCTGCTGCCCCGCCCCTAGCGCCTGCATTTGCATTGCATACCTTTGGGCGCTCGTCCTCGTTTGCATATGAACAACAAAAATGGAAGCCCGTCTTTTCCCTCAAGCAACTCCCCTGCCCCACCCCCCAACCCTCCCTCAGCTCAATCAGGAATCCCAGTCGCCTTCACACACGCATACACAGTGCACAACGACATTTTTCTTCCTTCACATATAGTATATACAGTTTTATACTATACAGTTTTGTTGTTGTTAGATATATACCTAATAAAGGGTATCTGCTAGCTGAGCATGGGAAGCGGGCCTAGGCTGTCTGCCGTAGGGTATATATGTTGCCGCTGCTCCTTTGACAGGGCATATCGATAGATACTTAAGGCTAAGAGATAGAGACCTAAGTCAGTTCAGATAATACTAATATAAGTCATGTACAGTAAAGCCTGCCTAGTGTGTTTACTGTTGATGAGAAAAGGCAAAAACTAGAATTATTAAAAAGTTAAATAATAATAATAAAAAAAGTATAATAAAAAATGAATTAAAAATTGTATAAAAATGAAACTTAAGACTATCTAGGTAAACGATAGGGAAATTCTATTAAATTTATTTTATAAAAATTATATGCCTGATAATATCACTTCAAGCTGGTTTTACTGTAGTTACCCCAGTCATAAAATATAGTATAATATTATTAAAATTAAAGAAAACCTTTACCATAAAGAAATTCCATCAAATTTAATCTCTAGAAATAGAAATAGAAATATATATATCTACTATTTGCTACTCATTTCACTTTAGGTAGGCTCTACTGTAGTTATCATAGCTAATTTCTCCCAGTGAATAAATAAAAATATTATTATTAGAATTAGAGAAAGGTAAATTCTATTACATTTATATTTTCGAAATCATTTTTCAACTAAGTTCACTTTAGGCAGGCTTTACTCTAGCCCATTTCTCTTAATATTATCAGAACTAAAATACGAGAAATCCTATTAAACTCAAATTCTATCAATCACATTTCTAGCAATTTCACTTTAGGAAAAATTAAAAAAAAAAAAACATTTTCGAGTAAAAATTCCGTAAAAATTCCGAAGTTCTAGAAATCAGGCTTTACTGTAGTTGCCATAATTTCTCTTAGTTAAAAAAAAGTAAAAACAATCAATATAGTTAAAATAAAATAACAGAAAATTCAATTAAATTTATGTTCTATCAATCAAATTTCTACTCATTTCACTTTAGGCAGGCTTTACTGTAGTTCCAATTGTCTATATCAGACTGAGATAGTTATCAGGCAAAGCTATGTCTTTCATCACATAATTTCAGTATTCACAATTAGCAGGGTATTCGGCTAGTCGGGCACATCCGGCCACGTTGATTGCATTCCAACTTGTTATAACTGTAAATTTCATATTCAGTGTTTGCCTGGCAGCTGGCTGCGGGTGTTTGCTGCCACTTTGAGCAGGGCCAAGAACAACGCATGATGACGATGATGATGATGCTGATGATGATGTAGGTGACACGATAACGAAACGTTGACAAACCGCAAATTACACTTGTTTAGCACCGCCAACTACCCCTACCCCTTTCCCTACCCATACCCCTACCCTATCCCTGCCCCTCCCCTGGTCGCAGGCAAATGTTTTGATGGTTGCAAATTTACGTTTTTGCATAAATTTTGAAAACAATTACGCATAACCGCAAGCACCGCATGAGCACCGCAATAACTTTGGCGCAAAAGCAGCCATCGTCGCAGTAACAGTAGCAGACAGTGGCACAGTGGTGCGCACAGTGGTGCGCCCTATGCAAATTAGGCAATAAAAAGGCACCCGAAATGGCGCTTGTTTAATGTTTTGAGACAGTTAAATTGGGCCAAGTTTTATGTTGCATAGCTTAAAGCTGCAGTTTGACAAGCATTGACGTGCACTTAACAGCGGATAACGCTGTCTTCGCTCAGCCTGTTAATAAACATAAGCGGGCGCACATTAAATTCAGTTTATCAAATAAAAGGGAGGAAAACAGGAAAACATGACAGAATTGCTTAAAGTTGTCGTGTGAATAACAGTGGCAGTCACTACTAAGAGTAATTAATAAGTAATTAACAGTGACAAGGGCTAAGCTGTTAATTAACATGATACACGCTGTTCCATGCACTCAAAAGTAGATTATGTTATTCAATGAGATGCAATCGAGTCTTTGGGCACTTAAAGTTCCCTAACATTGCAGCTCACATACGAAAGAGACGACTGCTAACACAGCTAGCTGCTGTTGGTATAACTGTTACTTAACAGAGAACGATTTATGTAATTCAGTCAGGCTTTCGGCAATTAAGTTTCCTTAACATTGCAGATCATAAATGCATAACAGTGTCAGCTGCTGTAACCATGGCTGTTAGTTAACAGCGAATGACTTGGATAATTTGGATAAACTTAGGGCAATTAAATTTCCCTTACTTTAAGCTGCAGAAATACTTAACAGCTAACACTGATCACTGCTGTAACTAAAACTGCTAGTTAACATTGGAAGATTTGGTAAACCTTTCAGCATTTAAATTGCACAGACTTCAAGCTGCAGCTGAAAGCAAAAGTATTTAAAAATTGACGTTAACACTGGCAGCTGCTGTTAACAGAGTTAACAGTTAAGAGAATGGGATTTATGTTAAGTATAGCAGCAGTTTGAAATCAGAAATACTTAACAGTGAACACATGCAGCTGCTTTTACTATAGCTGCTAGTTAACAGAGAAAAATTTAGGTAATTTGGACAACCATATGGCAATTGAATTTCCCTTACTCTAAATACTTAACTGTTAACACAGACAGCTACTGTTCTTAGAGCCGTTAGTTAACAGAGCTAACAGCTAACAGAGGAGGATTTATGTAATTTGGTCAATTATGCAGAAATACTTAACAGCCAATACTGACAGCCGCTGTTAACAGAGAGTTAACAGTAAACAGAGATTGATTTGGGCAATTTAGATAACATAAACATTACATTACATATCTATGCAATGTTACACAACATGAATTGCTGTAGGCAGTAGTGGCACTGGGCCCACTGTGCGCACGTCCTGCCAGTGGGCGTGACACGTTTTGAGATGCACAATAAACTTGAGCTCGGTCTGGTCGTCGCACGTTTCAATTTGTCTTAGCCCACACACGCAAGCATTTGCTCATCTTCCATTTTCCATTTAACATTTTCGATTTTCCATTTTCCACTTCGTTTGCCGCTGGCATTTTGGGGAAACCGTAGCTGATTTTAATTGCTTATGCTTTGTTTTTGGCTTGCTTTAGATTACCGATCGTCGCGAGCTATCAGTTTACGTCCTGAACGAAGCCTGAGCCAGGGCTTCACCTCGGTGGAGCTGGACACGGTGCTGGAGGAGCGCTGCAGCGACGTGGAGCAGACTCAGACCGAGATCATAAATGCCGAATCGCCCATGGACACCACCTCCTACAAGATGTCCTTCTCCTCGAGCTAACAGTTAGCAGCAGCACAACAGCACCAGTCGACGTCGGCGTCGGCGTCATCGTCAGCGGCGCTGCCATCGCAGCCGCAGACAGCAGCCATGGCCATGCAGCTGCTGCCGCCGCGGTCGACGTCGTCGACGCTGACGCTGACGCCGCCGCTGCGCAAGGCGGGCAGCGTGCGCGAGTCGGCCGAGTCCGCGGCACTGGCCAAGCGGCGCAGTCGGCTGCAGGAGCTGCGCGCCGCGAGCAGCAGCCAGGCGAGTGAGGCGGCCATCGCCTTTGGCGCCGGCAAGCGCGACTCGAAGCGACGTCGCGACCCCGACGCCACCAGCAGCAGCAGAAGCGCAGCAGCGGCAGCCATGCGCAAGTCGCAGTCGCTGGACGCCGCCGAGAGCTACTCGCTGGCCAGCATCCAGTCGCCCCTCTGGGTGACGCTCACCAACGCTCGCACCATCGAGGAGCTGGCGCAGCAGAAACTGTAAAAAGATTACAGAGAGAGAGAGAGAGAGAGAACACAAACAGAAACCCCACCAACCAATGAGGCTTGTTGTTGTTGCAGCTGTTAAATGTTAAGTGAGGAGCTACCCCTCCGCAACCCGCATTCTGAAACGAAATCCAACGGTTTTTCTCATAGTCCAAATAGCTGAATCCACCTTGTAAATGTTTAAGCAAATGTAACGGCATAGCGAGTATTCAACAATTTACAGCATTAGCAAATGCATATACTAATGACCAAAATTAGTTCAAATAAAAGCAAAATTTAAAGGCAAACAAAGTGTTTTTGTTGCGGGCAATCGGACTGTTAAACTCAAAATGGCAGTGTTAAGTAACAGCGTGCTGTTACCAAACTGTCGAGCTCAACTTTTGGCTAGCCTAACAGTGGGCTGTTACAGCGACTGTTAGTCTTATCGCATTTGATTTTGAATTGAAAAACAGGCGCGCTTTGATTTTTCTTTGTTTTTATTTAAATTATGTTGTATATGTAATAAGAGCTTAAAATACAAATTTAATTTCATTATCAAAATACATTGTTATACAATTTCCTTAGTTGCTTGTTTTTCTTACGTTTTGTTATAGATCTTTAGTTGTTTGTTTCTTTTTTTAATATTTCGCTTATTCAATTATGTGTTTAGTTTATCTCTTTTTTAACCGCATTTCTTGTTTTCTTTTATTTATAATATTAATTAATAGAAAATATACTAACAAAAAGAAGAGGTCGTCTTGGATATATCCATTTTGATATATATATATATCTATATATATAGATTCAAGTGCTTCATACACATCCATATAAAGTACTCATATAATACAAAAAAAAAAATTATAATAGGGGAAATACAGTAAAAATTTTATAATTTAGATTTCCAATTAAAACAGATTGAAAATTGAGAGCCACAAAAAGAACAAATTCATGCACATTCATATAAAAAGAAAATAAAATTACAAAAAAAAAAAAACAAACAGGAAAAATGTTTTTTTTACAATTGAACTACTATATTGAAAGCACTGTGCCCCGTGTCTGTGTATGCGTGTGTGTGTGTATATATATAGGTGCTTGGTGGGTACTAAAGGAACAGGAGGAGGGCTCTACAGAAGAAGAAGAAGACGAAGAGGAAAGGGAGAGCATGTTGCCTAAATTCTCTTTAAAGCAAAGTTGTCTTTTTCCAATTATCAAATTAACTAGGCAGCACAATGGGTAATAATGTTTTTCTTTGTTGTCTTATTTGCTGAGAGGATCTTCAAATTTTGGTTGTGCTGAAGGAAAGTGGGTTTCTTCCTTCAAACTGTGCTGATTGCTGGCAGCCTTGTCAGCCTTGCTCTCGTTCTCTATCTTTCTTTCTCTACTACTAACACGAATTATGTGATCATCCTAGTTGTAATTGTTTTCAGACACGCTTTCGTTAACTGTTGTACACGTAAGAGATGAGCGATTTAACGATGACAACTGTGACCGACCGGCGACAGAGAGAATGATCAGTGACTGCCGCCTTGTGAATACATATGCACAAATATATTTCAATTTCAAATATAACAAGTCACAGTTGCAGTTGCTGGTTGTTGCTTGAGGGGAGGGGAGGACTGGAGGGCTAGAGGGAAATAAGGAGTCGAGGGGACCGCGGATATATTATTGATATTATTTGTTGTCACACGACTGCGACGCGTTACATCCCAGTGACACGCAACAGATCCACGATTATATCTCTCCAGTAAACTACATGTGTATCGTGGCCGCCGTGTAGCGCGCCTCGCCACGTCGCCATGACCACTGGCTGGGACGGAACTGTGAGTGTGTGTGAGAGAGAGAGAAAAATACATCGATTAGTAAAGAGTATGCGATAAGACACAAATGTTTGAGTTCATGCAAAGGTCAAGTTAACAAACCTGATGTAAGTGCTTGGACTGCATGTAAATACACATAAATCGCTTAGTTTGCTATTTTGGATCTTTGTCTAATTGATCGACTCACCTGTATGAGCAGCTGTCCGCTACGCGTGTGCGGATTTCGGTACGCATAGAAGAGCCACAGTGTCACCGCGAACACCAGACAGATGGGCACCATAAAGCCAACGGCAACGCCTACATTCTTATTCTCCGGCAGCGCGGCGCCGAGATGTTCGCTCTTTTCGGCATTAACCCCATCGTGGGCCGCCCCTGTCCCCGCTGAGCTGCCGCTAGCCGGATGCTGCGTGCTGCTAATAGTCGGCTCCGTTGCCGCTGAGTTGCCTGCGGACCCATTGCTGTCCGGCGACCCGCCGGGTATGCTGCTGTTGTTGTTATTGCTGCTATTGTTGCTGTTGTTATTGTTGCTGTTGTTATTGTTGCTGTTATTCTCTAGTGCAGCATTGTTGCCCTTCTGGCCAAGCACCGGGCAGGCGTCACTGCTGCTAATCATCGAACGATCACAGCCTGCAAATGGAAATCGGAATGAGTTTGTAATATTTATATCAAATATAGTTATCGATATCGATTGGGAGTACCGATAATGAGAAGTTTACAAAAGTCGTTGACCTTAATAGCTCTACGTTAATGATTGATACTTTCAAAGTTCTTGATATGAACAAACTCTGATTAGTGACATTCTTTCGAAAATACATATTGATAAAGGCTAATGGCAAAGAGCTCATAAGCAAAGCAAGTTGACTATGAAGCACAATATTAATCATTTCACGTAAGTAAGATCAAATTGCATTGCGCTCATATTATGATTTACCCTTTTGCTGCCATTCCTGCTTTCTGCGATCGTTGCCAGTGTTCGTGGAGCAACGATTCAGCGTGGGGCACCAAACACACTGCGGGAATTGAACAATCAAATTTTAGATTAGTCTGAAATTCGGCACCAACACAGATGCGATGGTAGCTCTCACCTCAAATGTTGTATTGTGATTAATGCACGCCTGACAGTCCGAGTAGCCGAGGCATGTGGGCAAGGCAGTGAGAACGACAATTGTAGCATTCGTAATTTCCTGCTGGCTAAATGTGACGCGATGATATTCATAGATGGTCTTGCGGCGAGCAACTGATTGAGATTAAGCAAAAAAAAAAAAACGAATTAGTTTACGATCAAAGCACACATAACTCATGCACGACATACAGAAGAGCATCTTGTCCACGATATAGGCATCCGACAGTCCGACCTTGACCGGGTGCTGATTGTCCTGTATGTTGTTGATCAACGTGGGCAGCTGATAGTAGACGAACACAATATCTCCAGTCTGGTGCAGAGTGGCGCTGAACGTGAACTTGCCATAGTTGGGCTTATCCTGCAGCGTCACATTCTCCCAGACGACGGTGAAGGCGGTGCCTGGCGAGCGAGACAAAGGATGTAATTACTGATAACCTGACTCTATACTGTGTGTAGGAGAACTCACCATTGTCCTGCAGCCGCACAAACGAATCATCCGACATGCTCGTATCGAAGTTGGCCATCAGCGGAGCTATATACTGAGTAGCCGCCAGCCAGGAGTGCACGTACTCGCCTGTATAGAGAAAGCCGCCGGTGGCAACGGTTATGTTGCGCACATAGTGGCCGTAGAAGGGAAATGCGAACTTCAGCTCGACAGTCATGGCCCGGCGATGCGCCGAGGACAGCATACTGTTCTCTGGTATGGTGCGATACTGTGACCAGATCGCAGAAGTCTCAGTCTTGTTAACGTAGAGCAGACTGCGATAGTAATCGAAGTGATCCTCCTGGCGGGTGAGCTGTGACTTGGTTGCCTCCTTGGTGATGACCTCGTCGGACACATCGACATCGTCGATGAGCGCACGCTCTGTGGTGGTTGTAGTTGCCTGGACCGATTGGGCTGCCACCTTCTTGGGATACTGCGATGGCAGCGACGCCATCAACTGCGTTTTCTTTGGTGGTGCACTGGGCACGGCAGCCACATTGATGCTGGTGGTCCCATTGCTGCTGTTGGCAGCATCGCCGGTCATTGCCATGTCCTTGCGCTGACCGGTGCCGTTGACGCCCACGTTGTGCACGTTGTAGGTAACGCTGCCCGCAACAGCGGCCTTGCTGTCCCCGGTGGTGACCGTCGTGGCCCCATCTGTTGCTGTGGCACTTCCGCTCGCGTTGGCACTAACGCTCTGATACTGATTCTTCACATCCATCGTGGTGGTCAGCACTGGCGGCGAGTCCGCTGCTGCCGCTGGTGCGGCGCGGCGCCGTCGTTGCAGCTCATCCCCCGAGTGCTGTTGTACGGGTTTGACATCCGCAACTGGGATGGAACGGCGAACACGAGCCGGCTGCTCCGCCTCCAATCTGACAATCTTATCCGGGTTGATGTATGCGAGCTTCGTGTCGAGGGCAACGTATGAGTCGGGCGCTGCAAGCAGAAGAAAAGTCGATTGGATAAGTTCAGATAGCCAGCCCTGCATACCATATATCTATATTACGCTTATTTGCGCTCTTATAAAGCTCTAATCTTTAAATTGAGCTAAATTAAAACAATTCCATTTTATTTTCAAAACGACTTTTTCGCGCGATAAGCAACGAGTTATGGGGGCTCTATAAATCTTTCCTTCATACCAATTTTTAATCAAATAGCTAGAGAACGAGTTTCGGAATTGAAAATATTGAATCATTTATAAATGATAAATTTCTAGGGCTTTTGTTCAGTTTTCGATGCAGGAGGAGGGAAAATTCCACGAAAAAATGTCTAGTAATGCCCACATATTTTGGCATAAACATCACGATTCCTGGTTAATATTGAATATTTCGACAATTTTGATTTAAATCATATATGTATGAATATTTTCCAGGGGTTTTTGCAGTTTCTGATGCAAGAGCAGGAAAAATCCCAATGCAAACATTAAGCGGAAGTTCGCAGTTTCATTATCAACTCGCATGTAATATATAGATACACATATATTATAGTTTGTATTACAGGGTGACAAGACAAAAGTGTTTCTATGGGCCGATAATTATATTATATTACATTACAGATTATTATACGACTTTTTGCTAGATTTGCATTTGTGGAAATAGTTTGAAGAACTGTGATTTGGTTATCAATTATCAATTGACCTGTTCGATCTTGTGATCAAGGCTAAGAATCAAGCTGACATATAGCACTGAATCATCTCTCGCTCGCTCCACTGTCAGCAAGGCTTAGATTTGAATAGGTTATGGCATCATGATAAACCACAATGCAATATCTTCTCTATTGCATTTGCTCTATTCCTATCGCTCTTATGTATATTATCAGTTTGTCACCTTAAAATGCCCTGAATTGTTCGAGATAGTTCCCTACTCTAGAGCAGGCAATAGCTATAGAGTTGATTCAGCCATATTCCTCTTTCGATTTAATCCAGCTCAAGCATGCTGCACACAATCCATCCACATCTTTCCCATCGAACATACCTCTCACACTTCGTGAGCTAGGTTTAATAGTTCTTTATCTGAGTACCCCATTTCACAGTTGAGTTGTTGCTTTTTCTTGAGTTTCGTTTGACAATTCATTGGGGATAGACTTACACAGCAGAGCAACGTTTGCAAATTGTTGAAATGAAGCACAAATTGATATTGATATCGATATGGAAATTGAAATTGACACTCAAAAATTCATTCTGCCATTCCTAGTGGAATCTGTAGATCATTTCAGTTATTGAGAATAACGTGTCGAAGCCACGTGTCATTTGACGCCGAGTGTTTCGCTATGCGCGTGCACAACAAAATTCCCTTTGGAATTCTCAGATTCGAGCACTCCCTACTACAGGCTTAAAGAATTACTTCATGATATCATTTAGGCTAAAAACTGAATTGGACAGATCTCGAAAATCTTGATCCAATATTTAGATCTATGGTTCGAAATAAATCGATTCAGTATTAAAAAAGTTACACAAGATCTTGGAGACTGCGAATCAGACTATATATAAGACATGCAGAGATCTTTAGCAATATTAAGTACATACTTTAGTTTTTATGCTAACTTAAGCATTCACAATTGATTTCTATATACTAAATAACAGAGATTTCTGTTCGGCAAGTAAATGCGAACAAGAGAGTAAAAATAGAATCAATCAATCGAAGGACAAATCATAAGCAAAATATTCTTGATATAGAAAATCAGTTCAGTTGCCGCATCTAACCTTCGATACGAAGACTTTGAAATTATATGGTTCGCCAATTAGACGTCTCGAGTCTCGGGAAACAACAAATTCGTTTAATAGACTTATAGCTAGTCGCGAGCCGTGAACGCCAGACTGCAACGTGCCTATTTGTTCTTTCTTCTTGTTGTTGTTGTCAAGAAGAAATTCAACCGGTTCCGATACAATTATCATGGGAGTTCCACGCCAACATTGTTGCTATAACAATAAAGCGAACACTTTGCAGAATAAGCATATTATCAAAGTACCGCCATCGCAGTCGTATACATTAAGCACATTTCGAGCATTGTAAGCAAAAGAAATGTCAACTTTTGTTTACTTTATGATGGTATATAGGGAAATCAGGGGAAATGTTTACGGTTATTCAAGTAACTGTAAGGGTTTCACATATCAAACTTAAAATGTAGAAAAACCTCGCGAAAAAGCAATTTTCATATATCTTGAATATATATAGATATATGTGGAAATGTTTACTTCTTAAAGAAGGCTTATAGAACTGGAAGGTTCTTCAAAACATCGCTAAAACACAATTTTATTTCATATATCTCAAATATATATAAGTAGCTTTAGGAAATTAGGGGAAATGCTTATAGATAGACAGAACTGGGAGGTTCTTCAAATAAAAACTAGAATCCCACATAAAAACCAGTTGACAAATCTTTATATATAATATATCTTAAATATGTACATTAAGAAATCAGGGGAAATGTTTATAAATAGATGGAACTGATATATCTTAAGTATATTAAGAAATCAGGGGAAATATTTGCTTCTAATAGAAGACAGATAGGTTGAACTGGACGGTTCTTTAAAGAGCAACAATAATAGAAGGAACCTCGCTGAAAACCCATTGTAATACATCTTAAATATGTAGAGAAATCAGAGGAAATCTTTACTTCTAGATAGAAGATAGATAGATGGATAGAACTGAGATGGAAACTAGAAGAAACCTCGCTAAAAACCAATACATGTACTTTAAATTTCTTAATCTTAAATTGTCTTAATCTCATCTCATCAGACATATTATGATATATCTTTAACATATGTACGTTAAAGTTGCTGCGACACTGAAGACAAATAGAAACATATTTCCAGTGTGCTTTTTGGATATGACTTATCAGATTCGCCGAAACTCTGTATTCAGCATGGGGCTAAGCGAAATAGTCCCACATTGTATATATGTATATATATGTATATACCAGACTGTTGTTGTTTTGTTATATTGGATGTTTTCGTCGAGTCGAATACATATTTGGTTTTATTGCTTTGCATACGAGAACTCGTTTGACACCAGTTCAAAAGTGCTGCGATGTCAAATTGGTTAATTTCGCTGTGTTGTATGACACACGCACAGTCGGGGGTATCCGACTAGAGGCACACTCACTCCCTGGCGCGGCTTTAATCGGGACAGAGTGCGTGGCTAAGCCAATGGGCAGTGCTGTAATTGCGCTTATTGAAAGTGTAACAGCTCAATGACTCGTTATTTAAATGCTTCATGTTTTCGTTTGATTCCGTTTCGTTCCCCTCCTCCAGCTGGCTCTTCTTTATTTATTTATAGCACGCCATTTGCATAGATTGAGCAATTTCACTTTTTATTTTTTTGGTTTTCCATTTACCGTTTTCCAACACTGCTTAACCGCATCTCTTGCGCCCACTTCTGTGCTCGCGCTGTAATTACTTATTAACTGTTACTCGATGCCGCGCGCTGAATATCGATTTTCTATTTTCTTTTTGTTTCTTCTCTATCTCTCTCTCTCTCGCTCTCTCGCTCTCTCCCTCTCTCTCTCTCTTCTCAGTTATTTTAGCGATAACAAGTCTGGGCCCCCTCGTTACGACCAACCACCAACCCAGCACATTCTCCAAAGCGCCGCCGGCCCAAAGAATACAAATAACTCGAACTGTACTCGTCTCGTCTAACTGCACACACACACATACACAAATAGCCAAAGTGCACAGCGGCAATCGTAGCACTTTTGTTGTGTTAATGTTTTTGTTTGCAGCTTTGCAATACAATTTAAACTTGCGGTCAGCGGCGTGCTTTAACTAATATACGAATTAAGTACAAACAGGGACAGAGACAGACACCCGTAGACTCACAGACCAGATACGATTGGAAATCTGATCGCATTAGATCGAAAATAGCCAAGACTTAACTGTCTGTTGAGTGCAGCATACAGTATACCGAGCACACTTGCGCCACCTACCGACTGAGCACACTGCGACTCAGTTGCGACTTCAACAGAGTCTCGGAGAGGAGATGCCGGGCTCATGTACGCCGGAATGATACGCATCTGGGATCTGTTCATACGCAACTGTTCTGTTGCATACGCTATATAAACCGATCGCATAGTATTGACTGGTATTAACGTCGTTGGAATAGCTTGAGGCAAAGAAGCCAAGAATAAGTCGTTAGCATAGCGAAACAAATTTGTATCTTTTGTAGATATTCTCTGGCTACGGATACGGATCCAACAGACGATGGGTTTGTAAAATGATGGCTCGGTGACTATCAGAACAGACAACCTCGTAAAAAATCTCATGGAATCGAAAGAAGCCTGGAATCTAATAGGAATTACGCAGATTTTAATGGAGGAGCTGAGCTGATTTGAAATAGCGCGAAAAAATAAACTTGGAAAAATATCAATTTAATTTTTTTTTATTAATTTAAAAAAATTAAATTTCTTATAAAATAAATATATGTATATTTTTTTAAATATAAAAACAAAATTTAAAAAAGAAAATATTAAATTTGATATACAACAATTAAAAAGAATATATATATGTACATACATATATATAAAAACAAAAATATTTTTTTTTTATTTTTGTAAGTTTCCTTTTCAATTTTTTTTTATTTTAAGTCAAGTTTTTGTAAAATATAAATTAAAATAATTTTCTTTAAATTGCATTTAATTTATATATATTTTTTTAATTTAAATAAAATTAAAAATATAATTTTAAAATTTAATTAAAATTAAAGCTTCTTTAATTAAATAAAAACAAAAATTAAATTTAAAAAAAATATGTATATATATTTATATATGTATATATATATACATCCATTGTCATGTCAACGTTTCACATTTCGTGGGCAAAAAGTTGTTGTTTTTGCTTTTTGGTGTTGCCTTCAAAATTTGAATGTTTAACCAAAAATAATAATGCAACGTTGCAGATCTCTAAGCGCACGGCAAACTCGAACAAACGCGATCAGTTTGCCAGCAACGCACGGAAAGGTGACAAAAAATATGTATGCAATTGGCTTACAACACCTTTGGCAAATCGAGTTTTTAGCTAATTGCAGATTATTTTGCATAGTAACTCAGGCGGAGAGCGAGGGAGACAGACAATACTTAAGTGGAGTAAGGCAATGTGAGAGAAAGAGAGCAAAAGCCACAGACGCATACACGTGCATATGCATTCTCTCTCTCTTTCTCACACACACACACACACACACACACGCACACACACATAAATCAGCATCGCACGTCATTGCGACGCTCGTTTCCCATTTCCCCATTGCCTTGCATAATTATTGACTTCGGTCACACTGAGTCACACACACACACACGCACACACCTGCTGTTGCCGACTCGCTCGCACCCGCTGCAGCGAGAAGAGCATAATTCAATTCAATTGAACTCGGTGTTAATTGTTATGTTAATGGCTGATACTGTTATGGCGTCGGCCGCTGCCGCTGCTGCTCTTAAATAATTGGCGCAAATTTACGCAGCATTTGATTGGAAAACGAAAGTAATTGTTGCTATTTTCTTGTTCTTTTTCTGGCTGCTATGTTAACGACCTGTGTGTGCGTGTGACCTAGTTTTTTTTCTTTATAAAATTTCTTTTGCTTTTGGTAAGCAAATGCGACTGCAAAATGCAATTGCAAATGCTTTGAGTTGCGCACAAACAGGTAGCAAGAGAGAGAGAGAGAGAGAGAGAGAGAAGGGGTGAGAGATAGAGATGACTGATAATGTATTTGACAGGCATTCTGCGTAGTAGTATGACCGCTGATAATTCTTGCTCTTATCTGGAGACAAGCTTTTTCAAGTAATTGTTGACATTCGTGCAGACAGCTACAACAACAGCAACAACAACAACTGCAATTGTACAGTTAGATTTTAGGGCCGTTAGCCGGACATGCTTAAATCAATAGAAGCACACAAAAACGAAACGGTTAAAGCAAAGAGAGTTGCCAGAGTGCCCAAAATATGCACTGGCCACAAGCAGAACAAGAGAGAGAGAGAGAGAGCGTGAGAGCGGCATGGGCAAGCAAAAGACATTTAGAAGAGCTTTGTCAATGCATATGCTTAATGCTGTGCTAACGTCAACGGCTCTGCTTCCTGTGTGCATGTGAGCGAAAGAGAGAGATAGAGGCAGAGTGAGACAGAGCAGCTACAAGACAAACGCTGCACTGTGTGGGCGACCCAACCGAGCGACCGAGGGACCAAATGCACAATGGGCACAACTATTTTGGTCAAAGCAAGCGGTTAGCAGGGCAAAGGGGGCGTGGCAGTGGGATTATGCATCGAGATGAATACGAAGAAGAAGCTTTCAAATACAAGCAAACATATACATATGTACATATATAGAGATATTTGATTTATTATACTTGGGTGTGTGTGTGCGTGTTCCAATTGGAATTAGCTGCTGTTCGCATGCAATCCCAGTTGGATGCTGTTCGTGCTTTATCGCATTCTTGATCAAAAGTCGATTAAACGCAAACTAAGAAATGCGAAATGAACATTTTGAAGTGCATACTTGGACGCCACCAACAAGGATATATGCACAGCTTAAGCACCTGCTGCATAGGCACTATTTACAGGTAAGAAAATAGCTGATTATAAATTTATGTACAATATGTATGAATGACAAGAGTTACCTGCCCATTGGCGGAACAGATACGGTCTCTAATGTCAAAATGTCAAACGATAACAGATCTCTGTTAATGTTAATGTTAATGTTAGTGCATGCATGCATGTGCATGCATGTATTAATGACCAGCCAAAGCTCAATCAAGCTGCTGTTTGCAAGTAAAAACAAAACTACAAGCATACACACACACACACACACATATATAAATATATATACATATACATATGCATGTGTATGAGTGCATGCATGGGTTTATCTGCAACGGCTGCTGCAGTGGCGCTCATGATAAGGCCGCGCTGTGCCAGTCGGTGACTGTCCCCTGGGACATGAGTCAAGTCCAGTTCAAATCAAAGATCGATTAACTATGACAAGCCACTGCTACTGCTAGTAGCGACAACAATAACAATAACAATAACAGTGGAGCTTAATTGATTTCTAGTAGCAACAACAACAATACTCAATAATTATAGCAACACGCACAGAGTGAGAGAGAGAGAGAGAGAGAGAGAGAGAATTGCAAAGTTGAAAAACAAAGCCAAATGCAAGAAACTGATAAAGTGGGTGGTAAATGAACGTCAGCAGACAAAGAAATGCCCAATCGCAACTGTATCAACAAATACACACATACATATATACACATACACCTATACAAGTGCGTGTGCAGTTAGCTGAAACAAGTAAATGAACTGCGACGACATTAAGTGTGCTGGCAACGCTGTCTGGTAAACACACGTACATACGCATTATTGAGTGTGTGTCTGCATATGCATTGGCTAATTACACAACACTAACTTATGCTCAAGAGAGCGGCAGAGAGAGAGAGAAGAGAGCAGGTAACGGCACTTTAAGCCAGCAGCTGCTGCTGCTGCTGGCAAGGTTGCCACCTGTTTTGTTCTTTGATCTATTTCTATTTCAATTGCAAATTACGACGCCGACATTCACAACAACAACAAAAACAACTACGACGACACCAAAACAAGAAGCCACACACATTCGTCTTTTGTTTGCGCCTTGATAAAAATGCGCCACAAATTTCAATTGTGATATGCAACGATGAGATGTCGCCTCTCGACAATTGCGCGAAGGGGTCCGTCGGTCGGTGGGTCTATGGAAATTGTTGCACGTTAAGTGGAGCATGGAGCAAAAAAAAAACAGAAAAAATAGAAAAAAAAAAACAGAATTATGTTAAAAATAAAGCGAACTTGTGTGGATAGCTTAGCAAAGGTAGAGCGGGCGACAGGACGTTCGCTTCTTAGTAATGCTGCCTATTTTCACACTCGGCTGAGCCACACTCACACACACACACATGTACGCACGCACACACACATACACACAGTCGCACAGTGCGCTACGTACACTTGATGTTTTGTTGTTGTCAATTAACGCATTTACTGCCAGTCAGGCAGGCAGGCAGCAAATATAACAACTACAATAAAAATACAAATTCGTTTTACCAGCAACAAAGACACAAACGGCAGCAACAAAAAAAACATGGCAGCAAAAATTTCACCATACAAAAAAAAAAAAAGAAAAAAAGTACCAACTGGCAGCAGAGCGCGCTCTGACTCCCTCTCTCCCATAGCCCCCCACTGACTCTCCACGACCAATCTTTGGGTTTTGTCTTCTTCGACATCGTCGTCATCATAATCATCATCACCGCAGCCTACGATGACGATCTGTCATATGTGCACACAAATGTATATGCGTATTTGAATATTCTCGAAACCTTAAATATTCAAATGTGTTTCGGTTGCACTTACATATTGATTTCACGCATTGTATTGATCCGTATATAGTTAATAAAATTGCGATTTGCGCGCACGCACGACCGACACTTTTCGCCATTTTTCTTGTTCAAACCCGCACGATGAAACGCACACGTCCGCAGCCACTGAACAATAAAATATTAGTGGCAAACAAAAGAAACCGCTTCGTCGGCTATTTACATTTTTAGGTTCGCGCTGCTTGGTCACACCGATTTCCACGATATAAAATATAGTATTTTTTGTTGCCCACAGTATATAATACTATTTCTGTTCACGTGCAACTCTAATTTACATTTGAGTTTGTATATTAAAATTATTGAAGTATATTGACAGAATGCCTACTAAGTCACAAAATAATAATATCACACAAACCTAACAAATGCCCGAAAATTTTATATTTTTTCGATTCACATCTGTTAAATCGAAATCTGGGAAAAAAAAAACATTTAATTTATTAATAAGGTTTATCAGCAATTTTATCAGTTAGAACTATGCTAAATACTGCTTAAATTAATATTCAAAGCATAATTCGACTTATTTCGTTTTTATGTAAGTTTTATATTTTTAAAAATAATTTTATCGATTTTTTTGAAACAGTTTTCTGTGGTTTAAAGAAAAACAAAATGATTTAGAATTTATTGTGACAATTAATAGTGGCATTAACAAATAATTTGTTTGATTAAAATCTATTTGAATAGTTATAATTGGTGATTTGATTGTTGCGATGTTTCAAATATCGCAGGCAGCGATATATCGCTGTTATTGCACCTGTAAAGCATAGCAGACATCTGCTTTCGTCTAACAGCCCCATAACATTGCCAACAACTGTCACTCTGCTGTTATTGTTCAATCTAACTGGGTCAGTTTAACGTCGCTGCTGTTTGCATTTTTCTAAATTTATGTATTTTTTTCCAACATCTATTCCACTCGAACGTGCATATAAAAGTGCTTCTATTTGAAAATCTTCGAACCAATGTTGTCATTCTAAAAAGTGTATGTGAGAGTTATTCTGAAATTGCAGCACAAACTGCAAGTGAATTTGCCGCTGGCGCCGTTGCCGTTGCCGGCAAATGCAGCACACAAAAACACGCGTGTGTGTGTGTGTGAGTGTGTATGTGTATGGATGTGTGCGAGTGTGTGTGTGCAGCAGTGTGCGCAAGATTAGATCACTTTTGTTGCAATTCTCGCTGCTGTTATTGTTGTTGTTGTTGTTTGACGAGTTCAATTAGTTTTGACAATTGGAGATTCTGTGAATTGCATAATCAATGAATGCTTCGGCCATTGCGTGTGCGTGTGAAATGCGTCTGCAGCAGCTTCGGCGGCGGCGGCAGCGGCTGCTGCTGCTGACTGCGCGCGCGTCATCTCTATCCGTGTGTGTGTGCGAGAGTAATTATGCGTGTGTGTGTGTGTGTTTATGTGGGCGTCTGTGCGAGTGAACGAAAGTGACACAAAAACTTATAAATAAGTGCTTAAATTATATTGATTGCTTAAAAGCTGACTCGATCAGCCGCCCGAATTTGTAATTGTTGCTATTGTGTTCTCATTGTTTTTGTTGTTGTTTGTTTCTTTGTGCGCGCGCGCAACTTGAGTCAGTTTTGTTGGTCAACAATGTGCGGGCCGAGCAATTTGTTGCGGTTTTTTATTTATGTATATATATGTGTGTGTGTGTGTGTGTGTGTGTGCGTGTGTGCTAATTGTTTATTTGGGCAATGCAAAGCGCTTGACCTACATTAATATGCTTTAGGCATCACATTCTTGCAATGCATGCGCCAAGCAGAGAGCGAGCGAGCGAGAGAGAGAGAGAGGGAGAGTGAGTGGGCGCGTTACTTTTGTTTTTATTGTGCGCTCACTCGCACGCAGCATGCATGCGCTTGCAAGTGCATTGCATTAGCATACAAAAGCGAATGCCAATTAGCATTTGAATTTTGCACTTTGTATGTGAGAGAGAGAGAGAGAGAGAGAGAATCGATGGCTCTGTTAAGCTAACAGCCCGGGAGAGCGTAAAAGTGCACGTTAACAGTTTGTTGACAGCATGCGCGCGCTCTTCACACACACACACACACCCACACACACGTACAAAATGTCATGCATGTGATAAATGTGATAAATCCAAAAAAAAAGCAAGTGGCAATAAACTAATAAACCCTAAATACTAGATAAGATTGTAGTGACAGACAGAGCGAGAGAGAGAGAGAGAGAGAGTATAATTTGTAAATTGTCCATCAAAATGTGAAAAGCAGCCAGCGAGGGTCGCAGCTGACAGTGATAATTGGTTGATAATGAGTATACGGCATGAGTTCCGCTTTGTTGCTTGATAAGCGGGCGAGACAGTGCATCGCTCGCTGCACGTTACACTTAACATACACTTAACATAGTATAGTTAACATAGTATTGAGAGTCGTTTGTTGCTCAATCAGCGTCTGACTGGCTTCTTCTGTCTCCTCCCCAACCACAGCTGCAAAAATGAAAGTGTGCAACGTCTAAAGGCGAACCACAAACGAATCCCGAATCCAATAGAAAAAGCATCCACCGTCCAGGCAACAGGTTGTGAAGAGACCAAACCCTCAGCTACTCCTACGAACACACACACACACACACACACACACGCACTCAAGCAGAGCAGCAGCAGAGGAAGAGCAGCAGCGACCATGCACCAGCGTCGCAAAAGCCTGTGCCAGCCGCTGTTCAGCAACGGCGGCTGCACCGATGCAGCTCCAGGCACAGCTCCGGGTGTAGCTCCCGGTCCAGCCAAAGCTACGGCTTCTGCTCCAGCTCCAGCTCCAACTCCAACTGAATCCGTGGGCATGGCCGCATCAGCTCCAATGCCACTGCGTTGCGGCTGCTACTTCTCGCTGGCCTGCTCCATCGGGTCGATGAGCTTGGCCTGCGGCAGCCTCTGGCAAATTCCGAATACCACCGATCGGCTCACGCTCCAGCGTGGCCTCTTCATCATCTCGCTCGGTTTCATCTACTTCATCTCGCTGACCGACTTCTGCAACAAGTATCTCCTGGAGACAAAGCGGGGACAGCAATTCCGTAACAAATATCGCCTCATGATATCCGATGTCCTCGAAATAACCAACAAGTAAGCTCTAAATCTATCTTTAAAGCGTAATAACTATAACTAAAGTTAAGCACAGATACTAAATCATATACTATATTTAGTAATATTATATTGATATCATTTTTGGCAAAGTTCCTAACTGTAAGCCTGTATAAGATACAGTTTAACCCGATTTGCTCGCTCTGTATATAGAATATATACTATATATATATTAAATTTGAAAGTCTCTAACTTCGATAATGCAAGACAGCCGGACAGTCAGCTGGAAGGACAGTAAGACGTATACAACTAATATACTCTTTTCATTTTGTGAATAGGTATAAAGACTTTTTAACTTCAGATGTATAGTCGGAGGGACGGACAGCAACACGGAATACTATCTGACACTAGTCTAGCATCCAAATATTATGCTTGACATATGTTTTGACGTGGAATCGATGAGATTCTCCCACCTTCTGAGAGAAATTTCGGCTTTGGTCAAGGATGCTCCTCGATCCGTTGACTGAGCTGAGCTGGCCATCATCTGACATCAATCTCTTTGTTGGTTCGTGTGCCAGACAAAGATTTAAATGAACTTGGTATTTGATTACTATATTTATAGCCTGAACCCATTGGAAATGGGAAATCAGTGTATTGTTCAATCAGTTCAGATTGACATAAAGATGTATGAGGAGTTCCATGAGTTAAAGTGCTTGTTTGGGCCTTGCAACACTTACACTTAAGTTATTAGTCTTTATATATATAGCATGATATAGATAAATTTATTTCGTTTTTCTCATGTCCTGGTCCTTGACCCGTTGGGTCAAAGCCAAAGGCTGAACTTGACCTTAACTCTGTAGTTCGATTGCAATTGAAATAGTTTTCTTTGTTTTGGTAGCTGTGAAAATTCATTCAGATGAGACAACAATGGGTCAGGGTCAGAGAGAGTTTAAAGAGAGAGAGAGAGAGAGAGAGAGAGAGAGAGAGTAAGAATGCCTGAGTCGAGTAGTCCTTGACCTTCAGTGAACCAACTTGCATCAAAGAGTATTATATACAATGTGATTTATGAATGGAATATATATCTATATGAAATGATATATGTATTATAGTCGGCTTTAAAATTAAAGTGCCATTAGTTATTAGTTATTAGAGTTGAGTAATGAATAATGAGTTATGATAATGAGTTGACTGATGCTTAGCGAGCTAATGAGGCAGAGAGCTGAATGGCATGAGAAATTGACGATGAGAGGAGGAATTGGAGAATACTACATATATCTATTGTAATATCTTATCTGAGATATGTAAATATATATGTCTTAAACTCTATAGCGCATTTAGCTCTTGACCTTAACTAATTTGTCGCCAGATGAGCCTCTAAGCACGACTTCCAGTCTTTTTTGGTACTTGTTCTACATACAAAATATATATATATATATATATATATATATATATATATATAGCATAGTACTTAATCTCTAAGTCTTTGAGACTTGCTTGACTTCAGAAATTTGGAATTTTAGAATATCTAAAAATCTCCCCTTTTCCATGTGAATTTTCATGATTTCATTGCCAATTAAAGCTTTGATTAGTTTAAGCCAAATCAACTAGAAAAACTTCTGCGATCATTCAAAGCGTCACTTTCTGAACAGAATTAATCATCTTTTTTCTTTGGGTTCTACGACGGAATTTTTCACCTATTCAAGGCCTGTTTCAAGACTTTTAAACATTCTCTACAAGAAGAGGAAAAGAAGGAGTGGGGGTAGAAGGGCAGAAATAGGCATTTCAATGATGAATAGCAACAGCAAGGAATGCATGTTAGGAGAGCGCAAATAGAAACAATCAAATTCATCGGATTCGCATTGCCATCGTCAATTGGCGCGTCCATTCAAACTGGTTCCGCTCAGCCCCGCCCACAGCCTCCGCCCGGGCTGGCGTTCGGCGTGTTAATTAAACTGTGTGTAGAATTGTTTAGCTTATTTTGAATGGACTGCAGGCGCCTCTCCCTCTCTCTCTCTCTCTCTCTCTCTCTATCTATCTAGAGTCAAGATCGAGCTGCCCCCGAGCGATTACATCGAGTACGTTCGAGGGTCACAGGGGTACAGGCGAGGGGGATGTGCGAAAGGGGGGTGGGCTTGCATTTGGAGGTGGGATCATCATCATGTGACTGCATCATCACGAGCTGTTGAGCTGAGAGAGAGAGAGAGAGAGAGAGAGAGAGAGAGCGGCTAATAAACGATTTGGTAGAGAAACTGTTATACGACTGGCATTGCCAATTACTGTTATACAGTGCAAATTATAACAGTGTGCTACTCAGAGCAAAGCAACTAAACCAAAACCAGCAGCTGACAACTGTTTTAGTCATGATTCTATTCTGTTCTACATTCGTAATCTTCATCTTCGTTCATCCCCCATTAGGCTGAGTTCCCGTTATCACTAATTTGAAAAAAATGCTATGTAATGTGTTTGTTTAAAAAGTGTGCTCTTCTACGATTATATGATCTTGCTACAAAAGTGTTATACTGATAACAAATCTGCTCTAGTTTTTTTTTACAAAACTGTTATACTACATATAAAACTGTAATACGGAATACAGTACTGTTGTACTGCTAACCAAACTTGTATACTGCTTGCAATACATAACATATACAAAACTGTTATACTGCATACCAAACTGTTATACTGTTTCAAAAACTGTTATACTGTGCAAAAAACAGTTACACTGTGCAAAAACTGATTCTGTTGTTCAGCTAAAATATGTTTTTTTATATAAATTGTTCCATCCTCTGATAACACCCTTCTTTAGTGTTATACTGTAACTGCTGTACCTATTATAGCGTTCATCTACAATTTGTTCTTCGCACACGCAAATAACTTATACTACTGCATTATTACAATGTGCTGCTATAACTGTTATACTTGAATGCGCACTTATTGCATTTGGCCTTTACTAACTTCATTAACTGATAGATCGATCGTTCAACATGTAGTAATAGACTAATAACTATATAGCCCACTTTGCAATCACTTTTAATAACTATCAACGAAACAGCAGAAGGGCTTACCCCTGCTCAAGACTAATGCCTATATGTGTGCATGTGTGTGTGTGTGTGTGTGTGTGTGCGTAGGTAGTCAGATAAGCTGGCTGCTAAAACAAATGTCTGTCCACTCAAATATACATATGATGTATATATATATATATGTATATATATATATAGTATATCTGTATGTATAACACACTAGAGCCAACTATTGTATGCGAAATTGTGAGGCGCACATGCTACTCGTCGACTTAATGAAACAGTTGAGCGTGTGTGTGTGTGTGTTGTGTGTGTGTTGTGTGTGCTTAGTTCTATTGACTAACGACTCGAATGGAACTGAGGGCAATTTGTGAGAGGCGCGCAGCTCGCAGCGCACAGTTCGCACCTCGCACCTTGACCAGCCTTGACTTTCCTCATAAATCTAAATTAGACGTAGTTATAACATTTTATTACTATTATTATTATTTGTTGGCGCTTTTCCTATATGGAATCAAAGATATGTATGTGTATGATACGATATGCGATATGATGCGATATGAGATATGTACGTAAATAGGCGGCTGGCAAGGCCAGACTGGAAAGGCAAGGAACGACCCAGTAACCGATATCAGCTCAGTATTTAGCACAATTGCCTTTGATTGTCAGAAATGTTAAATGCGAACTATTTGGCCCGTTGGCTGTATATATACATATAGATATATGCCGGCAGATCGGGCATTGAGCATGTTGACACCTTAGCGCCTCATTCATTAGCGATTCGCCATGGGCAACGGTCAATGCCCAATTTCAATAATTGGAACAAATGCCCCATCCACTCGCTTCGACACGCTCCATTTTCGCTTTGGGGGTGCGACGCGGCTTTCAAGGCTGAATGCACAGTTAGCACGACAAATCAACTGAGTTGGGCCCCAAAACATTCTCCGAATATATACAAAGAGGAGTGCCATAGACACATCAGATAAGCTAGACGCAAGGCAGGGCAGTTCTGAACCTGTGTAACATTCTTTCTTGCCCAACATGGGCCAAGGCGCAAAGGAGTGCTTGCACGACTGACAGATGCCCTCTCTCGATTTGAGTGAGGATATATGTAAAGATATAGAGATAGAGCTATTGCCATAGTAGAACTTGTCTGAGCTAGTTATAACACCCTCTCCATAATATGTGAATCATATAGTCAAGACTCGCTTCTGCCTGATATACTCTATATCTATAACTATATATATATAATATGCATACCTATATATACCCTATGTCTAGCAAGAAGAATCCTTTTGTACAGTTTCTCTCTCCATTCAAAATCTTCACAAGCTAGTCATTAAACTTCTTTCCAAGTTGAATTTCCTTCTAATTATCTTATCAACTAAATTATAAACCCTCAAGTCTGGGCACTTCTAGTTCAGCTCAGATCGTTATATCGAGCTGCTTCAATTAGAACAGTTCTCATAGTAATTCAGTTAATAACTGGCTAATTGTCTATATCTATTAAATGATAATTAATTCCGCTAGAGATCTGATCGGCTCGGAATTGATTCTAATTAATGGGTTCCGCTTTGACTGCTCTCGAGAGTTTTGCCTTTAGAGAGATCAGTCGGAATTTGTTTATCCATTATCCATCCAGAGATCAGTCGGAATTTGTTTATCCATTATACAGAAATATACATTATATACTCAAATCTGGTTACATCTAATAACTGTTATACAGGGTGTCGCCATTTTGATAGAAAACACAGGCTTATAATGAAAAATTGTAAATTTTTGTATTGATTTATCTAGTATGCAGTGTAGGGTTATGTATGGAATAGCTTCCATAACTGTGCTGGCTCTTAACATACTGATATACACACCCTGTTTAGCTATGTTAAGGGATCAGCTGTAGAAGTGTTTATTTATTTAATATTGATATCGAACAACTGTTATACACAGCGATATGAACATTTTGCTTTGGTATTAGTTATTGGTATTTTTATACTCCTATTATATAGTGTTATACACACTGTTATAATCATTCTGCTCTATGCACTCTTGATGTCAGGCAGTAAGCTGGCATCATTATAGTTTTACACAAATGTTATATACTGTGGATAACACACTGTTATACAGCTTCTGTTCTATGATGACTGACAATTAACTGACATTATTATATTTGTACACAAAGCTGTGCTGTTATACTGTTATACACATTCTGTCTTATGATGTCTAGCAATCAACTGGCATTGCAGTTTCATATAAAGCTGAGCTGTTATACTCTTACTATATACTGTTATACACACTGTTATACCCATTCTGTTCTACACATTCTCGATGTTTGGATGCCAGCTGTTATTATTATAGCTAAACACAAAGTTGTGCTGCTTAATCTTATTATATACTGTTATACTGTTATACACATTCTGTTCTACTAACAATAGCTTATGGCCAAGCAGCAAAAATGTATTTTTGGGCATCAAATTGATATGCTGATTCTATGCTATTGGCAGTAGGACATTTGCCTGTGGGCAACGTCGTTCTGTTATACGCTCATTATCTGTCATTCAATCAATGCCAAGCACCGTTATGCACGCCATTGCAAGTAGCTACGCTAGCAGTTTCTGCTTCTCCCTTCACACTTTCCCACTGCTATCTGCTATCTGCTATCACTGTTATACAATCTTAAGTGCACACACCCACACACACCCACGCAAACTGTTATATAAATAAGGCAGCCAACTAACTCCAGGCGAGCCAGTGTAGGGCTTGTGGCACTGGCCTTGCCCTTAGGCCAGCCCTGACCTTTAGGCAGCGAGCGCAGTTGCGGCAAATGAAGTCATTCCCTGCGCTGGGCTTCCAGCTGGTATTAAATATCATAATCCCACATTTCAATTAGGTTTTCAGCTTTCCGCGGGAAGCGAGAGAGAGAGAGAGAGAGAGAGAGAGAGAGAGTGTAACTAAAAGCGAAGTCATTAAATGGATTTTAATCTAAACGAAATTGTGAATATTGAATCGGGGGCACACGATTCCAGGAGTTTGGAATGCCATTGTCTACACATATACAGATATACATACATATATATATACATATACATATGCATATACATATGTATATACACATATGTGTGTGCGTGCGCGCATATATGCCAATGATCATGTGGGTGTGTGAGTGTATGACATCCAGTCCACATGTGTGTCTAGCACGGATTATTTGCGATTCTTCTTCTTGCCACGTGCCTTGCGCTTGCGGCGTTTCTTCTCCGATTTGGCTGGCGATGGCCCGCCGATGTTATCACTGTTACTGTTACTGTTCCTGTTACTGTTACTGTTACGGTTGCTGTTGCTGCTGATCTTGTCGTCCTCCAGCTTAAAGGTAACTGTTTTGGCGTGACTGATGACATCCTCGTAGGTAATCGCGGCTATAAACGGCTTCCCATCCACCCCCAGCCCACCCCCAACGTCATCGACTTCGCTCTCAGAGTCGCTCGCAGCAGTTGCACTGGGCTCATCTGCTGCTGCTTCTGCTGCTGCTGCTGCTTCTGCTGCTGCTGCTGCTCCTGCTGTCGCTCTAGGGGTTGGCTCTGGTGTCACCTTGTCGGCGTGGTCAACGGAGCCGGCGCACATGCGGATAGGCGCATGATAGAATATATTGGCGCCGTCCACAGCGCTGAGGCAGGTCACGTGCGGCTGGAAGTCGATCAGCACGGGGCGTGGCTGGACCAGCTTGGCGTGGCCCTTCAGCTCCTGGGTCTGCTGCTCGATCAGCAGGCGCTGCTCCTTGAGCAGCTTCTGCTTCTCCCGCAGCCTTTCAATCTGCAGCTTGGCGTTGCGCCCCATCTCGTCGTGCGTCAGCTTCGACTCCTCGAGCAGCTGCTGCTGCTGCTCGTTCAGCCGCTGCTCGTTCTCCAGCTGCAACCTCTGCTGCTGCAGGGCGGCCTTCCGGCTCAGCTGGCTCGGCATCGGGTGGTTCCTCAGCTGCTTTATAAAAGGCAGATACTTCACGTCCACCTCAATTGGCGGCGGCGGGTCAAACTTCGACTCCTGCTCGGTCTCGCCGTCGTCGATGGCGTCATCGGTGCTGCCCGCAAGCGACTGCCGCTCCGACTCGGACTCCGGATCTTGCTCCTGCTGCTCATCCGTCTTGCTCTCGCTCAGGCCCCTCTTGCTGCTGCTGCTGCGGCGCGAGTGCCGCGACGACCCCGCGCTGGACTGGTTCAAGCGCCGCACCATCGGCCGGTACAGATAGCGTATGGGCAGCGGCTTCTTGCCACGCGCCACTGGCGTCGACACGAAGTACTGATAGCTGATGTCGATCCCGTCCTCAATCGTCTTCGGCACCTTGTGCTGGCTCACGCGCACTATTTTCGGCGCAGAGCCTTTGTCGGCTGGCGCGGATGTGGCTGCTTCTTCTGCCTGCCGACAGTCCGAAAGCTGTGGTGCTGCAGGCCTCACAACAGCGGGTGGTGCTGGCTGTGGTGCTTGTGGTGCTTGCGCTTGCTGTTGCCTGATCTGCACTCGCTCAGACGTGCTAAGCCTCGGCGGAGCAACTGTTGCTATTGTCACTGTTGTTGCTGCTTTTGCCTTCGCTGCTGCTGCTGCTGCTGCTGCTTTTGCTGCTGCTGCTGCTGCTGTGGCTGCTGCGTTCGCTGCTGTGGCTGCTTTAGTCGCTGTCCGTTTGGGCGCTCTGACGGGTGTTTTAGCTGTTGTGGCGCCCGCTGGCGCCCGCTTTTGCTTGTCGGGCACTATCTTGATGACCGTCGAGGTGAGCCTGAGGCTCTTCTTGTTGCTCTTGAAGAGGCGAGGCGCGTCGTAGGCCTCGCTGCTCGACCAGTGGCCGCTGCTGCTGCTCGCATTGCCAGTTGACGTTGGATTGCTCGATTCCGAGTGGCTCTTCCGACTGCCGTCTTGACTCTTGTCGGCGCACGACGTCGGCGCCTCGATGTCCGCCTGCAACGGCAAATTGGCTGCTGCTAATTTCTCCTGCTGCTGTTGGCGTTGAAGCGGCGATCGCAAATACCTTGGCTGCTGCTTGGTGCCCAGCTCTGACTGCCCAGGCTGGCCAGGCTTCTCCTGCTGCTCCTGCTGCTCCTGCCTGCTGCCACTAGTCTTGGTGGGAGAAAGGCCCAAGGAGGACTCGCTGCTCTGCCGGAAGTTGTTCTGCGGCATCAGCAGCCACTTGGTCTGTGGCGCCTCGCCGCACGGCCGTTTGCGTGGCGTGTTCTTGCGACTGGGGCTGCCGCTGCCGCTGCCGCTGCCGCTGCCAGTGCCACTGCCCGTTGCTGCTGCTGCCGCTGTTGTTGTCGTCGCGTTGCTGTCGACTGGCCGATCGCGCATGTTGATGGCCGTCGACGCGTTGGCCCTCTTGGGCCCCGCCTCCGGCCTGTGTTGCTTCTCCAGCATCAGCTGCTGCTGGAGCAGCTGCTGCCCGATCTTATACGATCGCCGACTGCTGATGTCCGCGTTGGCCGCCGCCTTGTTCAGGCTGCTAACCACCTTGCGCGTCACTAGCGCCGAGCGACGCGCGAACTCCGCCGCGCCAAACGGCAGTTGGCCTGCCCTTGAGTGGGCGTGTGCTTGTCGTGAGGTCATCCTGCACATTTGATACTCTCGCACCGTTGGCGGTCGCACAGGCACTGACTTCCCCTGCCGGCCGTTGCGCAGTACAATGGAGCCGGACATGAGGCCCGTGCAGCCCTCGCCAGCGCCCAGGGCCATGGAGCCGTAGAAGGCGTTCGACTCGACGCCCCGGGCTCCCGCAATGAATTTCGACCGTTCCAAAGACATTTACTCGTTAGCTGAATAAAATTAAATTTAAAAACTAAATTTTTCGAAATTGCCCCTCGATTTGATTCCGAAACGTTCTTTTTTTGTATGTATATATTGTACATATATACATATACTTTTATATATATATATATCTTTTTGAGGAAAGGCAACTGTTTTTGATGAGATTTAAATTCGAACCAAAGAGTATCTGTACTTTTTTTCTTGTGTTGTTTCTTTTCCGTTTATTCTGTGGTTTTCTACAGTTTTGAATTTAGCATTTTTCCGAAAGCCTCAATCAATTTTGTGATTCCCAACGAAAGGAAAAAGTATACTGGCTTGAATACAAAATAACTGCCTACCTACATCTGTGTCTGAAAAGTCTCACTGCACACTGTGCGCACGAGTCAAGGCGAGAATTCGAAACGAGAATTTTCATTTCTAGCTGCTTACGCCTGCTGTACCAAACAACGATCGCCCACAACTAACTCTGAAGGAGAGATATAATGCTTTACAGTTTAGTATTAGCTTGCGAAGCGTCGTAGCTTATACACTTCAAGCGCTGAAATGTGTTCGAGCATTCAGTACCTGCCAGTATATGCCTACAGAGCTCAGATTTCAGCTTTCATTGCCCCCTTTCATTGGATAGCTTAAATGTCCCCACTATTTTATGCCCAGCTATCATTCGATTGCTGACGACCACTGTTAAGAGCTAATGTTAATGTTAACTAGCAGTTCTGTTATCGAAGTTTGGAGTTTTGTCGGACTATTAAGCAGATCTGCTGTAAAAGCTTGAAAATAATCAACGTAAACTTTTTAATGGCAAATTCTTCTATTAGCAATAATATATTCTCATATTATATCTTATATATAACAATTCTCAAGAATTTTGTGGCTCTTCTGCAGCTCTTTTGTGATTATGAATGGCTTATGTAGCTCCCTTAGTATTCAACAGTCTAGATACTTTTGCATGAAGTTACTACAGCTTATATACAAATATTTATTGATGAAATAATATTAATACATTAGCATAACTAGGGACCTGATTATTAGCTTGAAGCAGTGAAACAAGGCAAATCTGGGTCAAATAACTGCACAAATCTTAGCAATATCTTCAACCTCAATGTTGTAGCTTGATGGATGCTAAATGATTCAAAATTTCAATACTAATTGAGTCAATTGGAAGCCTTGAAATGGAAGACAGCAGCATTAAATATTGATTGAGATATAGAAGTAACTCAATCCTGGTATACTTATAAACAAAAGAAAGTTGTCGACCTGTAGACAGTCACGACAGAGTTAAAGTTGAATCATTTTCACTGTTAAGTTAACATAGCCATTTGCTCAATCAGGGGCGCTCATCTGTCCTCTGTAAGCTAACATGCGCTGTTAACATGCTTACATATTCAATGATGAGGCATTACCACTTCTGTTACTTAACATGGCCCGGTAACATACTAACTCCCTCACTGATAAGACATTTACACTTCTGTTACTTAACATGCGCTGTTAACATATTAACAGTTTGCATTATATAGTACCTGAAGTTCGCTGTTAATACACTTACATGGCAATGGTAAGACTTAACAGATTTTGTTTCGTTCGGATTTAATACGGACTATTTGTGTTCAATGTTAATGTATAGCTTATGTGAGCCAACCTTACTGAAATACACATGCTTAATTTGACGTTGATGGCGCTTTCTCAATGCAACAACAACAAAATCGGAGAAAGAAGATATATATGCATACATATAGTGGTATATATATGTACATATATATAAGTGTGTCTTCTCTGTATCTGTTCTGTGCACGAAGTGATCTTATGTAGCCGAATTATCAGTTCGTTACGTTCATTTGATTGTGCTGTTTTGAAACCGTTTGATAGCGCTGGTGGCCGTACTGGAATGTCGCGTATTTCTCGATGACGAATTACGATGTAGGGATCGTATAAGGCTCTGCGGCGGTGTCAGGTCCACGAACGCGTCGTTGGGCTTGCGTTCACAGAACTGGCGATTCAAGAGGGACTGCCGAGCATTGCCCGCCTCATCCATCGTATTCGGCTCTTTGCTGTCCGACTTGCTCTTGCGGCGGCGCTTGCGGCGGTTCTGCGCAATCCGATGCTTGTCGACCGTGGCCACTTTGCTGTAGAGCTCGCATATCGCGCTGCACTGTCGGCCAGTGTAGAGACGGCGCGAGAGCTGTTCCTGGTTGCGCAGGCTGCAGACCAGATTCTTTAAGTCGATCGACCCGATTGTCTGGAT
This sequence comes from Drosophila paranaensis, assembly GCA_035047545.1. Lineage (NCBI taxonomy): Eukaryota > Metazoa > Arthropoda > Insecta > Diptera > Drosophilidae > Drosophila > Drosophila paranaensis. The sequence goes on along the minus strand of JAWNPL010000177.1, from coordinate 586,359 downwards.
CAGCAGATTCAGATGCACCGGGCAGAAGGCATGCTTGTTGAGCCGCTGCAGCATTTCCATCAGATACTTCCTTTGATCGGGTGTTAGCACTGGCGTCAGGAACATCAGCCGGATTATCTTAATTATGTTGTCGGGGTCCAGCGGGTTGATGGCCTGCCCGCAGCGATCGTACATGCTGTCGTAGATCTCCAAGTCGTTAAGCTCCGTATAAGGCGCTTTGACATGCTCCATCACATCCCAAACAAGGTCGCGCGGAAAATGCTTTAGTGGCTGCACCTGCTGATAGGCCAACTTGAATAGAAGCGAGACCATGAACTGGACGGAGCACTTAAACAGGCAGCTGAGGGCCTCAATAATGTGACGATTGCGTCGGCAAATACAGTCACAACTGAGGCCCTGCTCGTCCTCGTCGATTTCGCCATTCCTTTTGCATTTGCTGCAACCCTCCTCTGCGCAGTGCCGGAACCACTGATAGCTGCCCACGGGCCGCAGTTTCTCCAGTGGGGGACGGCAGCAGCCAGGGGATGCATTACAACGGCCAACGCGGCATGGAGCGCACATTTTCAATATTTTGTTGTTGCTAAACGATGATCGAATTTTTTTTCTTTTTGCCAAATGTTGGAGTAAAAAGGCTACATGATTATGTGTGAGATTTGCATCCACTGTACACGATTGTTACGAAAGGAATCCGAATCTGAAGTAGACTTTGCTCGAAGTGTTCCCAGCTAATTTGGTCGCATCAAAGGCAATGCCTTCTTGGATCTCTAATGCGAGAAACAAAGTGTAGGCAATGTGTGTTTCAAAAGGAGAAAGAGAGAAGGAAACAAGGAGAGAGGGAGAGAGAGATGTAAAACAAGAAGAAGAAACTGAGCGAGAGAGGACGATCACTAAGAATAGAGCGAGAGAGAAGGAGAGAGAATGAAAACTGGACAAAGAGAGAGAGAGAGAGAGAGAAAGTGAAAGCGAGATAAGAAAGAGTGAGAGAGAAGGGTTAGCAGTGAGAGGCAGAAAGTGAGAGATGTAAAACAAGGAGTAGAAATTGATAGAGAGAGAACGATCACTAAGAATAGAGAGAGAGAGAGAAAAGGATAGAGAATGAAAACTTCACAGAGAAATGGAGAGAGAGACAGAGAGAGAGAGAGAGAGAGAGAGACGGAGCTCAAATGAGAAGGAGAAAACAGAAAGGGAAGAGAGATAAGAAAGAGAGTAAGACGAAGAGAGAAGGGAAATAGCTAAAAAGTTGGAGATAGAAGATGAGACAACGAAGCAAAGGTAGAGGGTAGCTAATAAGGATGGAGCGAATGAGAAAGCAAAAGAGAGATAGTAAACGAGTGAGAAAATGAGAAAGAGTGAGAGAGAACTAATCGTAACATACAAAGTATGACTTCTCTTAACAAAGAACATTAAAGTAGGGCCCTGAAAAATCACGATAAGGAGGGAGAGGGGGAGAAAAAGACAGGGAGAGAGGGAGAAAAAGAGAGAGAAATAACCACCCATGCAAAGTCCTTCCCATTGCAATGCCTAAGACTATGAAATAACAACAACGAAAGAGGTGATCGTATGTAAGTGGCTTTGCTGCCAAGTTGTCTAATGAAAGCTGAGGCATTTTGCATTTTAAAACAAGTTTCAAATGAATTTTAATAACGTCAAAATTGTATTTTATTAAAATTCGGCATTTCCAAATTAACAGTGAGTGCTAATCGAGACCATCGAGCACCTTTAGCAGTGACGGTTGTCTACTATGCAATAGCCAGCTGGCGGTTGCGACTAGCCACAACAGCAGCTCAAGCAATTGGAGCAGGGAAGCTAAGCAAAGCAAAGCAGCAACGACAATAAGGAGATGGCACAGTCGACGGGGGGATCCATTGGCGGCTGGGAGCGGGCAAGGGATACCAACACGATGAGCTGCCAGGAGCGTTTCGTGGCGCACGAAATGCAAAACTTTCCGCCAAGCGATGCGAAGGTCGCTAAGCGACAGTTTGCATTTTGTCTGTGCAAGAAAAACTCGCAGCGGTTGACGTCGGCGCAACGTCGGCGAATGGCGGGGCAGCAGAAGTTCGAGCAGCTGCTGGCTCCCGCTGGGAAGCCGGAGCGCCTCTTGGTGCCTGACTTGGCCACGGAGTGGTTTCGCAAGCAGAAGCTCTTCCTCGACAAGGTCACGCCGAAGGAGCGACTTGAAATGCGGCTGGCCCAGCGGCAGGAGGAGCTGCCTGCCCAAACGTATTCGGCGTGCGACTGCACGAGGTGCGGCTGCAACGAGCCGAAGCTGCCGAGCAGCATTCAGTACTTGGACTACTGCCAGGAGCTGCGCAAGCGTCGTCAGCTGCTGCTGCGTCAGCGCCAACACAATCGTCAGGGCGACCTCAGGTGCGAGTGCCACAATCCGCCCAAGTGGCCGTACGCCAAGCGCAAGCGCGAGAAGCCCTTCGGCGGCGAGCAGGCCAAAGTCAAGGAGCCGGAGGAGTCGAGCAAGGCTAATAGGATAACCGTTTGCAAGCCACATGCTGCGGGCTGCGTGCCGGATACGTCCCCAGAGATGGCTCGATTTGCGGGCGGATTCTCCGTGCGGTCGAAGGGCAAACCCTGCCACATGTATCCGCAGCGAACGTGCTGCTGCCTGCGCGCGAGGCGGCACAAGTCGTGCGCCTGCATCTTCCAGGCGGACGGGCAGCCCATGGGCGCGGAGTGCATCGCAGCACGTCGCCGCGTTGAGTCGCCGCTGCCACGCCTACGCAAGAAATACAGTTTGCGCGAGGTGCCGCAGCGGCGACTGAATCCGGCGTGCTTTCGCCGCATCTCACCGGAGTTCTACGGCCTGCTCAAAAACTACGAGGATGGCATGAGCAAACGATACCCGCTCTACGGCGTCCCCATACACTGTTGGTGCTCCACCACGCCCTGCTGCAACTGCGAACAGCCCGCGGCCGACGCGTGCAAGCAGAAATGCCTGGGCGACCAGGGACTGCCCATTTGTGCCGGGTACCCGGCCAAGAAAGAGCGACCCAAGGTCGAGGAGAAAGACTCGGAGTCCTCAGATCCGGTTGTAGAGATTCGTCCCAAGCTCTTAGAGCAAGTGTGCGTTCCAGAGTGTCCCGATCTGGTGTGCACCAGTGCGAAGTGCCAGCAGAACGCGTGCGACCAGAATTGCGAGCTGCCCTGCGAGCAGACTTGCGACAGGAATGACCCTCCGACTGTGCAAATGGCCACTGTGCCCTGCGTGAATGCCACCTGTCCGAATCGCAGCAAGTCAGGCAAGGCAGACCAAACCCTAAGCGCTTCCATCGCGGAGACTGGGAACTCTGCTGCGATTGAACCGATCCTCCCACACGTGGCCAAGTCGAACACACAGTTCATCGCAGCGGCTATGGTCAATGCTCACTCTGTGGTGCCGGACCAGTCCTCAGATCTGGCTATAACCAAGGCCAAGCTGCCTCTCGAGCAGCGTTGCTCAGTGGCCAAGCACTGGTTCTTCAAAAATAAGTTGACCAAAGAGACGAGCGATCTGGTCTCAGACGCTAAGGCAAAGCGAAAGGGCATCCTGGGCAGTGTGGCGGGCCTCTGCAAGCGGGCCATAATGCCGGGGCGCTATCTGCTCTACAGCCTGGGCAACCTCAACCGCCAACCGGTGTCGTACGACAGTGCGCCAATAGAGAAGAAGGCGCCAACGTCGCCGCGCTGGACGGTCGACGAAGCTGAGAAGGAGAAAGCGAAGCATGACTCGTTCTTTTCGTGCAAGTCGAGATCGCATCATAGCCACCGTCAGCCAATAGATGGCGCCAGCAGCAGCCAGGCCACCATATGGCGCTCCTCCACCAGCTGCTCGGTTCTGCAGAACAAGTGCTACTACCTGAAGCGAATGCCCGTTGCCTCCAAGTGGAAGTCGGCCAGTCGTTCCCAGTTGCCAGCCTCGTCGTCCTTTGTGTCAAATAGAGAGCAGTTCATGATGGGGCCAGGGAAACGGGCAGAGTCCCCAGAGATCGATAAAAGGGCGACCCAAGTCAGTCAGCTGCAAGAAACAGCCGAGGTGGATACCGTGATACCCATAAAACCAGCGAACGGGATGGATGAGAAACCCTCGACGAGTCAAGCAGCGCGTTCTCATCATGTGCTCAGGACAGACTATTCGCAGCTAATGCGTCGCGTGGCTCGCAAGCGACCCAAGGTAACACAGCACAAGCGCTGCTCGGTCACCTTCGCGGAGAAGCAGCGAGTCAACGCCAGGCAGCCGCCGAATCTGATGCAAAGTCAGCACCCACGCAGCAGCAAGGCACAGTATTGGTCGGGCTCAGATAGAAGTTGCAGCGCAAGTCCCGCGTCGAGGAAGAAGCAGAAGGCAGCGAACAGAACTGGCTTGCCACTGCATGCGGCCCAAGCGGCTTATGGCAAGGGGCTGTCCCCGTCGAAGAATGCGGCGAGCTTGAAGGAGCAGAGCACTGCTTGGCTTTCGCCCTACTCGGATGACAGTATGACGCTCGAGGAGCAGTTCGTGTCCTGCGAGAGCCAGGTATCCAAGCAAAGAGCGCCAGCCCACAGGCGAGTCCAAGACTATAAGCCACCTGACGGACACGATGACAGCGCCTTGTCCGACCACAGAGACAGGGGCTACGAAGCCCGCGGACAGTACCCGACTTATGCGGCTCACATGACGCGGCTGTACAATGCAAACGCGGCGCGTGGCGTGGGCATGCGTTTGACGGCCACGGGCGACAAACCTCCAGGCAGAGCTGATTACCGCAGGACCCACAGTGAGCAGAACTTAGCTCAGTGGACCCAGTCGCAGCAGCATAGCATGGCTAGAGGAGCACACGGTATGAGGGATCTGCAGCGGGATGTATCGAATGAGACCTCCATGGACACGGTGGACCACAATGCGGAGCGTGTGGCCAACGTAACTCGCTATACGAATGGTCCCATGGAGAAGCCGGAGCCACGCCGCGCTTCCAATCTCGTCTTCTCAACGCAGCCACCCATCAATAAGAAGCTTATAAAGCGACGCGAGGCGGCTCACAGGCTGCCCAAGTTGAAGGTCAAGTATCCGTATTTCAGGACGCATTCAATGTTGCGCACGCGTCGACCGTTTCTACCTATTAACCAGCTGCAGCAACTCGGAGTGGATCAACTGCAGATGCTCGATGAGGACCACTGGAGGCAGCTCATGCATCAGGGGAACAGGAAGCACAGTCATTCAGGGCAGACCTCTACGGGGATGGGTCGACGATACGTTAGTGGCAAAGATTACTATAGCGATGACTATATCGATGCCGATGATGAGAACGCAAGCCAAATTGAGCAGGATAATGGTCGACACATTGCGAACTGCCGCTCACGTTCGGGCTGCGACGTACAGTTCGAGGACAATGATTCGCAGTCGAATTCAGGGAAGCGAACGTCCAAGACCTCTTTCAATAATCCTACAACATTGCGATTTATCGAACGCCAAGCCCCATTGCCAAGCCTACGCGCCTATGCCTCCAGTTCCCACGGTCAGCGGGCTAAAAGGAAGATAGTCCTGGGCTGTGGCACGCCCTGCAGCTCGAGGTGCAACATGATAAATGAGTCCAGCGAGCAGTTGCTCAGCTCTGAAGATGCTTGGCAACAGGAGACCAGCCACCCAAGCGATGAGAGCGTCAAGAGATCAAAGTCTCTGATATGGGAGCGCTATGGAAGTGAACCTGCGCCAAGGAGGTCGCCCACTGCCTCGACCAGTGAGTTCCTCGGAAAAGGACGCATTAATATGACGAAGCAAGAAATCGCCGACAGGGCAATGGACCGGATGTCAGCTAAGAATAATGTCTATCTCAACGACGTGGAGTACGTGCATACGCCGGACAGGCGCAACAGGAGTACGGTGCCCGCTTTCAGCGAGTCCTATGGCTACCCGGAGCCAGATAGCCGCTACTCCCAGAGTTCCATTGACTACCCGCAGCTCAGCAGCAAACAGGCCAAGTCCCACCCGGCGCAGCCGAGCTCTATACTGAAGTCGGCATCGAGGCCACTGAGCAGCGTGCTGAAGCAGGCGAGTGATGTCCGACACGTGAACTTTGTTCCAAGCAAGATGTCGCAAGCTTCGATACCTTCGCGTAGCTCGGTGCAAACCGTTTTCTTCGAACCGCCCAGCTCCTCGTGCACGCACTCCGGCAACAGACATCCCCCGACTGCGCGTACCAGTTCGGCATACCCGAGCGTGATGCATAGGTTTAATTTTGTGCACCAGGAGAGAGCGCACGAGCCCATGCCGGCTCCTACAGCAGCAGCGAAGCCGCCATCGATCTTTGCGGTGCCTACGACTGGAAGTACGCAGCATTATGCGAGAATCGGCAGCATGGCAGCATACAGACAGATCGCCACCGGGCACTCGCGGTTGACGACGGGCGACAAGACCGTCGAGGAGCTGCAGTTGGAGGAGAGTCGTTTGCCGGCGAACTCGAAACTGCTGTCGAACCGCAAAGACTTTCCGAAGATGAAGAGAGTAGCTCGCGACCGTCCGACGTCACCGGGTGTGTCGCTCCTCTCCGACTTGGACCTAAAAACGCATTTCCCGCCCACTCGCCACATTACCCAGCAGGAGTCGAGGGAGCGTGGCGGCACCATCACCACCGACGCGGACCTCAGACTCACCACCGTGATTCACAATCAGCGCCACAAGTGCCGTGGCTGCGAAACGAACAGCTGCCCGCCTTCGGCTGCCTGTCGCTCGCCGCGGCCATCGTACAACGTGGGACCGCAGCATAGTGAACCGAATTATGATAGATTGCAGCACCCCTGCTTTCCGCACACTTCGCTGGGCAACACCCAGGATATGGGCGAGGGCTATTACCCGAAACGTCGCTGCTGCCTGCGCCGGCTGCCCGAAGAGCCGATTGTCATTGAGCCCACCTCCGCCGGTCTGCGACAGCAGCAGTTCAAGCAGACCTGTCTGCCCACGCTGTTCTACGGCCGGAAGTGCTAAGAGCCAAGTGCCAAGAGCCAAGCCTAACCTGGACGAACTCCCAACACTCGCACACACATTTAGCCACACGCTCGATGTGTCCACAGCTAGTGTAAACGCTATTGAGCCGTCTTCTTTTATTTTGTGAGAAAGGGTATTGATAAATTGATGAAAATATACAGAAACATGCAATTTTTACATTTTACCAAAGTCATTTTTTATTCTGCTATGGCAAGATCTGGATCTGTTAAGCCTTGATCTAAATTTCCCTACTAAATGCCCTTTTGGGCTCTGTTACTTCTGTTACTAACAGTCTGAGTGCAGTGCTCTGTTAGGCTCTACAGCGCATCTCACTAACAGCGCCCTGTAAAGCTAGCCTATTGCTGTTATTGGCTCTGTGAACTCCTTGCCGAGAGTCGATTGTGTTACAGTTATGAATGGAAGGGCATTTAAGAGTGATCAAAATAAATGCTGACTGAATTACTTATTTAATTACCCGTAAATATCCCTAGATCTAGATTTGCCTACAAAAAGTCCTTTTGGCTTCTGTTACTTCTGTTACTAACAGCCTGGTTGCAGTGCTCTGTAAACAGCGCCCAACTAACAGCTCTCTGTTGCCTGCCTCTGCTCTGTTGACTGATTTTGTTTTTGATTTCCTCTTCCGCAGAATCGTCTCGGCCATTCAGGCCTCGTTCTCCTTCCTGGTGGGCCTGATCGTCTGCAAGTCGACGTGCAGCAAGTCCTTTGTGTACGCCTCGCACTTCCTGATGGAGGCGTACGGGTGGTTCGGCACTGCCTACTTCATGTACGATATTTGGTCCATGTACAAGGTGCACACCCAGAAGATCGCCGACAAGCTCCACTTGCTGCGCCTGACCAAGTCTCAGCCCTTCAGCAATGGCCACGCCCGCAAGTATTATGACAAGGCCGGCGTCGGCTGTGGCGACACAGGCGCTGGCGGTGCCAGCGGTGGCGGTGGCGGTGGCGGCGGCGGCAACAACAACGGCAGCACGCCGAGCACTCCGCACGAGATTTGCGACTACGACGGCGCCTGTGTCCAGATACCCAAGGATGGTCGCTGGGACTTCCTGAAGTACGTGCTGACCCACCCGGTCATGATGATACACCACGTCTTCATCGGCACCTTCGGCCTGCTCGTCGTGACGGTGGGTCTCGAGTCGAATCGCTTATTCCAAACATATCCGCAATAATCCGTCTCTCGATTGCAGTATATACGAGGAGGCGGACACTGCATCTATAGCTACATGTTCATGATGGAGTTCTCCACGCCGTTCGTCTCGCTGCGCAGCATTCTGAGCACGATGGGGCTGAAGGACTCGCGCGTGTATATCGTCAATGGGCTGCTGATGTTGGTCACCTTCTTCGTCTGCCGCGTCTTCATGTGGCCCTACGTCATGTGGCGCTACAGCCTGGCCATCGACGCCACCTCCGTGTGGGCGGCCATATGCGGACTGCCGCGCGGCTGCCTCATCAGCATTGCCATATTGTTCTTGCCGCAGCTCTACTGGTTCTACCTAATGCTAATGGGTGCAATCAAGGTACGTGCCCATCCCTCTCTCTCTCTCTCTCTCTCTCTCTCTCTCTTTGGTTTAGAGAGAGAGAGACTAGCATCTAGCCTCTCACTCATATCTATGCACTTTCCAGGTGTTTTCACCCAAGCTACGGGCGCAGCCGCAGGCGAATGCCCTCGCGGCCACGCCCACGTCTATACCAACGCCCACCGCCACAAGCAACGGGAAGCAGCAGTAGTGCGAATTGTTAAAGTTGAGAGCAGATGCAACTGAGGAGCGAGGGCGGGGAAGAGGCACGCCCCCCCAACTGCACACCTATATCCACATACATTAAACTAATGTATTTTAACACTAGTTTTTATGCTTTTTTTTGTTTTCGCTTGTCTTGCGGGCGGAGAAAGACAGCAGACGAGAGACAGGCGGACAGAGCACCGCCAGCCCAGCCAGAGACACTTGATTAGTTATAAATAAAACTAACTTTTAAAGACATAACAAAGGAGAAACAAAACACAAGAAACTGCGAAATGAAACTACAAAACAAAAACAAAATATAATAAAATTATGTTGCTTACTTTTAAAAGGCGAAAAGAACCCAAAAAAAAAATAAGAGAAAGAAACGAAATCAAGTAAAATTTATGTAAATGTTGCAATCTATCCAAACTAAAAGCTTGTAAGGCCCATCTATCCTGTGCTTAAACTGCCTGCCAAAGTGCATGGTAAATATGCATGGAAGATGTGGACCCCAATGATAAATCAAAAAACTTTCCTATATGCATATATATATATAACTATATATGTGTATATATGTGTGTTTGTCACAGCTGCTTACAGTCAGCTTAAATGTCATGTTAATCGTTTGACCGCTTGTTAAACTGGCTGTTAAATTTAACTTGTCAAATGTTGTAAATGAAATCAAAGAAATTATATATAGAAACAACTCGGCAGGCCGAGGCATGCGTACCTAAGCAGATTCAACTAAAATATAAATATATATATGCAAAATGTTATATACAGCAGATATATATATATAGAAAGAGAAAGAGAGAGAGAGAGAGAGAAAGAGCGAGAGAGAGAGAGGTAGAATGCAGAGTAAATGTGATAAGAGAAAGTCCAAAACAGAGAACAGAAAATATAGAAAATCAAAATCAAGCTGCAAGAGTTATATATATATATATATATATATATATATATATATACAGATTTATAGGTATAACAAGGCATGCGCATATGATATGATCTTCCACACGAAATCAAATCCAATCAAATTCAATTTGTTGGCCAGAGCACAAATATTGCGTGTATATAGGCTGTCCCAAAAGTCACGCACGAACTAATTTTGATCGAAAACACAGATTTATAATTCAATATTCTAATTTTTATTTTTATTGGCTTACACATTTTACGTTCTTCGTTTTTGAATAACCCTGAACTGTCAGCTGTTCTTTTTTCTTGGTTGAGAATGCTTTACATAAGATCTTGCGTGACTTTTGGGACAGCTTATATATGAACGGAATCCAGATTCCAACAGAGCTTACAAAATCCAAACGAGCACAAATGTGTTAACTATATATTAGCCATATACAAGAGTATATATATATTGATGTATGCGTCTCATATATATATATCTATATGTGTGTGTGTTTCCGTATTAGATAAGTAGTTGAGTCGAACACGAGACAAATGCTTGACAAACTGTTGCCTTGATAGGTGCGCTTATTGTTCCATATGAGAAGATTATATATCTTCTATCGTATATACAAAAACCAAGCAAAAGAGAGTATATATATATACATACATAGAGAGATATCTATACATACAATATAGCCTATAATCCCCCACTATATACCCAGATCAATGATTTTTGTTCGAGACCGAAATATTTACAAAAAAAAAAACAAAATTTACTTAAAAAAACTAAAGAGAAAACAAATCGGTTGCTAAAATATGGATGTTATTATGAATATGGTTGTTGTTTGTGTTTCCTCGAGAAAACGAAAAGAAAAACTTAAGTAAAAAAAAAAAAAACAATTTCAATCTAGCCGAAATTCTGAAAGGGTAATCTGAATAGACTTTTTTCGTACGAAAACTGAAATCTGATTGTGTTTGCAGAGAATCTATCTAAATATTATAATCGAATCATGAATGTTATTATATGGTACAACTTAAGTGTAAAGTGGTCTATACAACTAGTTTATCTCTGTGTTTCATTAGCTTATCTGGCAAATCGGTTATCTTCCGTTTCCGTTTCCCTTTTGACTTTTTACACCTCTTGGATTTTCCCCCAGATAGTTTATACATTTCTTTTACAAATACGCTTAAAGTGAAACATAAAATAAAGTGTGTGTTTTTTTCGATGTCTCTATTAACACGACTTGTTTACATTGTGCTGCGCTTTTTGCTGCTGGGCGTGTCCGCGTCGCCGCCTCCGCCGTCGCCCTCGTCGTCGCTGCGGTCGGCGCGTTTTCGCTTCTTCTGATGCTCCTCGACGAGCTGGGAGATGCGTATGTGATTGCCGCTCATCTGCAGCCAGTTGATGTACTATGTAATGGGCAAATCAAAGAGTGAGTGCCTGATCTATGGCATATAATGGATGAGGCTCACCTGGGCATTGGTGCGCACGCCCGCCTCGTGGAGCTTTGTTTCGATGTTGTCGAGTCGGTGCTCGCGCTTGGTGTCGTCGTTTTTGGATATGTCCAGCAGGTGGCGCACGCGCTGGCGCAGCGTCTCGAATATGATGCGTCCGATCACATGGTTGCGGTCGTAGGGCGTCAGGTAGCGGCCGAACTCGTAGAAATACGGATGCAGTCGACCCAGCTCGATATGCGTTGTCTCCGCCTCGCAGACGGCCTTGTGCACGTTCCTGTAGATGTCTGGAATGGCTATTGTGAAGTACGCATTGTTCACTTTCAGCTCCTTGATGTACCACAGTGGTAGATTAATAGTTCGACCCGGCTCCAGGTCCTCCGTCTCAGCGCCGGCATCGAGAAAGCCTGCAAGAGCAATGCGAGCGACTGTTACCTCTCCTCAGACAAAATACTTTATTTGTAGCTTACCCAGCCGCTGAAGACGCGTGTTGACTTTGCACTCGACCTTTTCCTGGGTGACAAAGATGTCCTCAATTGAATAATAGTTCGGAAAGTAATTCATCATTAAAACAGCTGCTTTTTGAGCGCCGAACGCAGTTTGTTAGTAAACAGAGCGCGAATAACGCAATTCAGAGAGCCTTGAAGTTGGCTGCGCACGCAAATAAGTTATCGATCAATGATAATTCCAGAACTGCTGCAATTATAAAAAAAATAATCATTTTATTAAGGGTAAGAAGTCTAAAAAATATCAGAAACATATCTTAAACTTGCGGTAAAATATAATTGAGAATGAAAGTATCTCAGATTTATGGAACTATATTTACTATAGTATATTGAAAATTACATTATTGAATGTCTCTTTTAATAAATATTTTGTAAATTGAGAAGTTTACATTATTTTGAATAAGCGCGCCATTAACAGCTGTATTTGTACTAAATGTTAATAATTTCACTTGGTCTCAAATAACAAAAGAAAATAATTACTCACATATAAAATAGTAAATAAATAATAAAATCAATGATTGTTGTATTAAAACTTTCCTAGTTGAAAAATGAAAAAAAAAAGTATTTTGTATCATGGTATTTTCAACGCTATCGATAACGAATTTCTTCGGTATTTTTTAATATCAAATGCAAAGTATTTTCGCGTACATTCCTCGCGACCACACTTACCTTATAGTTCACGCGAGTCTGTCGCCATGTTTGGTTATTTTATTTGTTTTTAAAGCGGAGTAACAGCAGTTTATCTGAAGCGCTCCTAGTTAAATGTGTCGTGGAATTTTGTTTGAATGAATACACTACAAGGGACGCGCCACACTATATTGCCGTACGTTATTTTTTTTGCCAGTGCAACTGCATCCAGTGAGCAAATCAACAACAACAACAACAATTGTTCCATTTGCATAAAAATAGCCTAAAAATTTAACAGCAGCAGCAGCGCGGCACCAATACCAACCGCATCAACAACAACAACAGCAACAGCAACAACACTGTAACTGTAAAACGCCGCAACATAACGCAACAGAGCAAAAAGCGCTAAATAAAGTGTTACACAAAGTGAAATTGCCTTTTGCGGCAAACACTAACAAAATTAAGTACGCACGGCACAGCAACTGCAGCAACAGTAGCAACAGCAGCAGCAGCAACAACAACGACAAAATAACAAACATTATTTTGTGCGTGTGCGTTTACTTTTGAGAGCGGTTGTAGTTGAGCGGCGCCCAATTCCAATTGGAGTTCACTGCTGACCGAGAAGGACAACAACAAAATACAAATAAAAACAACAACAGCAACAACAACAACCATGGGCGATTTTGATTTAAATGTGGACAGTCTCATACAGCGGCTGCTGGAAAGTAAGTAATGAAACATACAACTAGAAGAGCTTATTATACGCGCGGTTTATCTCCCTCCCCATTTTCTCTTTCCAACAATTCCCCGTATTCTTTTAATTTATAACCTAATTCTCTGGCTGGCTAGCTGGCTGACTAAGTGTGTGTGTGTGCGTGTGTGTGAGAGTGAGTGAGCGAGCTAGAGAGGAGCAAGTGCAAGAGAGTGAGAGGGATGGAGGGAGAGGAGCGATTGCATTTTCTAATTATTCCACATTGTTCGTTTAATTTGCAACAAAAACAACAACAACAACATGTGACGCACTAGCAGCCAATTACAACAAGAAGAACAAACACATGCCGCACCATAAGCGGCCTCCCCCCCTGCCCCCTGCCTTCCCCCATCCCCGTTTAATTTGACTTTTGTATCAATTAATTTTAATTGATTTTCATTGCTTCTCAAATGCAACCAGCGAACCTTGTTCTTGTTTTTGTTATTGTTGTTGTTGCAGCTGCTATTGTTGTTGCTGTTGTTGTTTTGCGGCTTTTGTCAACATGCTTAACATGCTCATTAACACTTAACAGCGCCGCCTCTTTGCATAACAGCGGCCTGCTGCTAAGATAACATGATCGCCGCTGTTGAAGTACTATGTACGCCGTTATATTTCATTACATGCCTCGGCCGCTGCTTGTTCTTTTTATATAGTGCCCATTTGGGCCATGGCAAAAGCGTTGCGCGATGACGTCATAGCCATTTCGCTGATAAGCCGATCGTGAATCAGTTTTCAATGAGTAGAGAAACGCACTACAAAAAGTGTATTCACTTGCATCACGTGAGGCGGCAACGTTTCCTAATTTCCACCTGCACTGATAACAGAGCGCTCTGCGTTAATTGCGTTTAAATATTCGCCTCGCTGCATTTCTTATTAACATTTGGCATTAACATGACAGCGAGGGTGGTTGGGGGTGGCAGGTTTATTTGTAGCCTTCAGCTTAAGCCGCTTATCGCGCGCTCGCTTTGTGCGCCAGGTGGCGCTGCAGCACACTGATCGGTTTATTGACGACTTTGGCTTGTCTGCGAAATTGCATTTGGCCACAATTTGTCCACTTCCGCACTCTGGCACTCGTGACGTGGCCACCTTCGGCTAATGATGACCCCCACAGAAAACTAGAAGCGAAGAGAAACGAAAGAGAGCAGAAACAAAAGACGAAAGACGAAAAACAGAATTAATAAAGAGCAACCATTATTCATGAGTGATGTTTTTGCGTGGGCGGACACGCCCTACGCCAAGGTCGACTCCATGGGCCAGGTCATGCACTTAGCAGTTCATATCTCTCTCTCTCCCTCTCTCTCTCTCTCTCTCTCTTTCTATATATATTATCATTAATTTGAATTCCTCCCCCCAGCTCAGGCAGCGACTTGCTGGTCCCGAAATTTCATTTTTCAAATTGCAAATTGAAATTAAATTTTCACGCCGCATCAGCAGCAGCAGCTGTTACTGCTTCCCTCTCAGCGCTCGGCTCACCCTTTCTCAGCTCGCCCCTCATCGTGCCAGGCATTTGATTATCATTTTGTAATATTTTTTTTATTTGATTTTTCTCGCCTCGCCGGGCAATTGGCTCAGCCGCGTCTCGAGTGTGCTTCCGTTCGATAAAAGTGGAAAAGCGAGCGCAATTTCTGACCAAATCCATCAATCCTCTATATCAATATCAATATAAATATCATATGTCACGCGGATACAACGCCAAATATACATAGAAATTTCGTAATTTAATTTGCCGTTGCAAATCGAAGCCAAAAGAACAGTAAATATATTTGGGATCGTCAGAAACTTTGCAGAGAAAAATTATGAATGAAACTAACTCTGATATCTTGGAAAATGTTAATGTTATGTTAGCATAACAGTGCTATGTAACGACTACTTAGAGGATCTTCAGTAAGAATATAGAGGATTTCCTTTACATGAGGCAATGATGAATAAAACTAACTCTGTTAGTGATGCTTGAAAATGTTAATGATATGTTAATGCAACAGTGCTATGTAAAATATAAAGAAAATCTTTTAGATGAGAAATGATGAATGAAACTAGCTTTTGTTAGTGATGTTTGAAAATGTTAATGTTATGTTAACATAACAGTGCAGTGTGGAAACGACTTAAGGGATCTTCAGAAAATATACGATGAAGTTAGGTTAGGTTAACATTGCAGTACTATGTAATTTGCAGTTCTATGTACATTGTAGTACTTTTGTTAGTGATGTTTGAAAATGTTATTGCTATGTTAAAGCACTGCTATGTAGAACTTTCATTCTAACGAGATTTAAGAATATGCATTAAGTATATTAAGGAATTCCTTTACATGAGCAATTAAAAGAAGAAGTTAACTCTGTTCGAAATTTTTTTAAATGTTAATGATATTTTAACATAAGAGTGCTATATAGAAGCTTCATTTTATTTATTTTCTATATAAAATATGAATTTATTAAAAATAGAAAAAAAAACTCCTTATCAACTGTGAATTCTTGATAAGAATAAAAAGCATTTCTTTGGCTGTTCAGGCAGCTAGCTAGCTAGTTCTCTGCCTTTTCTGCAGCTCGTTTCTAGCCCAGCCGTCTAGTCGGTCAGCCGGTCAGCCGTCCCGCCCTTCACCCAATTTTAATTTTGATCCTCGTTTTTATTTGTTTTGATGCTATATTTAATCTTTACTCTATATGTCTATATATCGATATGTATTTGATCTACGTCTATATATCAATGTCAATGTATGTGTGTGTGTCGTAACGAAACGAAAAAGATTTCAAAAAACAAAAAGAGGCCGAGGAGCATGCACAGAAGCTGCTCATCGCTCAGCAATTGGCCGCTGCTGGCGGCGGGGGCAGCGGCGGCAGTGGCAGCGGCGTCTCTGCCTCCAGTTCGGCTGCCTGTTTAGTGGGCAGCAGCAGCTGCAGTGGCGCCACCGCCGTATCAGCAGCAGCAGCAGCAATCGCAGCAAACGATCCGCTGGACGAGCTCACCGAACAGCAGCGCCGCATGCTGCAGCAGTACTCGATATCGCCGCCCAGCGAGACGATGATATCGGCCGATGGCGATCAGATAACGGTGCATCATCCGCGCGAGGAGCCCAAGAAATCCAGATTGAAATTGCGCGACTTCTTCGTCGCCGAATTTGGTATTTTTTATTAAGATGATGATCATTGATAAACAATCGTTCTCTCTCGCTCTCTCTCTCTCTCGCTCTTTCTTACGCTCGCTCTCTCCCTGCAAGCTAAATACCACAAATCATCAGCTCTTTCTCACAAGTAGCGCTCGTTCCTCTCTCTCTCTCGCTCTCTTTCTCTCGTGTTCCCTGTGTAAAAGAGTGTTGTGTGTGTTGTGCAGTGAAAGTCTCTGTTATATGAGCTAACATTATGTTAACTTTAACAGGTCTCTTGAGCAAACAACTCATACAAACAAGAGACGTTCCTTAATTAGAGCTTTCACTGTATATTGCTCGTCCTGTTCTGTCCAAAACTTGCCCAGCTTCCTTTGCTGCCAGCTAGATAACAATTGACATTTGCTCTATACGAATCCTTCTGCTTAATCCTTTCATTACACACACACACACACACACACACACACACACACACACACACACACACACACACAGCACCAACACAGCTACAACAACAGCAATTTGTCATGTCGCTTGCATTGCAAAAAGTTCTTATTTGAGCAACATTCTCTGGTTACACAAGAGAATTGAAGCAAATGCATATTTCATTCCCTTGCGCTTGTTCCAATTCCAGTGCATTCCGCTTCACATACACACATTCATACACGTACATAGAGATATATGTATGTGTATCTCTCGTGAGAGCATTTAAACTTTTTTGCCTAAAAATAGCAACTAAAAAGTAATAAATGCATTTTATGAAAGTTCTTGCGCTGTTAAACTCATTTGTGTACATTTGAAAGATATTTACACAAGCTTTTTCCAAGAAGATTGTAGGTATACATCTTGCTAAACATAGTCCAAAAAAGATTTAGCTATCAAAGGGAAATTTTCCAATTCAAATTGTTGTTTTTTCTTTTGTTAAGCTAAAGTCCTATCTAAATCACACGTGGTTAACAGTGGCTGCTACTATGTTAACTGCAGATGTTAAACAGCTCATACTGTAGAATATTTCTGCTCATAAGATTCTGCTAAGTCTCATAGAAATGTAGTTTCCAGTTTAATAAATGTTAAATTCGCTGTTAACATTCTGCTAAGTTAAATAAAATGTTATGTTAGTTCCTGTTGTGATTACTCTCCTGAATGTTAAGTTCTCAGTTGAATGTGAACTTTTAAATCCATTTAAACTTTTTATCACAATTATGCACTGCACACTCTGTTGGCACTCTGAATTATCTATTTGAACATAATTTCAATTAGTTTTTAACTATAAATTCCCCCATTTGAATATATTGCTCTTGCCCTTCCGCACTTCTTGCACAATTTGTGCAGTCGAGTGCATTGTCATTGCCAGAGCCATTACCAATGTTTCGTGGTTGGCTTCCCGGTACACAAAGCCATTTTTCCCCCAAGACACACAGATATAGCTTAGTTTAAGGTATGTAATTGTTTTCACACGCCAGATTTGCAAATGTCAAATAAATTCTGTCATATTATTATGCACTCTCCGAATGTGGGGGACCAATAATAATACATAACATTTACATTGCTGACTTTTTTTTGCTTTTTTGTTTTTTGTTTTTGTAAGTGTGTGTGCGTGTCTTTGTTTGTGGAAGTAGATAATTGTGACACGCGACTGACACCCAGCTACTCAACAGCACCCGCCTCTAGTAATCCCTCTACCCGCCCCCCTCCAAATATTCGCAGCCAAAAACAATAATCGTAAACTATCTCGAAATTGATTGGCGTTGAGTGTGCAAAAATTTGCCATTGACATGAAAGCGGAAACAGTCGCCGAATGAAATTTGCCATTCACTTGGCGCTCTTTGCATTTGTTTATATTTGTTTATACACATTTATATATATATATATGTATATGTATATATATTTATATAAATATATATATATCGCTTCTTTAGTCGTGTGCAAACAAGTTCATTCACGTGATTTGATAGCACTGTCTAAGTCCCTCTGCCCCCTCGCTGAGCTGTACCCGAAATAAAATATAATAAAAACCAAAAACCATTTAGCTAATCAGTCGCGCAGAGCACAGAACTGAATGAAGGTTACGTAGACCCACAGCAACCCACAGCAACGACATAATGTCTGTGCCCAAGTAATCGCTTTAAATGACTTTTACACTATCTAACATACGCTTCGAACACATTTAAGCTATTCTATTATATTATATTTTATACATGAAACAAACACTAAAAACCGACAATTTGTTCTTGAAAATATTTTGATAAATTGTGGTTTACTGAATTAAGAGCTTTTTAGCGAACTTATCGATCAATTTGAATAATCGTAATCGTAAATTATTAATAAATTGTGTAATTTTTTTTAGTAAAAGTTGATATTTGTTGAAAAATATCGATAATAACGATGATTCAAATATATATATATATATATATATATATATATATATATATATAAATATTGTCAAGGCGTTATATATTATGAATCTAAACTGTTGTATCTTATGAAACTGATATATTTGTGAAACCTAACTGTTATATTTGATGAAGTCTACAAACTGTTATATTATATTAAACGTACAAACGATACATTTGATGAAACGGGAATATGTTTGAAACTTACAAACTGTTATATTTGCAGAACATACAAAATGTTACATTTCGTCAAACTTACAAATATACTTGACGAAACATAAACTGTTATACTTGATACAAACTCTTATACTTGACGAAACATAAGTTGTTATACTTGATAAAACTGTTATACTTATTGAAATGTTATATTTGAAGCATTGGCGAAACATAAACTGTTAAACTTGATGACATAAACAGTTTTACTTGATACAAACTGTTATACTTGACGAAACCTGAACTGTTATACTTGATAAAAACAGTTTTACTTGTTGAAACTTATAAAGTGGTGTATTTGGCGAAAAGTGTTATATTTTTTGGGGAACATTAAGAAACTTTATATTTGATGACATTTACAAAGTGCTCTAATTATAACATCCTATATTAGCAAAAAAGCAACTGTATTACCAATCTTGAATATGGAATATTTGTATAAAATTCAACGCGATCTATAAAATGAGCCAATGCAGAATGTAATGGGTCCACCACTAACTGCCTTCATCGTAAGCTGACCATTTTGAAAACATTTCGAAACGCTCCATCATCGTTCATAGTTATCTAAGAAGCACACATCGAACAGCGTCTGACACTTGGCTCTGGCTCTGGCTATGCAGATAAGATAGACATCGTATATTGATAAAGGCCAAGTAATAAATTTGTAACTATTTTAGTTGCAAATTTTATTCGCACAGTTGATTGTGCAGTGTTATCGATTACTGTGTTGACTGTGTGAAGTAATCATGGTGTGGACTCTGAAGGCCCCAAGTTCCACTCCCACAGCCACAGCCACTGCCACTCCCACTCCCTCTTCCATTTCCACATTTTACTTGATTTCGTTTCGTGCTCAAATATCCTTCGTTATTTTTTGATGCATTTCTAATGTTTGTATAATTGAGTTGGTTGACTTGTTGTCGTTGTTGCTGTTGTTGTAGCCATCGTCGATGTCGCCAGAGATTGCCATATGTTATCGTCGTCGTCGTTGTTGTTGTTGTTGTTGTTGTTGTTGCGGTTGTCGCTTTTGGCGGGGGCATCTTTCAAGTCTGTTCGCGTCTGATTGAAAATAGAATTTGAATTTGAATGTCATAACCTTCACTTGCGTCGCATCAGCGTGCCAGCCATTAGTATCAGAATCATAATAGTACGTAATAATAATAAAAGGAATATCATTCGCTGCGATGGTCCAATAAGCATTCGCCAACTGACAGCGGTTCGACTCATTGCGTGCGAATTTCGCTAATGCCAAACGGGAAGTGGAAGTCAAAAAAAAAAAAAGAAGAGAAGAGAAGAAAGTGTTCTTCGTTTTATTATGTGGGTGGTGCGCCCTTGCATACCTAACCACACCTCACCGCACCACACCCCAACTCTTTGCTTTCTCCAACTTTTCCGCTAATGCCGTGCCATTTGGTTTAAGTATTTTTTGATTAGCCTGCGCCATTGACTTTATCACAGTCTGGAACCGGCCGATATTCTTGATGGCTTCGGCCGCCTAATTGGGTGTTGCGCGCAAGCACATTTTGTATTGAATGAGGTGCAGATGGCTGGAACAGCGTTCGAGACAGTCGGCGGACCATCGATTGAAGCAATTACTTATCGCGCCCAAAACTGAATGTCCTTCACGTAATGGCTAGCTTTTAGCTGGCCATAATTTATGGCTCGACATTAAGGAACAATTTGGGTAGCAATGCCCCTTAACAAGCATTGAACATAGCATATAGCAATCTGTGATATAACACTTGCTGGTATAACAATGTTTGCTAGTAAGAATTTGGGATGAGACTTTTGGTAAAACAATTTCCGAAAACAATTCAATCATATAACAGTTCCTTATGTAGGAATATGATATATAACAGTTGTTCAATATAACTACATACATTCAATATAATAGTTTGAAATGCACAAATTGTTGATATAACAGTTTTATATGTATCCATATTTGTTATTACAGTTTCTGATAAAGCAATTGTTAGTATAACAATTCTTCATATAGCAATCTACACTGCAACAGTTGCTTATATGGAAATCTATGGTATAACACTTGCTGATATAACTATATTTGAATTGAGCATTTGGGATATAACACTTTTTAATATAACAACTTCTGAAATATCAATTGTTATAATAGCTCTTAATCTAGTAATTCTAGCTATGAACATTTCTGCTATAAGAATTTATGAATAAAAAATTTCTGCAATAATCTAGTATAACAGATGCACATACCAAAGTCTGGCATTCAAATTTTTGTTATAACAACTTGCGATATTTAAATTTCTGTGAATCGGAGAGAGTGTGTCAGCTATGTATGAACAAATATGTACATGCATATATACAAATGATATCGAGATATATATATATATATGTATGTGTATGTGTACAGGCACATGAGTAACAGAAATCACTTTAATTAGTTATCGCGTGCTGTTGGCATAGCTGCACTAAGAGGATTAACAAAGCCTCGAGCCTCAAGCTACGCCGCTATGAAATACCTGCGTTATGGAGCCAAGATTAAATGCCAAACAGCTCGAGTTTCTAGTGAAATGCACTTGCGTAGCGAATATATATATATTGAAATTGCTGTGGCTGGCTGACCTTTAGAGTTATCGGCGTGGCTTGCCTAATTTGAAATGTAGATTTGTGGCCGAGTCCATTCTATGTTAACTTGGCTAAATTTAGCCTAAATTAATGTGTGTGCTAATCTCCTTTTTTCGACTTTCACTCGCTCCTGCCTGGATTCAATTGGAGCATTTGTCAAGTTTGTCTGCCATGAGTGAAGACAACTAAAACAACAACAACAACGACAACAATGGAAGCAACATCAACTGCAATCGTATTATGACAAGTGGCTAACGAAAAGCCAACACAACCGCAAAGTTTATTCATTAAATAAGAGCACGCTTCATGCATGCTTAAGCAGGCCGCAAACAAAAAAAAATAAAAACAAAAAAAAAACAACAAAATAAAAGAAAACAAAAATAAAGCGCAAAAAGTAATGAAACAAGAAAAATGTACATAAAACCAGCAAAGGAACCGAACCCGAACCTCAGCCCCAAGCGCAAACCCAAAACCAAGTCCAAATTCAGAGTCGAGCCCAAAGCTCTAACGGAATGACGCGAAGAGCAGTGAACAACAAGCAGTTACAATTACAGTTACCACTGGTCATTGCTGCTAATAAACAACTGCAAGTGCCGAATACCCTGTACGAATGCCTTCGTAAGGGGTATATTAGGGCTTTTTTAGTCATTTAAAGAAAAAAACTAAGGAACTGATCACCATCAGACATTATAAAATGATCTATTCATATTTATATATATTTATTCATTCTGAGCTTATAGTCAATACACTTATCGATTGTTCAGATACCAAATTGATCGACATCACTGATTGAGCAGGTCTTACCTATATATTTTGTATTTTAGTGTATATGTATCGATTATCCTTTTATTTGTTTTGCCGCGAGTACCTATAACTATACATTAATCGATTGTAAAGTTATCGCCACTGAAATTATCGATTCTTTATATACCAAATTGATTAGCTTTAGTAGTTGAAGGTGTTTTATCGGCACTAATATAAATCGATTGTGCTTAAGTCTTGAATGTATTTATTGCTTAGTTATATAGCAAGTTAATTGCTTTCTTTCTTTTCCTTTGTCATGTCCAAGGGTATCGATTACTTCGATAACTTTGTTGTAGTTCTTTCAGCACATTCACTGGGCATGTCCTGGGTCGCCTACGCCCTAGCGGCTGGCCACACGAACTTGCTTAATTATCATTTCGCCAACAAAATTCAAGTGGATTATGCGGGCCAGCGAGCGGCCGGGCAGGCCGGCCGGTGCTTGTGTGTAGGCGTTTGGGCCTCCTCTATATGTGATGTTACACGATATGACACTATAATTTACACCGCCACGCCTGCCGCCGCCCACGACTGCCTGAACATTGCCACCTTCCCACCTCTACTTTTTTTCCTCTCTTTTCGTTTTTGCTTTTGTACTTTGTCACATTGCGTGCACTTGGCAAATAAAAATGAGTGAGAGGTACGAAAAAAAACCCACACACACACACACACATACACATGAACCCACACACGAACACTCACACTGATACACATGCCAAAAAAAAAAAAAAATGAGAAATGCCAGCGGAGCAAAATGTTTGTGGCTAATGACAAGTGAGTGTATGTGTGTGGGTGTTGCCAAAAGGATACTTGAGAGCTTAACGGCGCTGTCGACCAATTTTGAAGGTCGCCACTTTGACGAGGCCAGAGACAAGCGACAAGCGACAGCAACTGTCGACCCACCGACCGACCGCCTGACCATTTGGCCCCAAAAATGTAATTTCTTTGAGCAGCACTCCCAATCCTCACACACACACCCACACACACATACAAATATATGTACACATACACGCACATGTAGCTTAATAATACATTTGACCTTTTGACTTAGTTTTTCTTACTTTATTTCTGCATTTTCCCAAGTTTTTCTCACAATATTTTTATATTCTGTGTGTGAGTGTGTGTTACTTAGCAAGTACATTACTTGCTATTGCCTTCTTGTTTTTATTGTTGTCCTCTTGTTGCCGTGGGTCAGTTAGTTAAAGCTTATTTTGTGCGAGGATCCCAACTCCGGGTCTTAGGCCCTAATCGGATATGCTGCAGCATACACTAAGGCGCTTAAACGACTCAAAGCGAAACTTTCACTGGGGCTAAAAGACGATAACTGTCTGCCAGTTTAGTTAAATTACCAAGCATATTCATTATGTGTACAGGGTATTTCAAATATATGTATCTCGAGATATACATCTGTATGTATCTGAATATATATGTACATATATCATAGAATTGTCGTTTGTAGTGTAGTCTATACAGGGTGTCTATTATAAGATAGTTCTACATGCATTATGGGGAAATGAATTGATGCACCTTTGTATATAAGGCTTGAAAACCAAAAGTTATCGATAACAACACGAGTAAATATTTATCGATATTAATTTGGATCGTATGTAATGAAGAAAAGAATGTTCAAGGAAATTATAGTGAAAACTTATGGATAATTACATTATAGGGAGCATAATAGAGACGTTGAATATAAACGTTATCGATAGCAATAATACAAGTTTTTATCGATATCAAGAGGGGTTATATATCGCGAAGAACTGAATATTGCAAATAATAATAGATAAAAGCTATCGATAAGTAGAGCGCTTATACATCATAAGGAATAGAATAGAGACATGAAAGTAATAGTTATCGATGTCAACTATAATAAATGCCAATCGACAAGTGTGATCATAGCTATTATCAGTGGATAGTAATTATAACGAACAGTTATCGATAACTAGTACGTTCATTTATGGTAGACACAAGTTATTGATAGCATAATCAGCCAGTCACTACAACTTATCGATAACTATCTTAACGAGTCTAAAAATGATTCGAACAGTAAGAAGAGCTTTATTATATTGCCACAGCTATAAAGAAAAGCCACAAATTTAAATGCTAAAATCGTTGCAAATTATTTACGAAAATTGTGGAAAATATTCTTGCCACGCTTTACACATTTGCTTCCATTTCAAATTGATCGAAAATTGATGACCAAGGTGGCGCCCTCTGCTGGCAGGTAGGGCCAAATGAGAGCAGATATGTGTGTGCTTCGCACCTGCTGGCGACAAGAGCAGCAGCAGCAACAACAACGCAGTTAACGCCTTCGTGGCTTTGACGTCACAGGCCAAATTGCGTGTGTGGTTGTGTGTGTGTGTGTGTGTGAGTGTGCTTGCCATGATTTATGATGCACTCACACACTGCAATTGGGCGTTACGTGAAAGGAAATGTAGTTGCCTTTGCTGCTGCTATTGGACTGTTCTTTCCACTTCTAATTGCTGACATGCCAACCGTTGCTATTTGCCATTGCCCATTGCCCATCGCCTGTCGCCCGTTGCATACTTTAGTGCGCATGCAATTTTAATGCCGTCGCCAGCATGTCCTGCCGCAGCTTGATGCCCCTCTCAGCCCCATGCGTTCCGTGTCCCGTCTAGCTGCTGCAAATTTAATGAACAGCAAAAATATAAATCAACACAGTTGCCTTCGAGCAAGGCTAAGCAAAGCAAAGCAAAGCAAAGCAAAGTAAAGACGATGCCGTCTTCCCAGCTGCCTCCATTGGGGTCAGCTTTGGCATGCTGCAGCAGAAGTAGGCGTGGCAATGGGCAGGGGGTGGCAGCAACAGCTGCTGCTGCATAAAAGATGACATGGCCCGCTTTTTGCCATCGATGACTTCTCTCGCACTTGGTCTGCCTTTGTGGCAACACCCCGCAAGAAGCTAACGCAAATAGAAGAAGCGGAAAACCTAACTAGAGTCCAAATTGATTGCCTTAGTCGTGGGTCCTTGACTACATATTGCACTCGCTCTATAATTGACTCGATTGTGGACTCTTAGCTGTGGCAAAGCCAGCCCAATCGCCATCTGGCCGATTCGATTGCCTCTTTGCCAAGTTTTCAATTTCACTTTTCCCTTTGATGAGAAAACTCAAATTAGATTCTTGGTACTTTGATTTTCTCTCTCTGCTCTCAGCCTCTCTCTCTCTCTCTCTCTCTCTCTCTAAAACTTAATCTTGATTTATTTATTTAAATTTGAATCTCAAATCTGAAATCAGAACGTTTCGGTTTATCAAAGTCTTTCAGCTGACCAAATGCGCCACGCGCACGTGGCCCAAATGGGCTTTTGGCCTTTATTTGAGACATATTTTGGACATATTTTTAAACACACAAGTTCCGCCCACAGACGAGCCTTAAATGAATGGAATGCAAACAAGTAAGAAAACTCTAGTCGAGACCGCTCGACAAGGGTATACCCTAAACCCTATGAAGAACCGTTATTCCAAGCATTCTTTGTTTCTTTTATATACACATGCATATGTACGTTCATTACAAGCAAAACGTACACACACACGCACAGGCACACGCACACACACACGCCAATCGGTGCGTCAGCTGTTCTTTGGCTGCTTTGCATGGCAATGCTATGGGAAATTAAATGTTTAATAACTTTTTTTCTAGAGTAACGATTTTGATCAAACTTGTTGGGCGTGATCATGTCATCCATATGTATATATGTGCCAAAGCACAAGTCTCTAGTATTTGAAATACGGGACTTACAATTTTGAGGCGAAGGGGGCGTGGCATCCAAAATTTAGCAAAAACCGAAATTGTGTAATGCTCACATAACACTAAATGCAAAATTTGAAGACTCTAGCTATAAAGATGAATTATATATAATTATATAACGGAGCATCGATTTCGTTTTTAATCGATAACATTAAAATTAAGACAGTTATCGATTTTTTTTAACAAACTCGATCTTTTCGTGCTATACAGGAACCTACATAAAAAATTTCAAGTCTCTAGCTCTTGTAGGTTCTGAGAACGACGCGTTCATACATACGGACAGACAGACGGACAGACGGACAGACGGACAGACGGACGGACAGACGGACAGGGCCAAATCGACTCGGCTTGTCTCCCTGATCAAGAATATATATACTTTATGGGGTCTGCCACGCCTCCTTCTCCCTGTTACATACATTTCAACAAAAACATTATACCCTGTTTTTCCCATTTTCAATGGGTTCAGGGTATAAAAAGGGCAGAAAAAATAGAATAGGAAAACGAGAAAAAAAGAATGAAAGAATCGTGAAGGCAACGCCTTGACCTTTGCCACAGCCCATGAATTTAGCCAAAGGTGCAGTTGGGCCGGTGGGCGTGGTCGGTTGTGTACCGTACGCCTCTCACTAGCGTAATGGCTTCCTGTGACTGCGAAATTTGCCGGGACAAAGGGTAGGGGGTGGCTGGCTGGCTGGCTGGCTGGTTATTTAAAGGTGCTCGTTGCTCGTTGTTAAAACTTTTGCAACACCTGACCCAACGAATGTTATAGTGCTAGCTAGCTGTTTGTTGTTGTCATTGTTATCGTTGTTGTTGGTGTTGCGGCAACACACGCTTTTATAGTGGGGTACAAAAAAACAATAGAACCGCAAGGAATAAGCGAGAGTGGGCCAGAAATTCGAATTGTAAGCATTTAATGTCGACGTCATTCCAGTGTCGACGCCACACTTGGCTTGAGTCGTATCAAATTTAAGCCCTCATGGCACATGGCACATGGTACATGGCGCATGGCACATGGCACGGGGCCAGATCAATTTAACGAGAATAATCTGAGAGAAAAGCTAAAGGAATTCCTCTGCATGCATATATCATTTAGGGTCTCCGAGTGGCTAGGGTATTTGCTAGCCGATGACATCTCTCTGTTTACTCATTTCTCGCTTTTGTTGTGCTATTGTTGTAAATAATTTATGGAAAGTGACCTGGCAAAGTTATTATTGTTGCAACAGCTATTGCTATTGTTGGCGGTTGTTTGTTGCTGTTGTGGTTCGTGACACGGATTTTGAGCGGTATTGGCGCTGGTCTTTAAGGTGTTGGGTTCGCAGCGAAGTTCCACAAGTCCTCTAATCCAAGGCTGAGACCTGGTTTAGGTCTAATGCAGCCCGATGAGCGCCACAGAAAAAGCATAAAACAAAGGCAGCAACAACAGCAACAAGAGCAACAACAGCAACATTCAAGGTAACTTGTAAATAAATAAAATCGAAAATTACGTCAATGGGCGAATGGGACGGCACGTCTAGTTGGACAGACGCAATGGGACGCAAAGTCCACGGCGACGTCGAGGGCACTCTGCAGTGGTCGCCGGCCAGAGGGGGAATAGGCGAACGCGGGGGGGCTAGGGCCTAGTGAGACAAGGTCTCTAGCGTTATTATTAATTATCAAATAGGCCATGCAAATATTTGAACAACAACTGCACCTGAAACTTTCCAAAGGGGTTGCAGGAGGCGAACTGAGAGAAAAGAAATGGAAACCGAATGAAAAGACGGCAACTGTTGTCGGTCAGACAGTATAATGGGGCAAGTGCTGTATAATTTATGACTGAAAAGCGTGCGAGATATGGCATAGGAGAACGGTTTACGGCAATCACAAAGGCATATTTACAATAGCCAAAGAAAACTGGGCTAAAACTGTTATACGCTTCAGTTTAAGTTGTTGAATTGCTGCTAAATCTTTTGCGAGGCGAATCGAAATATACCCAGAATATTTTTGTTTTTGAAATGTGCCAATGCAATTCTAATCAAAATATTCCAAGCTGCGGAATGTTTGCTCGCTATTGCAATTTCTTTTATTACAAATGCACCTAAGTTCTTCGACCGCATTTCTGTTACCCATTGTGGCCATTTCGGGTATATTGGTTTTCCGAAAAAAGATTTATGCATGTTCATCTGCCCGTCCGTATGATGAGCCCAGTGATTTCGTAAACTAAAGAAGCTGAAGATTTGAAATATGAAATATATATGTATCTGTCCTTTTAGGCTACATATAAATCAAAAAGTATTTCTGTAGACCTTAAGTAGTGCAAGCTCGTCATATTCATCGATTACTCTCAATCGATAATTATCAATAACATGAGATCATGCTTAAAGCGTCGCTTTAATACTCGATAGATCCTCCTGATGAATAGGCAGACTTGGAATATTTTTCATTTTGAATGCCTTTTCATTTGAAAACTTAAAAACCCAGACATTTGTGCTTGGATAAATACACAAATACATCTGGACGTCATTATAACGCTCTAAAAACTTTTATTAGGAAACTTCAACTAGAATAGCCCAAAATGCGGCAAGTACACAGTGTGTGTGTGTGTGTGTGTGTTTGTGTGTGTGTGCATCTGTTAAATATATATATTATAGGTAGTAAAGAAGCATAGAATGACTCGCCGAGGTGTTTTCTAGTCGTGAACTCAGTGCTCGAGCACTCTTACTTGCTTTTCTCGAATACTTGTGGCGCAGAATTCCACCTTAAGATATTCAGTACGTGGGTTTACTCAGCTAGTAATTCGAGGAACTTTATTTGGTGTAAACTTTATTTGCTGCAACTTAAAGAAATTGTGTTTATTATTATGATAAATTATTTTGCTTTGGCTTGCATAGCTCAGAAGGCAGCTGAGTTGTGTGAAGCTTGAAAGTTTTGTATTCGCTAAATGATATCAGCAGAAGATATGGCAACGCTGCTGCCTGGCATTCTCCCCAATTTAGTCATCTTTCAATTGAAGATTTCTTTATCAATTTCTATTTGGGAATTCGTGAATTCATTCAAATGTAGATCAATTCGCTTGCCCAGTCACGCCTTCGTCACTCGCTCAATGTGTCAATATAGAGCTATAGATAAACGGTATATATATATATATATATATATATATATATTCCACTCGAAAGATGACAAATGGCTCTGACGGATCGCAAAAGGCAGAAAGTAGAATCCGACTATAGCTGCTGTTGGCCTCGTCAATATGGGATATGGGATATATAATTTTTTAATTTGATTTTCTTTAAGGTCGTTGTGCGTTGTGTTGTTTCAATGATTGGCGATAAGATAAGTGAGAAGCGTTGAATAAGTTAAATTTATGCCAAAAACGAATGCCCGAGTGGCGGCCGAGCAGTCGACTGCTCGCATATGAATCAGCGTCCGACTTGGCAAAGCTGGCGTCGATCCAAAGAGGTGCTAGCCATGTGGAGTGGGAATGGGCTGCTGGCCGGGTGGGCGGGTGGTCGGCAAGGGGCGTGGCTAGCTGTCTGTCTGTGAGTGTGCTGGCTGCCAAATTGCGGCTGAGTGGGAGAAGAGAGCCATTGGCAAAAGCTTCCGTGTCGTCGTTGCGCTTCCTCCTCCAAAAAAACAATGACTACAACAACAATAACAGCAACAACAACAAGAACAACAGCTACAACAACTACAGCTACGACGAGTCGCTAATTAAGCAAAGACCCAAAGTAAATAAATTGGAATTTGCACTCTGAGCGCGACAGATGGAACGCTACATATAAACAGATATATATGTATATATATAGTATGTCTATATACTATACGTGGATTGATCAATAAATGCTGTATATAGAATAAAGCTGCAGCTAGAGGGCGCTAAGCATTCGAAGCGAGCGGCGCAGAGTGTGCTGAGTGCAAATCGATCGCTGGGTAGGCGGATAAAGACCGTACGCAAAGGCGGCTTATGGCCGTTGCCTTAGGGGTTGGCTGACGTGCAGGGCGGCCATTTTGCTCTCTCCCTCTCGCTCTTTATATCTGTGTTGGTTTTTTGCGCTCACAAATGGCATTCGTATTATTAGCTGCTGCTTGTGGCGCTTGCTACAGTAGTTTTTTGTGTTTTTTTTTGTTTTTTTTTTTTTTTTTTTTGTTTTTGCATTTGCCTTCGGCTTTGAGTTCTTTTTTGTTTCTTGCCATTTTTCCATTTTTCATTTTGCCAGTTGCCAGTTGGGAATTAACAAGAAAACCTAAAGGAAAAGCAGCAGCAGCCAAAGCAACAACAGCAACAACAAGAACAACATCGAGCGACTAGTGCTAAAAATAAATGTTTATTTTATAAGATTTAACGTTGTTGTTGTTGCTGTTGTTGTTGCACGCGCTGCCTTTAAGACTGTCATTGTTCTCTAGATGAGAGAGAGAGCAGAGGCAAGTCAAGGCGAAGGCAGCAGCATGGCAGAGAGGGCGTGGCAGGGCAAATGTTTGGGCATATTCAGTAGCATATAGTTAGCAGTGAGTGAAAGAGAGAGAGAGAGAGAGAGAGAGAGAGGAGGAGGAGGAAGAACTGCACTCGACCTAGACAATGAAATTTTGTGAAATTTTTGAATGCAGCATGAATTATATATGTATAAAATGATATAGATGACTTGAGAGAAGCAAACAGACAAGTTGAGTTTCCTTAAGAGATGAAAAGCTTAATTTATGAGACTGAAATGAAAAGTGTTTTAAGCGATATAAAGCAAAGTTGGGTAAAGCAAACGAAGAATCGATAAAAGCTGAGCAAAAAGCATCCACAGTTGATTTAACTGGAATCATTAAACTATGCTGGGCTGATCGTTGCTCCTAAAAGCGACGCTTTTCATATGAAATTCTTATCTAAAAGAAAGATTCTTTTTACTAGTAAACATTCTCTTTGGGTCTGATAAGGCGTGTAATTGGATGCATTGGGGTTAAGTCTGTTTTTTTATGTTCCATGTGCAAGCTTGAAAAACCTAGGAGAAAGATCACTGAAGTCTTGTCTTAAGTAAGTAAGTAAGAGAAGGTATTTCGTATGTTATAATAAATTGATAAAGTTGGTTCTATTCTATATACCTAACACTACAGTATTGGGACGCTAAGAGGTCCTTTTAGATATCTGATATCTAACAGTACAATTTTGAAACCTTAAGATATCTGATATGATTTATATATATACTTTAGGTATTCATCTTTATCTTATAGGGTGATCTAGCTCTCGTCTAAAGAGACTTGACGCCTGCATAACTGGGCTAAATATTTTCTTCGAACAACTCACTTCACTCTCTTCAATCTTCTTTCTGTTTGTTAATTGTGATCAAATCAATGGCAATCAAATTATTCTACTTTCATAACAACCCAACGATCGCTTCTATGATCTGTCTGCTTAAGTTCAAATCGAATCTGCTTTCAATATACTTCGCGTTCCTTTTTCTCTTTGTCTTCTCACGAAACTATTTCACTTTGATCTGCAGCAAACCGTAATATTTCAAGTAAATAATGCCAATTGGCAAGTTCAAAGTTTGGGCAATGCGCATGACCTTATCAGCGGATATCATAGCATCAGATTGAGATCTGTTCGAAAACAACTTTATGGGCAATCAGGTGAAATTGTATTGGCTTCTAGTTTGTCAGTCTCTGTTTCAGTCGCTGTGCCAGTTGTTGTTGCTGCTGCTGTCGGGTGCTTGTAGCAGCAACATTATTTATTTATTTCTTGCTGCTGTTTGTTTCTGATTTGTTTGTTTGCGTTTGCCTTTCCTCCTCCTCCTCCTCCTCCTCCTTCTCCTCTTCCTCCGCGTTGTTGTTGCTGTTGTCGTTGTAGTTGCTGCTTGCCAAGGCAGAAATTGATTTTTATAAATAGCGCGCATACGCAACGTGGCACGCACTGAAGTAGAAAGCACATTGGCTGTCTCTCTGTTTGGCCAGCGCATGTGTCTCTGTTTGCCTTCGTTTACTTTCGCCTGTCAACAAATGTAATGGGGTTGGCGATGGAGCGCTTGCTGTAATGGGGGTAACAGGGGGTGGGGAGGGGGCAACAGCAGCTGCTGCTGGTGCTGCTACAATAGATCGCATCGCACTGGCTGCTGCAACACATTCGCCATGGCTGGCGATTTTTGCCATCGAAATGGCGAACGCCAGCAGGAATCAGCGACTCGGAATTGCTTTGATTCGCTTTGTTATTCTGTTTGCCAAGCAATCGCTGCAGATGCAATATATGCTCGAAACTCTTTGCATAATCAAACAATTTCAGTCCCAGTCTATGTGTGTGTGTAAGCGTGTGTGCGTGCGCTACACTTAGCATGTGGCCCTCTTATGAAATTCTCGCTATATTCAACACAAATCTAAAAGCAGAACAACAACAAAGCCTTTCATGCGCCAGGCACCGCATCAAATACTCTAACCAAAATATAGTTTCAATAATTTAATAATTCGATTGGAATTTTTCATTTGTAGTCGAAGAGGATTGAGATGTTTGCGTATGTGACCCACTTGGCAGAGATGAGCTTTGTTTGTGCTGAGGCTTAGTCTCTCGAAAAATAACTTACACACAGTGCGTATGAGTAATGTGTGCATTATACAGTGCGTATGAGTAATGCATTAATTGGGTGCTTCTTCTTTGAAAGTTAAACAAGTCGAAATCATTCGAAACAGAAAGAAATAGATTTGTAACAGAATGAAAAGTGCTTAAATGGGCAGCAAATTCTATGACGATCCATAGTCTAGCTAACATCCGAGTTTCTTCTTCTGATTCACAAATGTATGTGAATAACATCAAATAGCTTTGAGCTTTCGTTAAACAATGTCTTTATTCAGCATTTAAGTCTGGTGAGCAAGCACAGATGGAGCGACATTTTCGCTTTTGCAACTTCCACTGAATATGATGTTCCATATATGACTTATATTTGTATTATTATTATTAGTTATGTAAGTATCAGTAATAAGAAACCAATAAATAAATTTCCGCCTCAGCCATCGCAACTATTCGTAGCAATTCTGGTCATATATCAGCAAGAAAAAGTCTTAGAATATAAATGATCTCTGGTCCATCGACTCTAAAATGGGCTTAAATCACATGAGCTTGGCGTGGCCAATTATTGGATCATTACGTGAACTGCCTTTCGCATGAAGTAAGTTAATCAACAATTTGCAGGCTTTGCTCTGCTCTAAGGCCAAACATAATGAAATGTCAAAGAAAACTCAACAGAAGGCGGCAACTGAGCTGTTAAATGGCCTGTCAAATAAAGCTCAAAGTTGCGGCGAATCTCCGTTATGTGTACAGGTGGGACGGGGCGAAAGTAATCACTCCGACGGAGAATGCTATATCTTCGGCAAATGGCGCCAAGTGTCAATTCGGTTTTAGCACTTGTCAAGCACAGAGACGCAGAATGGAAATCGACAAGCCATGAATCGGTTTACAACGCAAGAACGCGTAATAATGAATGAGCGAAGCATTTCCAAGTCGATAAATCTCCCGTTTCTGCCTGAATAGATCAGATGACTAAATCAGCCCAGAGTTCTTTGAAATGGTCTTAGACTCTTGTTGCCCCGTGAGCAGACTGTCGCCCAAAGTTGCGACAATTCGATCAATATCTAGCTCTCGACTATATCGATTTCGAATAGATTAAATAAACAAGACTAAACAAAAGAAAATCGAGTGATTGCTCTAGCCCCACCCTGTTGAACTCACATTTCCATCGACTCGACTCACAGCCAATGTAGCCGATGGTCAGTGTATTAATTGAATTGTGTTGCCAGGCCAGCCAGTGCTGTTTGTTTGGGTTTCATTTTTGGCTCGATTTTTGCTGCGTTTTGATTCAGTTTTTTTTTTTTTTGTTTTTTCAGTTTTAATTCGATTTTATAGACAATTTGGTTTATAATTGAATTTAGCTTCGTTTTCACTTTGGCTTTTGCTCAATGTTAATTGCACAATGTTTATTTTATGGCTCCATTAAGCATTTCCAATGAAGCGAACACACACAGACACACATACACACACATACGTTCGTTCGTTTGTGTTTATTTGAAAAAGAAGACATTACGCATACGCCGCGTGCAATTGCATTGAGCAATCTCTCGGCACTCGCCACTCGGCATGCCTCTCCGCGACCAGTGCCCTCCTCCACTAGTCCGCCTGTCATGTAAATGCCGTTATAATCAGCGCTAATGTGCTTAAATGCGGGCTGGGCCATTGCATTGGGTGGTTCGCCACGCTACGGTACGCTACGGCTCGGTCGCCTTTGTGTTGTGCTGCCATCACGTGTCCAAGTGGCGATTTTTAAGCAAATTTCGAGCGCCCGCCCGTCCATCCGTCCGTCCGTCCGTCCGTCCGCCCTTTGGCCGCCTCAGTTTAGCCTTCCGCTCAACTGGGTCAATGGAAAACGGAAGCATTTACAAATATGTTTTCGCCCACGTGGCGATTTCACTGCTGCTTGGCTGCAATCACTCGATTTTTTTTTTCTTTTTACGTTTTTTGGGCAATTTTCTTGGCATTCCGTTGCAGCGAATGGGAACAATGATGATGCCCGAGCCGATTCGCTGTTGCATGAAATGCCTTTGGGGCATGCGAAAAGCGATTCCAATTCCAATTCCAATTCCGAATTCTGATTCCGATTCTGATTGAGCGTGGCCGTTGGTATT
This sequence comes from Drosophila paranaensis, assembly GCA_035047545.1. Lineage (NCBI taxonomy): Eukaryota > Metazoa > Arthropoda > Insecta > Diptera > Drosophilidae > Drosophila > Drosophila paranaensis. The sequence goes on along the minus strand of JAWNPL010000177.1, from coordinate 551,952 downwards.
AAAACCTTAACCGGCTCGTTAGCTAACTGTCGGCGTATGCTTTGAGTGTATGCAAATTGTAGTCTACCGTTATTAAGCGGAAATTTAACGGTTAACCGTTTTGCTTCAGTTGGCACACTTAAAAAAGTGCAGTTTATAGCACTTTGTTGACTATTTTAGCCGAATTGCCGCCAGAACCGTTACGGCTGCAACTGAAACGGTTTTATTTTCTTCGAAAACTTTGCCAATTTCGCTCTCATTTCATTGATTTAGTTCAAAAAAGTTTTTGGCGTCTTTGCACAACCGATTCACCTACCTGCCCTGCCCCTGCCCCTCTCGGCACACCACTGCACCACCAGCCGCCTGCCAAGTGGGTCAATGCAAAACGGAAGCATTTTCGAGCATGTGAAATATGCATTGCCTAGTTGCAGGCAGCAACAAGAATTTAAAATGGAATTTTCTTGCACTTCTTGTCCTTAATCAGAGCGTGCGCGGCCCACAGGCGTTTGGGCTTTAGCCTTGTGGTTGCTGGTTGCAGCGCCATTGTTGTAGCTGTGGTTGTGGTTGAGGTTGAGGTTGAGGTTGTTATCTTTGCTTCATTTGGCGCAATTTCAACTTAAGCACGCAATGGCCCGCCGGCAGGCAGGGCGTGGCAATTAATGACAATAGTGGCAGGCAAATTGTTGGCTCGGCAAGGAGCAGCTGAAGCAGAAGCAGAAGCACAACTTGAAGAAGCATCACCACCACTAGCAACACTTCGACATTGAACCCTGTAATCAGGCCTCTAATTGCCAGCGGGCGGCGACGTCTTATCGATTGACCAAACGAAGGTCAACGCGACTTCGATCTGGAGCGGGGAGTGTGGACTGTGGAGATTAGGAAGTAGGACGCTGGCCCAAAGTGGGCATTAATTGAATCAAAGTGCGGGAATGTGGGTCAGAGTGGTTCACTATGGTTGTTTGTGGTTGACTTAACGCACTTTCGCCTGCTGCTAAGCCACCTCCACACTCACCCATCACCACCCACCCACCCACTCTCTCCCTCTGTGTGCGTGTGTTTGCTTTACATGCTGGCCAAAATGTTAATTAAATTTTTAGCCCAGCGTTTGCATATTTCCAATACGCAAAGTTTGCCAACTGCGCAGTTCTTGAGGCATCGGTCAACAGACTCGACTTGAAATTAAAATAGAAACCCAATGGACCGGAGCTTATGTGGATCTAAGTGCGCATTGCTTCAGCTTTTATATAGCGTCGCTCAACTTTAGCCTGTGATAATTATATTCTCGGCAATTGAGTTACTTTTGCTCTTCACAGAACTCACCTTCGTTCTCGGCGTATCTGCGTCGCCTCGCCTCGCCGCTGTCTCTCTATCTCTCTGGCATGCTGAAGTGCATTAAGCTCAACCGCTGCCAAGCGGTTTTCTAGTGCCTAATGCAAATGCAAAATATGCTGTTGGTATTTCTTGGAGCCGGAGCTGAACTAATGCACTTTGTAATGCTTTTGTGTTAATTCATTTGCCAGACGAAGTTCACTTAGCTTTGTGCATAGCCCACAAGTTGGCAGGGCGCACTTTAAGTCCTCTAACTAACAAGGACTCGCACACGGAAGACCCACATAAGAGGCTTAGACTCAGTGAAACTTTTAGTAATTGTATCAATATAGATATCAAACACACCGAATTGATAGAAATAAGAAATTTATTACAATTTCAATATATTCAAAGGCTACCTCGATGTGCAAAGGCAAACTTGACAACTGACTCTTGGCCTTTCGAGTAAGAGCAATTGGCTTAGAGAGCTTTATTCAATTTATTTGAACAAAAATGAAGAGAAATATTGTTGGAACATTGCAGTCTGGTGCAACTGTTAGACAATCGAAGTTTGCCACGCCTCAATGAGGCGCAGTGGATTGGTACAAAGGAAGTCAACAAGGAATCAATAGCAAAAGTTATATATATATATATATATATATATATATATATATATATATATATATATATATATATATATATATATATATATTATATTATAGTATTCATAAATAATATGTGTGTATGGGTACGCTCCTCAGATAAGAAGCGTGGCAATTCGGAAAAACCTTTATCTTACGGCTTTCTTACTTGATTTGATTTGTCACGTTCCAAAGCTGTGGGATGAATCTAGCCAGACTGTAAATGAAGGTATAGTTTGTACCGATTTGAGAAGCCTTCAATGTGTGTACCACTGTATTTTCCGTATCTGTTTATATATAGATATAGATATTCACATCGGAATCCAAGTCCCTAGTTCCGATAGCACTCAAACTATAGTAGAATGTATACAAAACCTTAAGGAGCAACCGCCTATAGCATTCTTGTTCATCTTGTAGAGATTCTATCTGTGTCTCTACAACTGAGATCAAATATAGCCTCATTCGAAGTCGGCCAACTGACTATACAGTCTTAGTTTTTAGGTTTCTAGTCGCCAACTTCAATAGCAGCAAAAGATTCTCTGTCGCGATGTCAAATAAACAGCAAGATGCTTAACTATGCGCAAAGCCAATATACTCTGTTGACTTTGCTAGCGAGTATCAAAATAGTTCTCAACAATTAGGCAGGAAGCGTGTTTGGACGGCTTTTGCTGCATGGCAGTTAGCCGACTTGGCTGAGATGCGTCTTGCTTGTTGCTATCAACTGTTTGCGCCTCGTTTGCATGGAGGAAATGCTCAGCTTTAAGTTTGCATCCTTTGCGTCGTCCTGCCTTATCTCTGCGTTCATTTGAAAAGGGCTTTTCACTTAATTTGCTTTTGCCTCTGCAGCGTTTCGCTGCATGACGTTCCATCTGCTAAAGGCTTGTCGCAGCCGTAGCCGCACCCGCACCCTCGCCCGCCACACCTTCCACTCTGTGTCCTGTTTTGCCGTCCTTTAAATGGCTTTCACATTTCTGCACTGGCCTCACGGAAGCTGGCTTTGAAGTTTGCCCAGGCGATGTTTAACTTCTGCCAGGGCCTGCTCCAGTTAAGCCGACTTTTATTTTTATTTATTTTTTTTTTTTTTTAACTATCTTCGCCCAGCCCAGCCCAGTCGTACCCCCTGCAAGGGGACGCGCTGTCGCCGCCTCTGTCTCTGGCTTGAAGAGTTGTCGAGTAATCGGGTCATGAAATGGCAGGCACATTTTTCATTAAGCGAAAAGTGCGAGGCGTCTCTCCTCATCTTATTTACAATAGCCTGTCAGAAGGGCTTTCATCTCGAGCAAAAAAAAAAAAGAAGAAGAAAACCCCATCTAAAGCACTCACACTCAGTGACACACACACACACACTCACACACCATCACTTGCCACATAAAAATAAACTATTTTTGCATATCTGAAACTACTCGTCAAACTAACGCGAGAGCTTTAGGAAGAAGAGCATTTGGAAATTCGTTGGGCAATATTTAAGGATGTGTTTCTGTAGAGTAGAAGTTGAGTGTTTCTGGTACACCATATGTCTTCTATAGATATTTGTATACCCTGAACTCTTTAAAGTGTAATTTCAGGGTATTATGATTTAGTACAGGCGTATGTAACAGGCAGAAGGAGGCTTGGCGGAGCCCTTAAGGTCAATATATTCTTGATCTGGACGACGAGCTGAATCGATCTGCAGATATCTGTACGTCCGACCGTCTTAGCAATGTTAAGTATATACTATAGTATATCATAGGCAGTACGAGCTTATCTTTATTTTCAATAACAATGCCCACTTCCTTATTATCGATCAAAATCGATTATCCATAAAAATCAACTGAAGACTTCAGATTTAAAAATTTGATATATTTTGAATTTTCAGTATCTACCCGAGGACTCTGGGTACCTCTTTGCCGAGCAGTCTCGATCATATGTCAAGCTCCTGATCGGGCTTAGGGCATATCCCGCCTAGAGCTCTCATACTCATACGATTATAACTAAAAGCTAAATCGTTTATCCCAACCAAAGGAAGAGCCTTCAGTATGCCGAGTTAGGGTATAGCGAATTCGTGACGATTTCCCAGTCTCAATTTGTTCTTCTTCTGTCTTCCGCTTAGCACTTCATGCAACTAAACGGTTGTGTGTTGCATAATTTGAAGAGCTGCGAATTAGTTGAGCCATCATCAGCTGCAATGCGCTAGTCCCGCCCAGGCCGCAGGACGTGGCACGTGTAATATCTTTTACATTTTTAATTTATGTTCGGTGTGAAGGATGGGTGATGGGGGATGGGGAATGGGGAATGGGGAATGGGGAATGGTGGCTGGGTAAAATGTTAATCATGATGAACCAGTTAGACACATAGCTGGCGCTGGGGCGATGACTGACTGCGTGCGTGTGTCAGTGGGCGTGACACGTGCTCTGCATTATCGTCTCTCATGTAAAATGCATGAAAAACAAACACGCGCGTCTTTTTTGCCTTACGCATAACAGTTCTTCCTCTTTCTCTTATGTATATGTATTTTTTGTTTATATATGTATATATTTTGTTTCCATTTTTATGTGGGCCTAAGCCAGGCGTCAAACCCTGCGCCCCCTGTCTTATGTGCCACATGTCTGTCTTCTGCTGACAAATGTCTATTCAGCGCGGGGGCGTTGCGGAGGTGATGGGACGATGCGGGGACGCTGCGGCTCGGTTGTTGCACTGCGTAAATTTGCATAGAGAAACGAGGAAAATAAAAAATAGATGCTGGGCTGTTGTATTGCGTGTCTCTCTTTCTCTTTATGTGCCTCTCTATCTATATCTCTCGTTTTATTTCTTTCTCTCTTTCTCATCGCTTTCTCTCTCTCTTTCTCTCTCACTCTTTCCCTTTCACATTCTCTTCTTATCCTCAGTCTCATTCTTCTTTTACTTCTTATTCTCTCTCTATTACGCTTCTCAAGAACAGATCACTACAGATTCCATACAGCTTGATAGTTATTGCCATCAAATGACATATAAGAGCCTCTAACCTGTATATTTTATAAGCGAATAAAAGAAATGTTTGTGACTGCATCACGATTAAGGCTAAGCGAGCTATGGCCCACTCCAGCGGGCTAGCATCACTACAGCAGAGCATACATAGTTTAGCATTTCATTCTGAAGCTGAAGTCACGCTTTAAGATTTCTCTGACTTTATGCCCAGAAACACGCAGAGTTGTTGGGAAAGACAAAAGTGGAGACAAAGTGGAGCAGCTGTTGCATAATTTATGCGAGATGCGAACCCACTCGACAGTCACTCGATAGTCCTCCGCCCTCAGATTTGGCGCCGAATTATGCAGCGCCCAAAAGTATGCAGCAGCTGCTCGTTGTTATACTGTCGGACAGACAAACAGGGCGACAGTCAGACAGTCGGACTGTCGGAGGCAGGCGGACTGGCGGACTGGCGGACTGGCAGGAGTCGCACAGCCTTAGCGAATCCCATATGCTGGCAGAAAGAAACCTTTGCTCTGCATAATTTAGTGTTTAGCTTAACTCCAAATGTGTTGCAGCAACAAAAGCAACAACAGCAACAAGCGGGGCAAACATCTGCTGCCAGATTGAGTAATTCAGCGGGTGTGGGACAAAGTAGTTTAAGAGCTGACACTTCAGACACCCGGAAATAATAATAAAGCAAGCAAACGCACTGCGAATGCAGATGAGGACGAAGACTCGGGCATGCAAATGAAAGAGTAGATGACGAGCCGGTGCAGAGTTGAGTCGTTTCAAAGAGATTAAAATGCAATCGAGCAGACAACCAACCGGAAGTGTTTATGGCTCGAATCCTCTGGCAATGTAAATGAAAATTCAGCTTGTTCCAAGGTGTTGAGAAGCTGCAAGAAGAAGAAATGCTGATAAGTGAATCGGTTTTATTTAGCATGTGCTAAAAAAATTAAAAAGTGTTATACACTTTAAATGTCGTTAATTATGCAATGTTGAACATGTTAAATATGTATATAGATAGATTAATGAATATAGATAGATAAATAGATGTACTGATAAGGTAAATCTAACTTCAATTGATACTTGCCATGAGTTGAAAGACTATTAGAAATTGGAGGCACAAAACTGTTATACGCCTATCTTTACATGTGCAATTTTTGTATATTAGAATTGTGCTACTTAGAAATTGTATTTTGATTTAATTGCACTTAATGCATTGAAAAACTGTTATAATTTGACTACACAAAACTGTTATACACTTGCCTTCAAATGCAGAACATATAAATATGTACATACGTGTTATATATTGATAGTTTTACTGAACTAATTCGGATGAAATACTACTTAGAATTGGAAGTTCTGTTATACGCCCATCATCACAGTTGAAATTTTCGTATATGAAACTTATTGAATTTAGAATTTTAAAAAATTTTAATTTTAATTATAACTATTATAATTTGGCAGCACAAAAACTGTTATACTCTTCTTATAACAACATTTGCATCACACTGTATATTAAATTGGAAAAAAACACTGTTTTAATTGGAGAGCAAACAACTGTTATACTCATCGCTCTATCTCTCTTAGCTTAGTTGCTGCAACGAAAGCAAACTAAAGAGGACGAAGCTCTTAATAGTTGCAAATCATTGCAGATTAGTTTTGAGTGCCAACTAAGCAGAATCTATTAAAAACAAATGCAAATGACTGGAAATTCAAGTGGAGAAAATGAAGAGGGAGAGAGAGAGAGAGAGAGAGAGAGAAAGAGCGAGAGTGCAGAGTGCAGAGGGATATTATGAAAAGGTCACTCGAGAGTAAAATGGGTGTTAAGTACATCGCTTTACAAATTTATGCTGAAAAGTAATTAAGTTAAAGTTTACTATGAATGGGAAGCCGAAGCTGAGTATTCATTAATGCCAAGCAGAATATTTCGGAAATGCTAAAGTTTAGTTAAGGCAGGGCTTCCTAGTTGCCAGTCGCATAGTGCACTCGCCCACTGCGTCCACTCGCTGGCAACCTTTGCCCTTTGCGTCGCTCCCACATTGATTAATTATAAAGAATCACAGCTGGTGCAATTGCAAATGCAAACATTTTGTTGGAGCTGGCAGCTCGAAATACGACTATAAATAGGAAAATCCTGCTGCTCCCTGGTTGGCCATTGGCTTACCATTTGAATAACCCCAGAGTCCTGTGGGGAAGCGCACGAAGTAGCTCAGCTCAGCTGCATTTGAAAAGTTCAGCCAGCTGCACTTCAGGCCAAAACGTTTTGACTGTCTCCCTCCCACTGAGGCTAACAGGACTTGCTGACTGAATTGGTAACGGGGAATGTCTATATATGAAATGTAATATATTAAAATTCGTATCAAATATGTCAGTGATGGAGAGATGAGTAGCTCTCTTATAGCTGAGCAACTGAACTGAACCCAATTGCAGCTAACTTTAACAAGTTCCAAGCTAAGAACAAACTCAACTACATTGTAAACTATAAACTGTATACATTATTGACTTAGGTTAGGAGTTTGTCTGATTAGAGAGTTATTAGCAAAGTCCGAATCATAAAATAAAGTTAAATAAATAAATAAATATACTATACTAATATATATATATATATATTTATATATATATTTATATGTATATATTTATATACATATTTATATATATATTAATATATATTTTTATATATATATTTATATATATATATTAATATATATTTTTATATATATATTTATTTATATCTTGTTATCTTGGTTTATATTTACAAAAAAGTTTCTGGAATTTTTTAGTTTCGATTCGATTTTGCATTTTTATGCTGTTATGCGGGCAAAACAAGAGTACATGAGTATGGGGACCATGGGACATGAGTTCTTTATTTATGCTATAAAAATGAAACCAACTTTAATATTCAGTTAATATTTAATGTTTAATTTAAAGCTGCTTATTGCTAGGACATGTTTAGGCTTATCTGCTATACAAAAGCAACATGTTTAGTCATAGACGTATGACTTTCGCTTGTTCTATGACGAATCCACGAAGCAGCACTATGATACGCTCTGAGCTGATGGCAGTAAATATTCGTAGAAAAAATACAAAAAATTCTCAATACCTGAAATAAATCTCGATAAATATAAAGAGTTTTTGCATTCAAATATTTATTGAGCTACTCTATATCATACGCTTCCTGCAGTCACGTAGCTTAAGCTCGCACATTCAGCTTTTTGCTTCAAGTTTAAATTTTCAACTAATGCGAAGAGTATTCAATATTCGTCCTGCTGTAGCTGCTTTTTCCAGCTCTTTTTTTTCGAGTTTCTGTATGCAAATTTAATTAATTTTTTTGTGTTGTCTTCATGCAGAAGCGCAATGTGTGTGTGTGTGTGTGTATGTGTGTATGTGTGTGTGTGTGGGCGTGACCTACTTGCATTTGCAGCGCAGGGACAAGCTGGCGTTTCCCTTGACTCCGCAAAAACATGAATTTCAAAGTAAATATGACAGCGAATGGGGAATTATGCTCATGTATGTGTGTGCGAGTGTGAGTGTGAGTGGTCATGTGCCACGCCCACTTGTTGTACCTTACTAGTGCTAGCTATGCAGCTGACACTACACTACACTAATGCAGCTGACACTCTCTCACACACACATACGCCCTCGATTGCTATGTGTGTGTGTGTGTGTGTGTGTGTGTGTGTGTGTGTGTGTGTGTGTGTGTGTGTGTGTGTGTGTGTGTGTGTGTGTGTGTGTGTGTGTGTGTGTGTGTGTGTGTGTGTGTGTGTGTGTGTGTGTGTGTGTGTGTGTGTGTGTGTGTGTGTGTGTGTGTGTGTGTGTGTGTGTGTGTGTGTGTGTGTGTGTGTGTGTGTGTGTGTGTGTGTGTGTGTGTGTGTGTGTGTGTGTGTGTGTGTGTGTGTGTGTATGTGAGTGGTGCACAATTGAAGGTCACTCGCTGGCACGCCCACTGCTGGGGATGCCTCTGTCCACGCATTCATACATGCATAATAAGTCGCACGCTTTTCGCCCCATGCAACATTTGTTTGTTCCTTGTGCTTGGCAACCAACTAACTACAACAACAGCAACAACAACTACAACAACCAGCAAAAAGCAAAAGTCTTAGCTATTTTCCACCATTTCCCCTGTGCTTGGCAACCAACTAGCGACAACAGTCTGTGCCCCAACCCTCCCCAACGTCGATAAATTAGTTGTGTGCCCTGTTCGAGGCAATTGTTTGTTGTCCCCCGTGCTCGAGTCTGTTGTCACCTATGTCCCATGCTCATCTATATGTCTCTAGCCATAGACTGTGTCTTTAATGATCTCTGGTATTTTTAGTGCGCAGCTGCCGCACTGGCAAACAGGTGCAGATGACGGAGGCGGAGGTGCGCGGCCTGTGCTTGAAGTCGCGCGAGATATTCCTGCAGCAGCCGATCCTGCTGGAGCTGGAGGCGCCACTCATCATCTGCGGCGACATACACGGCCAGTACACAGACCTGTTGCGCCTGTTCGAGTATGGCGGCTTCCCGCCGACGGCCAACTATCTGTTCCTCGGCGACTATGTGGACCGGGGCAAGCAGTCCCTGGAGACGATCTGTTTGCTCCTGGCCTACAAGATCAAATATCCCGAGAACTTCTTCTTGTTGCGCGGCAATCACGAGTGCGCCAGTATTAATAGAATTTACGGTAAGTTTGAAGCTGTGGATTGTGGCTAGAAGGCATAGCATCCACATCGAGTGTGTTGTGGGTTTGTTAAGTAAGTTGTTGGACGAAGGGAGTGATATGCGGATTGTAAGGTTCATTAGTGTTAATCAGGTGTGGATTGTAAGCTTTATTAGTATGGGTCATGTATGGATTGTAAGGTTAGTTATTATGGGGCATATGTAGATTGTAGGGTAGAACGTGGGTCATATATGGATTGTAAGACCAGTTATTGTATGGCTTATGCATATTGTGAGATGAGCTATGCTGGGTCATATGTCATGACGACATTGTGGGTCAAATAACAGATAATAGAGTGGACCATAAATGGATTGTAAGATAATATTGTGGATCAAGTGTGGATTTGTAATATGTCATAATATGGGACATTAGTTGATTGTAAAATTACATACTGTGGGCCATATGTGGATTGCAATAAACAATATTATGGGTCTCATGTGGATTTTGTAAAAAACTAGCATTTGACCATGGAACGTATGTGGATGTGGTAAATGTTTCCAACTTGATTTTGACTAAAGAGAATTATGGAGCATACTTAGATTCAGAATGAAATTTACAAACGGAAATGCGGACTCAAATTAATTGATAGTATATCATTTAGAATATGTAGATGAACTTGAATAGATTGTGAATCGTATGCAGATTGTATGTACCAAGTGGAACATAAGCTAAACTTAGATAATTTACATGCATTCTCCTGGAACACAATCTCCTTCAATACAATCTCTTTTTTATAGCTCTTGTGGATGCTATTTATAATATATGTTTGTCTTTCGTCAGGCTTTTACGACGAGTGCAAGCGTCGCTATAATGTAAAACTATGGAAGACCTTCACAGACTGTTTCAACTGTCTCCCGGTGGCCGCAATCATTGACGAGAAGATCTTTTGCTGCCACGGCGGCCTCAGTCCCGATCTGCAGGGCATGGAGCAGATACGCCGCCTAATGCGACCCACAGATGTGCCCGACACTGGGCTCCTCTGCGACCTGCTCTGGAGCGATCCCGACAAGGATGTCCAGGGCTGGGGTGAGAATGATCGTGGCGTAAGCTTCACCTTCGGCGTTGACGTTGTCTCGAAGTTCTTGAATCGACACGAGCTGGACTTGATTTGCCGTGCACATCAGGTGAGTCATCCTAATCTAGACGAAATGGGCTAAATGTACTAAATATGTTCTAAAAACAGGTCGTTGAGGATGGCTACGAGTTCTTTGCGCGTCGTCAGCTGGTCACACTGTTCTCGGCGCCCAACTACTGCGGCGAATTCGACAATGCTGGCGGCATGATGACCGTGGACGATACGCTCATGTGCTCATTCCAGGTAAGCTCACTCCGAGTCCCACTCTACGTGTATCTAATGCGGACTTGAATTGCAGATATTGAAGCCATCCGAGAAGAAGGCCAAGTACTTGTACAGCGGCATGAACTCGTCCCGGCCAACAACACCGCAGCGAAGCGCCCCAATGTTGGCGACCAACAAGAAGAAATAATATATCCATCCGCTTCCATTTCCTTAAAACCTCAAACAAACAGCAGCAGCAGCAAAAACAATTAACAACAAATAAACGAATAACTTTTATATAGTATATATATACGTACATAAATATGTCAAAATTTAATGTGTGCAAGTAATTAACTAGTTGAAATATAAAAAAAAAACAGAAAAAAACCAAAAAAAAAAAACAAATATAAATACAAAATGAGAAAACAAAAAGAAAACCGAAATTCAAATGCAAATTGCTGCAAGCGAAAAGGTTGCAGAAAAAAACAACGCTAAACGTGTTAACAGTTATATACAGATATATATACATATATATACATATATATATATATATATATATATATATATATATATATATATATATGTATATATATATATATATATATATATATATATATATATATATATATATATATATATATATATATATTATATGTGTATATATATATATATATATATATATATATATATATATATATATATATATATATATATATATATATATAGATACAAGTATATGAGTATACTGCATATGTAACTGATAATCGTTATCATTAACTGTATACAACTTCTATATATTATTTATTTACATTACATGTACATACATGTTGCTATATGCATATTGACTACACTACACTACACTACATAACAGTACTCTACACTACAAGGAACATATACACACTTAAGTTCTTGCATTTGTTTATAAAGTAAAGCTCTTGTCCCCACAATTGGCTAACAAATTGTTGTTATAGGTCAAGTTAAAGGGCCACTCCATGCCCTACCCTCGCCCCGCCCTGCCTCGCCATCGTTTCAACACACGATTTAGAGCAACAAGAGTACAGCGATTTAAGCAATGAATTTATATAGACATATTAATGTAAACTATATACGATATCTACTTATATGTACTGCAACCAAATTACATAACAAATGCAAACCAGAAAAATCTATGAACTAGTTTTTCCCATCAAACTTAAATAACAACAAAAAGCTAAGAAAATGGAAAAACTACAAAAGTAAAACCCAATTTAGAGCAGCAAATAACTGTAGTTCTATTATAAATTTAATTTTCAACTTCTATATGCGCCCTCTAAATCTAAAGAGAAATATTAATTATTTATAAACTAAGTGCGCATTACGATTTGTCTAACAAATAAAAAATAAACAAAACAAACAAAAAAATTCATAAAAAGAGAATAAAAATTTACAACTTAAGCGTAAGGCAGTTATACTATGTGTATTTTTTTTATATTTATTATTTCTCTTGCTTGAAATGTATTTTATTTAATTTCTTTTCGTTTAACTAATTTATTGCAATTTTTTATTATATCTTAAAGTGAAAAGCAAAAACAAAACAAACTAAAGTTTAAATATAAAATGCGAGAAGCAGCGGTAAATATTTTTTTTAGCAAGTGACAAGTTATGAATAAATAAAAAAAAAAATATATATATATATATATATATATATATATATATATATATATATATATATATATATATGAATATGAATATGTGTACTAAACATAGTTCTAAACAACTGTTAATGAATGGAAAGAAACCCATATTAAATAAATCTAAATACAAATACAATTCGATTAGTTTTATATATATATATAGCGAAGAAGAAGAAGGAGATGAGCAACAACATTGTTTATTAATATAAATACATCATAAACTTTTAGCATCGAGCCTAACATTTTTAACTTGCCTCAGACGAAACGAGAAATGATAAATGAGAGAAGAGAAACGAGAAATGATAAAGATATTTTAACGAATTTTTAAGCATTACTTCGAGTACTTGAAACACCAACATTTTATTTTTGTTCATATATATATATATATATATATATATATATATATATATATATATATATATATATATATATATATATATATTAACTTGAGTTTCTTCACCATTGTCAACTTTATTAGATTGTAGTGCCTTTTTTGCCTCCCGAATGAAATGAAATGAAATCCTGAAGTTGAATCGAGAAAACTATAAAGTTTATTTATACATGCATATACATATATACATACACAAATAATATATACATATATATATAAATATATATACACATTAGATATGTCACTAAAGATGGATGATGAAACAGTTAGAGAAAGTAACTGTTATCAGCAGCTGGCTCGGCGTGCATGTCATGCGTGGCCCGACGTGGCCTGCATAACTTGGCATTGAAGTCAATTAATTGCATCACAAATTGTGTTTCACACATGCAACGTGCAACGTGCGACATGCAACATGCAACGCGCAACAACGTTACTGACTCGCTACTCGAATTTGTTTCAACATTTCTTTCGATTGCTTAGCAAACTCATTTTCAATTAATAATTAAATAATTCAGCTTTCGAGTGCATGTGTTTGTATAGGCATATGCGCACACACACACACACACACACACACACACACACACACACACACACACACACACACACACACACACCCACACACAACAACACACAACTGATGTGGTTGAAAAACGTAACGCAAATGCGAATGCAACAAAAACGAACGAAGAAAACAAAGAAAAACAAATGAAATTTAAATAAATTAATATATTTATTATTGACAGTCAAATAAAAATTATTAAAAATTTATGTAAACAAATTGCACAGTTTTTTTTTTTTCATTCACGACCTGCATTTGGGCTTCGCTTTGGTTTGCTTTGCTCTCTTCTCCTTTCGGCAGCAGCAAATTCAGCAAATGCTAATTGAGCTGCAGTCCACGCTAATCGAATCACCGTGCACTGCGCTTCCCTCGCACGCACCACGCACTCGTTTTGCCCTCCCACTCACTCACGCAAAGCAGCACATACATAAGTACTATCTATGTACAGTTATATATGTGCGGGAGCTCGCTTGCTGGCGAATCCCAAAAAAGCTGAAGCTGAGCAGAGACTCGCGTCTATTGGGCAAAGGCTCACCCACGATCGTTCTTCGTGGCAGCCAGCAGCACCGATGTCTGCAGAGCAGCAGCAGTAACAACGAAGAACGCTCTGCACAGCAGAGGAAAGTAAATGCAGTCTGCCGTCTCGCTCTCGCCTACGTATATACTGCACTCTTCTACATAGAACTGGACACGGCCAGAGAAATGCATACTGCTGCCGCTGCTGCTGCTGTCGCTGCTGCTGCTGCTGCTGAGGTCTCCTAAGCTTCTGATTCGCCAAATCAATGTGCTCAATGAGCCAATCAGAGCTCGGACCCGCAATAACTTTACATTTTTGTAGGTTTGGCCCAATATCTACCAATGTTGTTTACATAATGCAGTTGCGTGAGCTTTCCAGCGTGCAAGGAGGGACGGTCCAAAGTCATCAAACACCTATGAGTTATTAGGTATATAACAGGTAATTGGTGGTGAGTTATGGCTAAAGCTTTTCGCATCCTGTGCACAGCATGGGGGCTGCATGCTTCGAAAGCTTTCGGAGAGCCGTGTGCTTAAAAGCTGCACGCACTCCGAAAATGTTACGGACACAATAACATGAAAAGCTCTCCATGCTGTTAACTAACAGCAGCCGAGACTGTTAAGCGAGTTTTAACCTTCCTGCCCTCTCTCTCTCTCTCTGTACTGATGCTCGCATAGCCCTGAGCCGAGCTACTCCACTGCTAGAGCCACGACTAGCAGGTGGCCCCCCTAAGTTAGTTTGGCTAATGGTCTAAGCTGATGTCTGGCAAACATTTGGAGTGTCCTGCTGGGCCTGCCGATGTCGCAGCAGCCAAAGTTATGGCGCCCATTTCAGCCAAATGAAAACAAGCGAATTTCTGTTCTATTTCATGTTTAACATTTATTTCATATTGCTTCAGTGTCGCCGATGATGTGCAGTATGCGACCGCCAACCTGAAGGTCCATCCCATCATTAATCACATCGGCTGAAAAAACAACTCTTAAAATATAAAAAAAAAAAAAAAGAAAAGAGAAAATTATAAAATAATGAGAAGTACAGCTACCCTTATGCCCAAACAATAGTCGGATGAGGCTTATAGAATAAACATTTAATAAATACACATAAATTGTAGTATATAGATATATATGTTTGCTTGTATATATGTAGATATAGAGCGCTGCCGTACGACATATGTGTGCTCGGCTGTTGGCGGCTGCATATCGAGTGTTGGGTGCGCCCGGCAGGCTTACATAAATGTATATATATATATATATATATATATATATATATATATATATATATATATATATATATATATAGATATCCATACGGATCGTAGTATAGGATAGTTCATAGTTTTCGCTACCGTTCAGTTGCTCCTCGGTGTGTAGTCATAGAAATGCATCACATTGAAAATTGTAAGTGTTGGAAATACTTTCTGGTATTTTTTTGCTTTTTTTTACTTTTATTTAGTTTAGTTGCGAATATGCTTGCTGGGTTATATGTAGTAGTAGGTTCGTTAAGCTGGATCGTAGATAGACACATATATGTTTGTATATCTGTTTAAATATATTTTTAAGTATATATGTATGTAAGTTAGCAAATATGCGTAGTGTTATGTATGGCTAATACGGGCTGCTAGTGCCTCCTCTTTGAGCTTTGAGCTTGGAATATGGTTTATAAACTGGTTATGTATGTATGCTGGTTAGTTACTTGGTTAGTTAGTTACTTATTACTTGGCTAATTGTCTATGTGACCATAAATTCTTGATTTAACGTTACACATTTACACATTGAGATATTCTGTTGGTATGGAACTGCGCTTACAGCTAACATTTAAAATCGTATTTTGAAATCCATTTCAATATTTATCTGTCTCTCTGTGTATGTGTGTGTGTGTGTGTGGGTGTTTGGCTGTAACTCTGTACGTGTGTGCGAGTCGCCATTTTGTTTGCTTGAATATCCACAGTTACTTTGACGTTCGATTAATATGCGTATAATATGAAGTGTATTGGGCGGATCTAGGTTCTAGACACTCATATTGGCTAAACACGTACATAGATAGATATATCGATATATCGAGAGTACTTGTCGAGCTCTATGGTGCAACTACATACATATATAGACAAATATAGCTAAATAGACTCATGGAATGTTTTCTGTTCTGTGTGTTTCGGCCGGCAACACTACGGGTATTCCCGCTAGCGTTTACAATTAACATTGATTGTTGGTTAGCAATACTAATGCAGCGCGTGACTGTATTTCTTAACTGCATTTTGTTTAAAATGTGTCTGTCTGTGTGTGTGTGTGTGTGTGTGTGTGTATGTGTGTGTTTTACTTATTTACTTTTCTAAACTTTTGTTGTTGCTTTAGCTGGGACAAACGTGGCTGCCCTCGGGGGTAGGCGAATGTCGACAAATCTGAGCCAAGTCTCGTGTGGCCCTCACCGTCACCCGATGCGCGTTTTGTGCGTTTCTTTACGGCTATTCCAAACTGTACTTTGTGCATTAGGAAAAGAAATTGAATACATATATTTCGTGTATGTGTGTGTGTGTATGGCAGCAGAACTTAGAGATATGTATGAAGGTGTGTGTGTGTTTCCTTTGGGTTTTCTCATTTTCTTATCTTGTTTCTGTTTTTGTTGTTTCTTAATACATTTCAGGTGAAACCGCAACATTTATACTTTGTTTTGTTTGTTGGATATTTTGAGTATTACAATATGGTATTATATGGCTTATCCATTCTGGAGTAGTGTTAGCTATCAATTACAACACTCATACATAGACGTCCATAGGCCAAATAGATATAATGTATGTCAATTATATTCTGAACTGGGTACCCATTCGTTCTTTTATTATGATAGTTGTTTTGTTTTGTTTTTTATTTCTAGTTTTCATTTAAATCATTCCATTTGCTTCTTTCTTTTTTTTTTTTTTTTACTTGAATATCATATTTATATGCCATTAAGTATATATGTATATGTGTGTGCACACATGCACATATTTAGTTTGGAGAGTATTTTAGACAACATTTTGAATACTTGTTTAATATCAACTCACACTTACTAATGGTATATATGTATTGTATCGTATATGGTATAATGTATATTGAATTCAATTCATTTTTAGTTTTAAATATAATTTTAATTTTTCAGTTTTCATTTTCATTTCAAGTTTTTTTTTTTCATTTTATGTTTTTCAATTTCAAATTTGAATTCGCATCCATTTCTGGACAGCTTTTTGCCGTTGGCTGTCAATCGCTTGGATTGAGTAAATTGGTATCGATACCTAACTATATTCGTGCCTTGTGGCGCCAATCATGATTGACCCTGCCCTCACGCATCCACCGATCAAAACCTTCTCCTCCTCCCATATTCGGTGGATTGACTTCCCTCCACGTGGCCACGTGGACTCCGCTCAGCTGCTGCAGCTGCTACCTCGACCTTCGTCGAGTCGACAAAATCTACTAAAACTAAACCTCTCCTCGTTGGCTGCTTTCACGAAGCACCAACACTAAGACCCACCCCTATCCCACAATGCGCCTCTGTCACCTCCTACCATTCCCACCTCCAGCACCACTCCCTGCTCCTGCCATCCCGCTACCCAGGGGTGCTTCTATGCTAGTCGTGAAATCGCTTTCCTTTGAAACCGAAACTGAATCGCTAACGCTTTCGCATCAAATGTACACTTCTACCTTCATCATCATCATCATCATCATCATCATCATCATCATCATCATCATCATCATCATCATCATCATCATCTTCATCGTCATCATCATCATCATCATCGTCATCATTATCAAATTCGTCATGTCGTTTAATGTTCTTCTTCTCCGATTGGGTTTGACCTTTCATCGGCTGTGTCCGGCCAGCGTTTGCCTGCTCCTACGGCTTCTTCCGCTTGGCAAACATCTGGGACCACAATCAGAATCAGACATTTGTCGACTTCGGGATGGCGCCCGACTCGGTGGTTGGCTGCTGGCGCTCCTCCTGTTCGCGATGCTGCTCCAAGTGCACCTGGACCACGTGCTGCTCGATATGCTGGAGCTCGATCTGCTGCTCCTCGGTCTCCTCGATGTCTCGGGCCAAAGTCTCGCTGCGCTGCAGCCGGCGCTTCTGGCTGCTGGATCTGGGCTTCGGTGGCCCAGTTGGCACGGGCACGCATATGTTGAACTCCTCGTCGGCCGGCTCAATGCAGTCCACGTGGCGGATGTCGTCGATGCCAGCATTGACTGCAGCTGCGGCAGCGGCCGCAGCACTCGTGGACGGCCCATCGCCCAGTGGCTGCGAGGAGCTCGAAGACTTTTTGCCGCCTGACGAACGCTTGCCATTCTTGCGGCCGGCGGGCACATCCTGCAGGGTGAGGCGCTCCAAGCGGAGCTCGGCCAGCGTGGCCGAGGTGTGGCCCGGACGCAGTGACTCGTCCACGTGGACGAGCACGAAGGGCAGCTTCAACGACAACTCGCCGCCCATGCCGCTCAAAGTGAGCTTCACCTTGACGTAGTACGAGACGTAGATGGCGAAGACGTTGCGATCGTCACACAAGCCGTTGTTGGCGCCGCCGCCAGAGGCAGAGCCCGCATTGAGGGCAGCCGAATTGGGCGCCTGGGGCATGGCCATGGCCGGGCTGGCCAGCGGATGGCCGGTCAGCAGCTGGGCAGCCTGCATGACGAAATTGGGCGAGCGTATGGCCGAGGCGGCAATGGCGCCAGTTATCTCATCCGGCTCGGTGCTGCGCTGCAGCGTGTCCTCCAATGCGATCCAGTTCTTGGTGGGCCCGCGCTGTGGCCGCAGAGCCACAGTGGTGTTCAAGGCGCCTCCTGGTGGCACGGTGCGGTCCACGGGCGGCGAGATGTTCTCCGAGTCGGCGACGACGTTCTTGAACTTGCCATTGTTGAACATGCAGACGTCCACATGCTGAATGGCGCATACCTGCCAAAGAGAGTGGCACAGACAGAGAGAGAGAGAGAGAGAGAGAGAGAGAGAGAGAGAGAGAGAGAGAGCGAGAAAGAGAGTGAAACGAGTAACAATAACAGGGTCATTGGGCCAGACGTGGCAGCAAGGCCAGTGGGCTGCCAATCAAATTGGCTGCGTCAATGCGACGCAAGTGTTATACCAATATCAAGGGCATACAAAAGTCGAGGGTCAGCGAGTGACAGAAAAGGACGAACACCGAAGCCCAAATACTCTGTAGAGGCAAGCAGCCAGAGCTGGGATTGATAGAAGGCTTTGAGTTCCAACAGGGATGTCAGCTATGCTTGACCGTGATCCCTAACAGCTAACAGTCTGAATACACCCATAACTCATGCGGCTAAGCATCAGCTCTACTTGAGGTTAAGGACATGCACTATGACCGAGGCTAAGGAATTTTCCTAATCCTTAACAACTAACAGTCTGGATACTTCTATAACTCATGCTGCCAAGAATCAGCTCAACTTGAGGCTAAGGATTCGCATAGCTGATGAAAAAGTCAAACGAATGCCTGCAGCAAGGCAGAGCATATTGATTCCGTGACACATGTCCATTGTGTATATGTATGTGGGTGCCTGTGTGTTTGTGTGTGTGTTTACTGGCTGAAATGATGGTAGCATTATTTGATTGCGTTGCCGCGCTTACTTCAACCTTATCTATGGGCCAGGCAATCAAAAGTAATGCACTCAATTACGCTCATAAATGCGGACACCGGCCGTGGCACAGCAGGGGGCGTTGCTGGGTTATGGCCTGCCTGCGCCTCCTCCGCAATTGATTTGCCATTTTGCGCTGCATTTTGTTTCGATTTCAGCTGTAATGAGGCCCAGACCGACCTGCCCAGAATGTCCCCATGTGAGTGCCCAATATGTGCGGAGCAATTTCAATGGAAGCGGGCCGACAGGCACTCCGGCCGGGGCCCTGGGCGAGCACCGAGCACTTCCGCCAAAGTTTGTTTAATATGAGTGTGTGTGTGGATGGCGTATGCCCCGTGTATTCTCGATAATTATTTTCATTAATTCAATATTCTGTTTTTTGTCAACGTCGCTCCAGCCGCTGCTCGGCAATTTTGCAGCTAGTTGAACTCGTTTTTATACCCTGAACCCATTGAAAATGGGAAAATCAGGGTATAATGTTTTTGTTGAAATGTATGTAACAGGGAGAAGGAGGCGTGGCAGACCCCATAAAGTACATATATTCTTGATCAGGGAGACAAGCCGCGTCGATTTAGCCCTGTCCGTCCGTCCGTCCGTCTGTCCGTATGAACGCGTCGTTCTCAGAACCTATAAGAGCTAGAGACTTGAAATTTCTTATGTAGGTTCGTGTATATCACGATTCGATCGAGTTTGTTTCAAATATTCGATAACTATCATCGTTTTAATGTTATCGATTAAAAATCGATATCTTCATTTAGTTATAAAATTCTATTTAATTCATCTTTATAGTTAGAGTCTTTATATTTTGCATTTAGTGTAATGTAAGCCTTACGCAATTTCGGTTTTTGTTAAATTTTGGGTGCCACGCCCCCTTCGCCTCAAATTTGTAAGTCCCGTATCTCAAATACTACAGACTTGTGCTTTGGCACATACATACATATGGATGACATGATCACGCCCAACAAGTTTGATCAACATCGTTGCTCTAGAAAAAAAGTTATTAAACATTTAATTTCCCATAGCATTGCCATGCAAAGCAGCCAAAGAACAGCTGACGCAACGACTGGCGCTTGTGTGTGCGTTCGCCTTCATTGCTTGCAATGAACGTACATATGCATGTGTACATAAAAGAAACAGATAATGCTTGGAATAGTGGTTCTTTGCAGGGTTCAGGGGATCTCTTAGTCGAGCGGTCTCGACTAGAGTTTTCTTACTTGTTCATTAATCGAATTTAAATGATAGCGTCCAGTTGCATCCTCAATTTGCCAGCGGGCAACTCAATTATCGAGCACACACAAGAACGGAAGTTTACAGCAGTAAAGTGCTCGACAAGCAGATACCCTGTAAGACTGTAGCAGTCCAGCCGGGCTGCCGTCCATTAGCCTGTTGGGCATACCCGAGCAGAGCACAGCTATTTGCGGATATCATAATAATTGGTCTGTAATTTCTGGTGGAACTTTTCAATTTTCCCTTAATGGCTGCAATTTCATGCGAATTCTCCTGTGCAGTCAGCGCTTTGGTCGGAGGTCAAGCCACTTCCACTTACGCATTATTGGTCTGCATTGCCAAACAAATATTATGCTATACAAATATTTCTTTTTCAGTGTTTAGCAAGCGAAAATAGTTGTGCTCGACTGCATAATATTCGCACAATTAGACAATTAATATGCTAGCTCTGAAATATAGAGTTTTTCCTATGTTTTTCCTGTTTTTCCTATATTTTGATTGGGCACTTGAGCTGATAAAGTGTAAAATAGTTATGTGGCTCTGCAGATTTACAAGTATAGAAGATATAGTATTTCTCGATTTGCTGAGATGGACATCGAATCAATTTTCCAAATGTCCAAGGGACAGCTAAAGCCAATATACTGCCTGAGTATGCAAATGGGTAAGCAGCATTTTAAATGGGAGTCAATGCAATGATTTGATTTAATTAATATACAGTAGATTGAGAGCTGAAGTTGACGTGTTAACGGTGCATACCCATTGTTAACTTTTGTTTATTGTTGTTGTTAAGGTGTTGACACTGAGGTGTCATCCGTGCCACTTTAGCTGGATTGTTCAATTACTCTTCACACTCCAATTATCAATTGTTGCCCTCAGCTATATATGTATACATCCCATTTAAGAGGGGGTTTTCAGGCACATTATGGCAATCTATTAGACATTCTTCTATTCATAATTTAAGCTGAATATGAATTTTGACGTCTAGAAAGTCAGAAGACGGAGCACCTTTGTATATGGGCAGCTATTACTCGAAGGAATGATGAAACGTATCTCATCTGGAATGTAGCTGAGAAATTTGTTTTCTTTTCGCATATTAACTTCATTTGGCATTCAATTGTGAACATTTGTTGTCGTTTGTGCGACTTCTCTCTCGCTCAATTTGGCTGGCAGACGCAAACATCCTCACACACACGCTTACAAGGATACGCGCTTTTTTGTCTGCCTGCTGCTGGCCCATCATGTCTGTAATTTGATGCGCCCAATAGTTTCCTGATTACGTTCCGCATACATATATGCATATATATACATATATGCATATATATATATATATATATATATATATATATATATATATATATATATATCACATTCTTTGAGTCTAATAAAGAATTCATACTTAAGTGCTTTGCATAATGCTGTGTAGTGATAGGGAAAAAGTGTGAAACTTAATGTTTGGTCATATCTGAATATCACATATATGACATAATATATTATACCATATACTAGCTAGTCAGTTAAGCAGCTGACTAGTTAGTAACCCAGTCAATCAGTCAATCAATCAGACGGACAGTCAAGTTGTTAGCTGGGCAAGTCAATCTATTAGTTAGCTGGTCAGTTAGTCAGCTACAATCTGTCAGTCTGACTTCTAGACAACTCCATCAGTCAATCTCAATCAAGGCTAGTCAATCAGCAAAGCAGCTTATCAGTCAATCAGTCAGTCAACCAATCAGCCAGTTAGCCAATTCATCAGTCAGCCAGTCACTCTATCGTTCCGTCAAGTCAGTCAGCCAGTAAATCTGTTGATCACTAAGTCAATCAATCAATTAATTAGTCAGTAGTCAGTAGTCAATCAATCTGTCGTTCAATCAGTCAGTCAATCAGTTAGCTACAATTACCTAATTACCCAGTAAGTCGGTCGATCTATCAATCAATCAGTCAATCACTTAGTACTTTACTCATTCAGACTGTATTTCAATCGTTCAGTCAGTTAGTTGGTTATTATCAAGTCAGTTAGTCAGTCAGTCAATCGTTCCATCGTTCAGTCAGATAGTTAAATTAGTCAAACAATCTGGCTATTTGCCTATTC
The DNA here is from genome assembly GCA_035047545.1 of Drosophila paranaensis. NCBI lineage: Eukaryota > Metazoa > Arthropoda > Insecta > Diptera > Drosophilidae > Drosophila > Drosophila paranaensis. The sequence continues at coordinate 529,065 of JAWNPL010000177.1, read as the reverse complement.
GTTAGTCAATCACTCAATCAGAATAAGCACGACTAAGATAATCACTTAGTCTATCAGTCGCTCATAGAATTTTCACACACCAGCCGCAATCTCGGTGGTCCGCAAACTTGTTGCTCAGTGTATACAGCTCCTGAGGTCAGCAGAGTTGCCGAAATTACTGCATATGTAATTGAGTGTGTGTATGTGAGTGTGTGAGTGAGTGTGTGAATGTGTGTGTGTGTGTGTCATTGTGTGCGAGTATGCAAGCTTTTTAACTTTTCACTTTTATTGTTGACTTCGAGAGAAACGAGTCGTATAAAATTGTATAAAAGAGCGGAGCTGAGCGAAAGCAAAAGTGAAAGCGAAGGCTGTGACAATGAAAGCGGTGCATAGTGTGTGTCTGTGTGTGTCTCTCTGTGTGTGTGTGTGTGTGTGTATGGGTATTGAAATGTATATTTAATAGGGAGAGAAGTACAGAGCCAGAGTGCAGAAACTGCAGCATACTTTTCGGGGCGGGCATATAAAATATTAAAGAGCCGAGACCGCTGACCGTGAGGCTAGATGAGTGCACGTTTGGTGTGACTCGGTGACTGTACAATTCGCTTTTATACACATACATATATATATATTATAGATTGTGTACGTAATTGAACAAAATTGCGGTCATAATCCGCTTTCCCACAGAATTCGCAGAAATGCTTTACATTAATGAGAAACCGGACACATGTTTCTCTGATGGCATAAAGTGCCCGCTCATTAACTGAGTCAACACGCCGCTTTCACTCCGAATGCCTATGCACATGCCACTGCATATGCATACGCATTAAAGTACATATACCTATAGATACATATATATATGATTATTATGTGGCGCATTATTTGCATATATTTGTGGTCTGAAAAAAGCTATTAGAGCGACTTTGCATGCAATCACTGGCGCTTGCCACGGCCATTGCCCATTGCCAATTGCCAATTGCCAATTGCCAATTGCCAATTGCCAATGGCCATTGAGAGCCAAAGAGAAATGGGAAATAAGAAAAGTGGAACGGTAAATGCGAAATACTTATAGCTGCCAATCAGTGCATGCTCTGCATCTGTCTGCTGTTGCACAAAGCTCAGCTTCCGCTGTCGTTCGGCTGCTTCCCGTGAATTAGCTCAAAGCCTATGCATTTGCGGCCCTCAGTTTTTCCAATAATTGCTGACGAGCGAGCTCAGTGCAGCGGGCTGGAAGTGTCAAGCTCAGACGACACATTTGCAATTTCTTTGAAAAATAATCTCTAATAATATATAAATATACATATGTATGCACATATATGTTCAGACAAATATGTATATTCGCATTCGCATTTTCGATTTGCAAATTGTTTCACAAATTTATTGAATTTGCTTGCCACACATCAGTAATTCGCATCGAGCTTATGGTGCTCAATAAGCTCGTGCGCTTTAATTAAGCTCTGCTATTGTTGTAAAGGCATTTAAATCCGCTTTACTTTCGAGGTCATGTTCATATATTCATATTTATATATATATGTATGTGTGTGTATGTATACATTTAGTTACACGTGTCGATTCGCATTCATTCTCGCAAATTGCGCAATTTTTATAATGCGAGCTTGGCTTCCGGTTCGCTTCTCGGCGCTCGACTGTTTGCACTTTTCATTTGCCCGCTAGCCTCTGTATCTGTATCTGTATCTGGCTGTCTATCTGGTTATCTATCTGTTTGTTCGTCAATAAATAACGCATTGTGGCAGTACTATGGCTATAATAATATAAACAATGACGCTTGACAGCCGCACACACCCAGCACAGCAGAGTGCAGTCCGTGTCCAAGTCCGAGTCCGAGTCCGAGTCCGAGTCCGAGTCCGAGTCCGAGTCCGAGTCTGAGTCTGCCTCTCTAGGCACATTTCTAACTGAATCAAATGTCCGCAATAACTTAGCCCACCCGCACTTCCACTCTCTTCCTCTGCCTGGGTCTTCCGCTGTTGACTCTTCGATGCTTTTGCATTTTGTATTAGCTTCAAGTGGCCGGAAGCTAGTTTATGTGGCATGTCCAGGTTATGACTATGAAATACTCAACAGCAATGGCTGCTGCCGCTGTTTCAGTTGCTGTTGCTGATGCCTGCTGTTTGCTGCCTGCGCTTGCACGCACCGTTTCCTCCTGTGCGTCTGCTGGCGCAGCAACAATTGAATCGTAATTCGCCTGCTGCTGCGTCTGAGCCCAGCTCGTGTGGTATTCGTAACAGCTGTCATGCTAAACGCCAGCCATGGAAATGAAGTCGCTCGAATTTACGGTTCATTTTTCCAGGTTCTTAGCGGGCCAATTTCAAATCACTCGAGCGCAATGCCAAATGCCTAATGCCAATTGCCAATTGGCAATTGCAATGCGCGTGTTGACGGATGACTGATGACAAATGACGGACGACAGAGGACTGAGGTCAGCGGAAGGAGGACAGATTCAAGCATCGACGGCCTCTGAGCCTTTAGGCAAGCGGCTTTCGCTAAAGCCAACAGCTGACGGAGCAGTCAGCGGGCCGTAGCTGCACTCATCAATGCAAGAATGCCCTGGACCTAGGGAGAAGCTGCTCTTAGCATCATTCCAATAGCCACAGAAGACTCGACAGCACATAGGCCGTGCCATATGGAAAAGGTGAACGTCAACTGAGTGCTCTATAGACGCGAGATGTGACTATCTGCATACTATATGTATAATTGTATACTAAATGTAAAAGTAATCTCAATATATAGACTATTGCCTACATTATACTCTCCCTGTCCGTCTCTCTGACATCTCGATATTTTTCGATATTTATCGACAGTCTGTTGCATAAAGGGCCACAAAGTGGGCATGCCCAAATGCAGCTAATGGGTGCAGGGCAAATGCAAAATGGCTTCAGAATGTTAGCCACATTGGGCTGAACTTGAGTTGAGTCAAGCAGAATTTGCTCAGAGAGCGACAGCATACCAGTGGGCAGATGGAGAGCTGAAGAGTGTGGGGGCGTGGAGCTTGGAGCTTGGAGCTTGGAGCGTGCAGCGTGGGTGGCACACACACAAACACCTCAACTGTTGCCAAAGTGACAATCTGATATTGTAGCATACTTTTGTGGGCAAAACTCGCCATTAATACACTCAACACACTCACAGACACTATTAGTGTGATTAAAGCTGCTTGTGCATGCATGTGTGTGTGTGTGTGTGTGTGTGTGTGTGAGTATTTGCTGGCATTGCCTGCGTAACCTTCATGGGCTTTGCGTAAGCAAAAAGGGGTGGCCCGCCCATTGAAAGTAGCTGCGGGCACACGTGCACTTGTGTTTGTCTTTTGTCCGTGTGTGTGTGTGATGCTGTGTGTGCTAAAAAAGTAAAGCCCATAAAATATATAAACACAATTTTCACTCGAGCTGAGCCTTTTGCCAGTCTCCCGTACCATTTCCACTTAAGTCGTAAGCTAGCTGCCAACCTTTTGCCCGCTGTCGCAGAGCTATTTCCTTTTTGGCCTCTGCTGCTGCTGCTTCTTTAGCTTGTTTCCTTTTAAATTTTCTCGAGTGGCTACACTCCAGAGATTGCACATTCTATGCTGGCTATACTTATTTATTTTCTTCTTTTCGTTAGGGCCAAACGTCATTTGCATTCGCTGATTCTTTGTGCCCGCTCGGTCCTTTCACTCAGCTCGTGGGCAACAGTCTCAGTCGCAGTCGCCGTCGCAGTGGCAGTGGCAGTTGGCTGAGCTGGCCGGTTCCTGAACTGTTTTCCCAGTGGGCTATTCGCTTTGTCAGCCACAATTCGGTGTGTTGGCAGGCAACAAGAACATCAACATCAACAGCAACAGCGAGAGCAGCAGCAGCGGCTACAAATAAACAGCCTTTCTTGTCCGCCTGCCCACGCGACGTATGCGTAATATTCGTTTGGTGTTTATTAAAAGCTTAAGGCTCAATCAGCACTTTGCTTTTCGCACACCACACTCGACTCGACTCGACTCGACAGAGCCGCCCGGCCTAGCTAGCTATCAGAAGCCGTGTGTACCCTGTGCACCGCAGCCCCAATACTCTTTTATTATCCTCGACTATTTGCCAAGGATTGTGAGCTCGAGCTAAGTTTCGAATGTAAGCAGCTTAGGCATGCTTTGATATTTCATAATTCTTGTTTGATTTCGATTGCATTTTAATAGTTTAATAGTTATTATATTATGTACATACAGATTAGTAAGTATTATAAATCTATCTCTTGCCTGGCCAACTGCATACTTAATCACAATTAATTGCAAATTTCCCCTTCCTGTTATACACATGAAGAGACTTTTACTGTTATACAACAATGCTATAATGCAATGTGTGTTTAAGGATAATGAGTCTTACTTTCTGTTATGTTAGTTTGTAACAGTCATTACTATTACTGTCATACAAAAATGGTGAAAAAAGTTATTATACAAACTGTTATACAAATCTGTTATACAAATCTATTATAAAAAAAATGTAAAAAGCTGTTCTACAAAACTGTTATACAAAATCCTTTCATGAAATTGTTATAAAAATCTGTTATACAAATGTGTTATATATAACTGTTATACAAAATTGTTATACATAACTGTTATACAAAAGTGTTATACAAAACAGCAATACAACTCTAATCAATTGTCCACTGATATAATCTGCAGCAGCTCAATTAACAAACACAAACAGCTTGCGTTTGCCCTGCCGATCTGAGAGTTGAGTGTACGTGTTTATAATATTAATAGGACGCTTCGCACATGGCTATATCAGAATAGCTGATGATTTATTTATGTGTCAGTGTGTGTGCGTGTGTGTTTGTGTTTACATTAATTTTGATTGCCAAAGCAATTGTCGCAATGGAGACCGCCCACTGCGCGACAGGCGTGGCATTGTGTTATTGGCAATTATGAGATATCAGACGAGCGAGCACCTCAGCAATTGACTTACATGCATTTCCCATTAGACAGCAGCAGAAGCTGAAGAGGAAAAGCGAGTTCAAACTATTGACAGTCTCAGCTCAGGCTTTCGAAAGTGGAACAAGCTCATTTTCATTTGCGTTGGCGATGAATTGCGAGAAGTTTTAGCTGCTATCCCTGCCGCCCCATTGACGTATATATATATATATATATATATATATATATATATATATATATATATATATATATAGATATATATATATGTATATACTAAATGCGTGCTAATGGTTGCCGTAAAGTCTATCTAATTGGTTGCCACAGAGAGCACTAAGCCCTAAGCCAATTGGCCTCAGCAAAAACTGCAAACTTCGGTAGCGAGCGGCCGCAAGTTATAAGTCGCTTCCTCGTTACCCTCCGGTTGACTGTCATAGCTTGTCCGCCTAGTTAGTCAGCAGTTGAGCGATGGACATGAATAGGGAGCCTTTGCGCCGTAAATTCTCTGCATCATATGCAAACGGTGGTCCTGTGTTCGTTGCAGCAAGGCGCATAATTTATTTAATACCTTTGCTGGGCGGGGCGGGGCTAAGCACTCACACTCACACTGCTAGAGGCAGAGGAGGGAGCAATGCCAAGGAATGACAATAGAAACAATATGATAGAATGCCTTGGATAGCTCTAAAGCAGATAAGCAGACTCTATGAGTCTGAGGGGAGGTAGTCAGATTTCATTTTAATTGTGTCACGAGCTGCTTAAGGACTTGATTGGAAACTCGAAGCGACGCTCTCTATCCATTCGGGATTTGGGTCGGAACACTCTTGTTGTTACTTCCCGCATGTATATAACAGTTTAGCGTTATACTGAGAGGGCAGTAAATGGGGGCTGAGCTATCGACTTACCCGCACTTTGCGCACCGTCTTGCGGCTATCGTTGCGTATGTTGACCGTGACATTGACGTCCTCGCCGTGCGTGTACCAGCCCTTGTCCAGACTGGCCCTCAAGCCGACGCGTCCATCGTGCAGTAGAAACGGTTTGTCGACAGCGCCCTGTGGCCCCCCGCAGGGTCCAACGCTGATGCCGCCAATGCCGCCGGTGACTCCGGCATTGCTATGGGGTGGCAGCATCTCGGAGCCAGTATTGTCGCAGTGCTGCCAAATAACCAATCAGACCGAGATTACAGTATCTCAAAGCAACTGTGTGTGTGTGTGTGTGTGGTTGATATTTGCATAATTGATTTGTTAAGCTCATCAGGAATGTGATGGCTATGAGAGCGTCGATTTGCGACTGCCTTATGAGACATCAACTGCTAATCCATTGCTGAATGGACTGCGCGGAGAAACCATTCATTTTCGAGCAGATAAGCAGAGAACGAGTTGGAGTGGGAGTGGCAGTGGCAGTGGCAGTGGGAGGAAATTAAACAGCTGACTGTATCTGGATTACTCAACCGCCTTCCTTTCGGTCAACTATTCACGCAAATTAATTGGACGGCTCAAAGCAACGTGCGCCATTTGAGCTGGCAAATAATAATTATAACCAAACTAATTAACCTCTCCACAAGCCGATTAGTGCATTTCTGGCACCTTTGAAAATAAATTAGCTTTGCGAACGATTTGCAGTGCCATGAGGAACGCATTTTCGTTTCAGCTGCGTGGCCAATCAATTAGCAGGTGCCACGCAAGGAATTTAGTGTGGTTAAATGTGGAAAAGCTTCAAGGATATAATTGCAAATTCGGTTAGTTGTATTTAATAAACAGGCAGGTGGACTGCAGTCGGGCGCTACTGACTGCATGATACTCATTCGCGGTTGAATAATACTCGCACTTATGAAATCTCTAGGAGGAGGCAAAGAGTGATTAGAATGGAATATATGACAGTTCAATAGATGATGTCTCATCTGAAGAAATGCATTCGCATGTGTTCTATAAGGCATAGACTTTGGCAAGGGACTGACACTGTTCAGAGCCAATATACTCTATTCGACTACCTGAACGAGTTTAAAGCAATAATCTGTTATATTATAAAAAAAAGTAAGTTAAAACGTAAATCTAATTGCTTTTTGGCTATATTTAGATCAAGCTTTGAGCTGGAATGTGTAAATGGTCAAGATGCAGGGGTAATACCTACCGTACACTTAGGATAGTCTCACTTACCTCCTGAAAGGACTTGCTGTAGCAATGGAATGGGTCGTTGGGGCACCTTTCGATCTCGCTTTTGCTGCGCCCGAAGCGTCCGCTAAACCTGAACGACTTGGGCGAGAGACGCAGCTTGGGAAAGGAATCGCCGCGCTCCGACTTGGACTTGGCCTTGGCACCAGGAGCAGCACCACTCGCTGCACCAGCAGCCGCACCTCCACCTCCGGCAACTCCACCTCCGCCTGCACTGCTGGTGCTGGGTGTCTGCTCGTGGCCGTCGCTGCTGCTCAAAGGGGGCGTGGCACTGGCCGGCGGTGACTGGGTCGATGCGTTGGAATGCTGCCCGGCGTAGGCGGCGAAGTGCTCCGGAGCGGTGTGCTGGTGAAAGACGTCGGTGCGATAGATGACCCGCACGCCCATCTTGACGGAGGCACGCCGATGGAACTTCTCGTCCGTCTTGTCCGCTGCAACAGAGAGCAGGAGTGGGGAACGGCACCGAAGGGTGCAATTAGGTGGGTGGTGCACAGAGCGAGAGCGCGCGAGAGACAGATAGCTAGATACAACTGCTGTCATTGCTTGCTAAACTCATGAGAAGCGCAGCTGCAATCGGTTATCATTAATCGTAATCGTTAATCGGTAATTGTGAATTTAAATGAAATTTTGTGGCTGAGTCGTCGTCCGTCTGGGTCCAAGAGCGAATCGTATGCCAAATGGGGTCGAGTGCGCGCCAATGCCAATTGCCAATTGCCAATGCAGCCAACGCTGCCAATATGTTAGCCGAGAGCTTCTGATGCAGGTGGTTGGCCGCTCCGAACCCTTTTCTTATGTTGCGACTGTCAAACTCTATTAGCCCGTGCTGTCGAGGCTAGTTGGGTCCAGTCTAGCCTAACAACACGTCGCGGCCCGAAAGAACACAGAGTGCTGCCCATTTGGGCCATCGAGTGCTGCCAAACGCAATTTAGCCGAAAAATTTTGACAATTCCATCAATCGAGCGGGAAATCGAACATGAACTTTGACAGGAACATAAGAAAACGGGACTCAGGCGGCACACAGAACACACATTTACGACTTTAAACACAGCGAATTGGGATAGATGTAGCAAGAAAGCGAAAGCGATGCATTAATAGAGAGATACAGATGCAGACAGAGATAAAGTTAGAGATAGAGATAGGGTGAGAGATAGAGTAAGAGATAAAAATAGAAATCGATCGAGTTGAAAAACATGAATATGAATAGATGAAAATTTAATAAAAACATGAAGCGACAACAATGAAAAGTCAAACGACATACAGTCGGATTGACCGTTAAGCTTATCTATATAGATATATGTATATATGTAGATATTTATAAAGACACTGACATACACACACTCACTCACACTCTTATACACTCACACACACACACACACACACGAACAGAGACAGACAGCAAGACAGCAACTGAACTGAAAGTGAACTGAAACGAAGTGGAGACACATCAATACGTTGACATACTAAAATAGGAAAAAAACATAGAGGACAATACAAGTTATTACACGACAATTGAATGTTTGGCCAGGCATCGGAGGACACTGTGGCGATGGGACGAATCGTGGCGCTTACCTCGAACCGGGCTGCACAGACAGCAGCAGCGAAGGCTGCGCCACATGCGCGCCGTATAGCTGGTCAGGACATTGGCTCTCTGAATCTGCCTCTGCCTCTGTCTGTGCCTCCGCAGCTGGCTTAACGTCATGCCCTGCCCTGTGGGGAGTTCACCACAAATAGCCTTTCGGCGCTTGCGAACTGGGTGCGATAAGTGCGATAAGCGTAAGCAAGACAATCACATTCAAACAGCGACGCTCAATAAATCAGTAAACGAAATCAAACAACGATCTCAAATCACTGAACTCAAATCAAAACTCAAAAATAAATAATCGAATTTCGTTAATCAAAATCACAAACACAACATACTACAATACATGAATATTCGATTCGTTTTTTGTTTTGTTTTTGTTTTTAATGTTAGATAAGCGTATAGAGTCCACATGAGTCAGAGAGGCCCCCTTAGACTCCAGTAACTCAGTTATCAAATTGCACACTGAAAAAAAAGCATGGTTAACTTCGGTTCTTAAACGATGCAAGCTGCATATAATTATTAGTGAATAAAAGATACGCTTCCACTAGAACAGAGTCGAAAGCAAAAATGAAAATGTTCATGCATAAACATAAGAATGTTTAGGCACAAACATACAAATGCATAACAATTAAAAGAGAAACCCGACGCGCTAAGAATACAAACCAATTGAAAAATGCCTCCGACGCACTTGTCGATTAAAAGGGAGCGCAACATACATAAACAAGGGCCACATGGGTTGGCATTAAAATTAGATACGTGCACGCAGAGCCTTACAAACTCAGCGCTAGGCTAAGGTTACATAATTTAAGCTATGATTTATGCATGAGTCAGGGTATAAAATCCCTCCCTCAGAAGAATAAAGACTCAGTACAAAACTAACCACCACCGCAGTTTAAGTGTATTCAGAAAATGAAGAAAGCAACAAATCAAGTCAAATCATCTGATGATGGAGAAAGGCTCCTCGATTGAAATTAAGGAGTCGAACCATATGCTCGAATCACTCACAAGACACCGCATGAAACTGACGGAAATTGACTATATATGAGCTGCTATGGGATATTGAGGAACTAAAAGGATGCGAATTTCATTCGGAAAGAAAAACAAAATTATATTCAGCCAATGTATTTTAAGGATAAAGTTGTTATTTTTTATTTAAGGATTTCTTTTATTTTGAAACGTTAAAAACAATGTGTTGTGACTCAGTTATGATGAACACAAGAGGCTATGGCATGAGTCTGAATATAATGTTTCACAATATTTCATTATCCGATTCCCTTTGATAATTAAACATTGGTGGAGCTTTGCACAGAGCCAAGTTCATGGACATTGGGCTGTTTCCCGCAAAGCAGATGCGTGGGTGCGTAGGTGTGGGGAAAGAAGAGGGTGGGGCAGCTGCGAGCTGTTTAATTGCACTCGAAAGACGAGTCTGAACCGTGCTGGGCCCAGTTCAAAGCGATTCGCAACAAAATCGTCGATTTTACCGTTTCAACTGTGCCCAGAACCGTTTCAGAACCGGTTCGCATTGCGTTCAACACTGCTTTAGCTAAAAAAAATGTGGGAAGGGATGAGGGGATGGTATGATTAAAAAAAAAACAACATTCCTTGAGTCGATGATCCGCAACGAGGGCAGTCCTTAGACTTGGAGCGTATAATTAAAGCAAAACAATGGAGCAAACAGCGATTTATGTGGGCCACTAGGCTGGCCAGGTGGGTCCCGGCTAGCCCGGTTGGCCGGCTGGCATCCGTCCGGGTTTCACCTTTGTGCCGCTTTGTTTCCGCTGACAACCGCTGGGGAGCGCGCTGGCTGACTAGCAGCTGGTCCGTTTTTCAGTAGAAGAGCGGCCGCAGGCAGCCGTTAAGCGCACTTCTTTTCATACTTGAGCTCACGCACACGCATACACAGACGGGAAACAGGAAGCAGGAGGCAGGAGGTGCCGCACCTCAGGCGATGGGCGGTGGGCGGAGGGCGGGGGGGGGGGGAGTTGTTATTAAACAGAATATGCCATATCCTTTGTTATTCCAAATGATACTAACTGTTAACAGGCAACATAGTGTTTGCACATACATACATACATATATATCTAGGATTTATATATATATATATATATATTGAAAATCATACTTCTAAGTCCACAATCGGGACTGTAGGAAATTAAACAATAAGTGGTTTAGGGGCATGCAGTTGTCTCATTAGCTCATTTCCAATTGCAAGCCGAGAGAGATCTAAACGTTTCTGGTCTATGAACTTGCGGTTGGGTTCGTCCTTGGGGCGATTCTTGGCTGTACCACGCAGGTATTCATTTCAATTCGCTGCCGAAAGACAATTGAGGGGATTAAGGGATGCGGGAGAACATCCAAGGGTCCGGCGGCAATTGAAAAAAGAAAACCAAAAAAAAATAAAAAATAGGGAAAAATTAAAAGAACTCAAAGGAAATAGAAAAAAGGCAGACGGAAGGCATTGGGAGCATCAGAAATTGCAAAACGGAATCGGAATTCGGATGGCACGACTGGGCGAAGGTAAAGCAGCCGCGCAATGCTTACCAGCCGTGCATTTACATTAAATATTGATTCTTTTCGGATACCCTGTAAAATTCGGCTGGAGGTGCATGCCCAGCAGACGCTACGACAATCAATAGGATTTACTTATCGAGTCCGAGTGCTCGGCGTGTCTGAGATGCGCTTTCCTCGTTCTGTATAGTGTCGGCTGGGCAGACCCGATCGGGCGCAGTGCAGAAGGCAAACTTAAAGGCAAACCCAAATAAAATTTAATCGAAATCAATCAAAATTGAAAAAAAAATAGAAGAGATGAGAACAATTCTCTCACATAAACCATAAACCTTTGCTGACGTCAGTGGCAGCAGGCGCACCGAAAAGTATTGGGATGTGTTTATTTTTTCGTTTTTTTTTTTTTTGAGTAAGGCGTTGGCGTTGGGGGCGTGGTCATCAATATAAATAGGCTGTGAATGTAATTTGATTGAGCGTGCCTCGCCCAGGTCGTGTCTGGCGGCCGAGCGAGCCCGAGATACTCACGATTCGGTTTGAATAGCGCTGGCAATGGCTTGATGATGTATGATGAATGGAGGAAAGGTAATGTCTGCTGGTTAAATATATCTAAGCTTAGTTAATTGTCAAACCTGTAAATGTGTGATTTGCATTGAAGTAAGCTGTGTGCTGTATTGTTATTATACTGAGTAGCAAAAAAAAATTTAAAAACAAAAAAACTCTAAAGTTTCCCAGGGTATTTTCTAGTTGATGCATTTCCTACACTATTTCTTCATTTCTTGATTGACCTTCACTGTTTCAATCTATATATTACTTACCTTTCAGATACTAAAACCAACTCTAATAGCAGAACCTTTAAGGTTCTGCTAAGGCTCTATGGCCTAATTAGTTTTCTTTTCATATTTCTGATTCAATGTGATGCAATGACACTAGCTGCAAGCGTTGGAGATTAGCTTAAGTCAATGCCCTCAAGTTGTGATGACTAGGGCTTTTGTTAATCTCATTCGGTAGTTAGTTTCTCCAACTACTACTCCTACTACTCTCCCCATGGACAGAGCATGTTTGTGGTCAACTCTTCTCTGACGACGTTACTCTGCCTCGATGCTATACATCACCTTGAGGGCTCCCGTTCCGGTGTCCTCGGAGCAAATGGCTATATGTACAGGAGTCCATATGCAGAGTTATAGCTAATGACTTACCAATGAAGCAGCGTACGTCGTAGCTGGTGCCAATGGGGGCCCCGTAGTAGCGTTTGGCCGGCACTAGCTGGACACTGGGCGGTGCTTGGGCTGTCAGTGACAAGGTGAACGGATGAGCCCCATCGCCCAGTCGCTTCAGCAAAGCCTCCTGCAACAAGAGAGTAATTGAGTCAGACCGCAATTGACTGTATGCTCGAATCTGAGAATTGGCATTTTAATTGATTTTCTCGGTTAACCAAGGCAGGCAGAAAGTGTGAGAGAGAGAGAGCGGGATCTTCCCACAGCTAATTTCTATACCAAATCCGGCCTTGACAAATAAACAGAAGGAGGTAAGCTCTATCCTTGGCTGTTAGTTAGGTCAGGGCAATGTAAAAAGACAGGAGAACTGCTTATCTAGGGACGTCAGGGCTTAGCTAAAGGAGTCAGCCAGACTTTCTTAACACATCCTTAGAGGACAAAGTCAAGGCTAAGCAACAGAAGAGAGACTGAATTCATTAGAGAGCAGAGTCGTGCAAACTCTCGCCTCTCGTCTAGCAGAAAGTATATGATTGTGTATGTGACGATGCCTTTGTTTTTGTGTATATTATTGAAGGTTATATTTAGTTTTTAATTATGCACTTCGACCTTTTGATTAGGGGAGCGGGCGATTTGAATTGCGGGCTTTGTTTTGGCTTTGATAACAATGCTTTTTGTTAAATCTTGTGCTGTTTTTGGCATTTCATTTGCATTTGATTATGTATTCGGTATAATGCGATGCCGCTGGCCCTGACTCTGCTCCTGGCCATGATCCTGGCGCTGCCTGTGCCCTTGGACGTAAACCTAAATATCTTATCCTCGGCGCGTGTTTCTCTGTATCGTGTGGGCTAATGGGCAGCAGCCACAGCTACAGCCGCAGCCACAGCCACAGCTATAGAGCCACAGGGGCAGTCCATCGTAGCCAGCCTGTAGTCCTCTTCGTTTTCGCATTGACTTTGCCTCAAACTGTGCACGGCATTTTAATGGAAAGTATTTAAAGACAATTCCCTAGCACAAATTGTTTGGCTCTGCAAGCATTTTGTTCTTCTTTCAGCGCCATTTGCGGTTGAAAAGGGCGAACGGGAGATGCCACAGATAGAAAGAGAGAGAGAGAGAGGTGGGTATGGAGAAGTGGAAAAGTGGTTGTTGTTGTTGCTGCTGTTGGGGAATGTGAAAGGAACACCAAGTATGTCTTCGTAAGCCGCAATTGTCAGACAAATTCCCTTTGGGTTGCTGAGATGTAGCTGTTGGCTTAGCATTCAGACAACAAATTTAACTGTCGCGCTAATAAGTAGGATGTTCTCACACAAATATGTTGATATTTCAACGAAAATCCCTCTTTAGACAATGCAAATCAAGTGAGCTATTGCCACAAATAAGTGCCTTCCTTATAAAACACGGATACTTTGTGTAATCAAAGAGCCGAACATTATTATCATTCAAGTGTTCCTGTCACATTATCAATGTGTTCAGTCGTCTGTCGCGCTATGAGCTGAGCTCTTTCCTAACAGATGCTCGAATTCCCCATCAACATCTCTTCTAGAACATATCATTCCGCCCTGTCGATTCATCTATATTTGTTCTCTAATCAGTTCAGCCAGTTTCTCCTTAGCAGTCTATCATTTTATACATTCATTCATACTGCTTACCACATTATCTTATCCTATAAGACTCGAATTATACATCCTTTCTAATAATAATCTATCGCCTCCTCGACTTATCGTCTTCGTCGTCTATTTCGACTTCCTTTCCTTGGCTTGCCCTTCATAGTGTCTCTTAAGCTGTCTCTTCTTTCATATTTTCTGTATCTCCTTCGCCTTTTTAAATGTCCTTAAGCCTTAGCTTCTTCTCTTAGTCTTTTCATCTGCTTTGATTCAGCATCCTTTTGAGCTGTCTATCTCTTAAGCTGTAGCTTCTTCTCATAGTCTATTTGTCTGCCTTGATTCGGAATTCTTTCAAACTGTTCATCAACTCAGCTTTCTCCCATAGTTTTCTAATCTATGCGATGCTGTTTTTCCAGCTCTAGCCTGTCCATTAAAATGTCTTCGGATCCGTCAGCTTAAGATCATTTTATCAACATATTTACCATGAATTCATTAGGAGAAATTCTCTTTCATCTGGCCGTCTGCAGAAGCATAACAATTTTCCATTCAACAACTTCGACATTTCGCTTTGCCTTCGGCCTTCTTAGCCGTGTTATTTGCGGAATACTTTGCCGCTGGTGCGGGATATTCAGCTGCCAGCAGCAACTTATTAAAGTCAAATTTATTTAATTATGCATGTTTGTGTTTCTGTTTTAAGCGCTCAGCCATGGCTGTGGCAATGGCCGTGGCAGTGGCAGTGGCAGTGGCAGTGGCAGTGGCAACGGCAGCGAGCAGTAAATAAGTTACTAAATATATTATGCAAATCGGTCAAGACAAGCGAGAAAAATGGAAGTTGGCAACTGAGGACTGCAAACTGAGAATTCCGAACTGTAAACTGATTGCCTAACCGAATTTCGGTGAATTTGGCTGTCAAAAAGATGATGGCTAAATAAATGATTGCCATGTCAAATTTAATAAAAGGGAAAGTTCAAATTGAAGCTTGCTTCAGGGCCAACATTCACCCGCTCTCTCTCTTTCCCTCTCTCTTTCACTCTCTCTTTGAGTCTGTTATACAAGAAGCTGGCGAAGAGCAAGACAAAAGAGAATCGCAAACATTTGTACAGCTTTTAGTTAAATGAAATTGATTTTCAATTGGTTTAAGTGCAGTAAACTGCCGTCTTTAAATATATGACGAGCAAGTGGCACAGCCCAGCGTCAGGAGCTCACGTAAAATGTCAACAAAACAGCAACAACAGCACCTTTACCTCATCCCCTCCCCCTTTCACTCTCTCTTTCTCATCCATTGTATCCCATCAAACCGGAAAAAAGTATAGCATACTTTGTTGCGCGCGCTTTAAATCTGAGCTAAGCAGGCAAAAAACACCAAGGCACCATCAATTTCAAAGCGCTCGCAATTATTCGAAAATACAGCTACAGTGAATGCAAACAAGCATGCCACACTGGCACATACCCTGCAATCTCGCTAAATGCCCCAGCAAATATTTGAGTTTCTTTTCATGTAAACAAATCAAGGCTTAAACGGTTGCCATGGCCTTTCAATATATCTACTTTCACTTTCCCTCTCATTACCTCTCTCTCTCTCACTTTCTCTCTCTCTTTCTTTCGCTTTCTGTTCACCGCGTTGCTTCTACACAAAGGTGCTAAACGCAACTGCCGCCCCCGCTTCGCAGTTTTTTCTTCCAATTTATATGCCACTGAGGCAGCTGCCACATGTTGTTGCTGTTGCTGTTGGTGTTGGTGTTGCTGTTAGACAGTTTGTTGAGCTAGTAGCTGAACACAAAGTTCGGCCAAAAAGAGGAAAAATAAAGTAAAATTGCGCTCGTTCGCCGAGTTTGCCTATCAGTTTTAATAGCGCTAGAAACTTTGCAGCCAAGCCGCTTGCTTGCTTGCTGTGCGCAACACCCACCCGCCTGCCGCCTACTTTGAGAAGTGCTCGACTGGTTTGCCAAGAGCTCGTCTCGCACTCGTCGCCTCTAAAGTGTCTGCTCAACAGCACACAAACTGACACTTCAGCCGGTCAATGAAGGGTGCGACTGGGGCTGTGGCAGGAGTCGGGAGTCGGGAGTGGAAGAGGGAGCGGCTGCAGAGGGAGGGTAAACTGTGCCGCACTGCATAATTTCAATTACAATGATTGCAACGTTGACACGGTGCTCGCAACTTACCTGAAGTGGACTGAGCGTATCAGGCGAGGGCTCCTCCAGGCGCGGCCAAATCTGATGCAGCGACATGATGGCCTCGTTGCAGAAACGCAATCCCATCACCTCCTCGTCCTCGCGCCCGTAGCTGCAATGAGAAAGGGCCAAGCGATTATTGATGGACTATGTGCGGCTGGACATACAGCGACAGGCTCCACGAATTCAATCGCAAGCCTCGACTGTTCGACGGTCCTGGTGCTGGGGGCGTTGGGTAGAAGTTTGGTTTGGGTTAGAGCGTGCTCGAGGGATCTACCTTACCGGAATGTCAGAGTTAGTTGAGCGTAAACGCGATATCCTTGAATGGCTTTCGGATCCACATAGACTATACCACGCAGTACCGACGGATCGTTGCCACTGAGTATGATCTCTCGGGTCGGCAAGTAGAGCGTGATTACACAATTCGGGGACGTCTTCTTGTACACGCGCTGGGTCCCGAAGTCATCCTTATGAAACCTGTAAAAGTCGATGTGGAATGCAAATCGCATTGTTAGCTCAATCTGGTC
Source organism: Drosophila paranaensis (assembly GCA_035047545.1). Taxonomy (NCBI): domain Eukaryota; kingdom Metazoa; phylum Arthropoda; class Insecta; order Diptera; family Drosophilidae; genus Drosophila; species Drosophila paranaensis. The sequence continues at coordinate 512,424 of JAWNPL010000177.1, read as the reverse complement.
AACTCAACGCGCAATTTCAGGTGCTGCGCAACAAAATCTTGTTGGTAAAGTAGTGTGGCTGTACTTAAGAGAGAGCGAAAGAGAGAGCGAGAGAGAGAGAGAGGGAGAGAGACGCTCCCAAGGGTGCCTAAGGGTGAATGGGTCACCTGACTTACGGTGGAACAGTCTCTATACTTACGAAAGCTGAGTCTGGCTAACTGGCTCAAGCCAACTCGCCAGCTTGTGTCCGGTTGGCTAAGTTCACTTCACACATTCATAACTCGGTCGATTCCATAGTAATAGTGTTATTAAAAATACTTGAAATAATACTGAGCCGTACAGTAGTTAATTGCCTTCAGCCAGTCGCCTCTAATCTCCATCCCAATCTTTTCCTCATGAATCACGCCCATTGATTCATTTCGGCAGTGTTGCAAAATGCCCAATGATAAGCAGAACTGGCGTTATTTAGCAATTAAACAAGTCTCCCATCTGAGGTTGACAACTGATATTTCAATGCTTAATTAGCTGCAATTCAAGCGTGAGGCATGCGCCGCAGCTACCACACAGGTGTACACACCGGTGTGCAGGGGCCCAGGCCGTGCAGAGCTCGGTCTAAAAATAGTTTGGCGTGGGCGGCTGCGGCACATTTGTATGCGTGCAACATTTTGTGGCAGCTCCATTGATTTGGGCACCCGCTGATAAACAAACTTGTTAATTCAAAATTCCTGTCAGTTGTTGCTGACGCCGTTGCGAGTGTCAAAAGTTGCGGTAAACAATTTGTTGCAAGCGCCGCGAAACTTTCAACAGCCGCCGACACCTGACTCGCAGGACAATTAGCTCGCCCAGCAGCTGCGCCTCCGCTGCATTTCGCATGAAGGTCACATCGGCCTTCCAATTAAATTGACCTTCACCTCGGCGCGACACCGTGTCAGATTGAATTAACTTGTCCCGCAACTGTGAGCGTTTTAATGAGCCACATTAGCGAGCGCTGTATATAGTCATGGATGGTTATAACAGACGGAAAACATACATATATGTAGCTCTTATGGGCCATAATATCAGAGCGAAAAGTATGATAAGAGATATAAATAGTATAGTCTATAAAGTAATTAAGTTATAGATAGAGATATAGGTGTACTTGTAGCAATAGACATTAGTATGTATATGATAGACTTATAAGTGTAGTAGTAGACCGATATCAATAGCGATAGTCATATACTGTATATATGGACGTAGATGAGTAGATATGGGCTTATTCCCAACTAGACTAAACATGGCTTTGAAATGTCAGCTCTTCTGTATCAAAATGTTAGCTATAATGTTAACCAACGGCGGCGACTTTTCTTTATGTTAGCTCTTCTACTGTTAGGAGTACTGTGGCTGAGAGCTTGTGAGTTCTTCGACAGCTGTGTGGGTGAGAATAAGATGACTATTGGGCCATTCGGACAGGTTAGTTATGATTGCACTCCAGGAACTCAACCCAGAATGAAACCAGGCACTATTTCCATATACATACATATGTATGTATGTATATATGTGTGATAGCTTGGCTTATCAATAACATATTTGCAGCATAGCTTATAATCAAAAGTAGATCCGTGCTGTGGCCAAAGGCCTTTGATACGCAAAAGTTGGATAACTAAATTTGGCTGCCACCACGGACTTTGGTGTTTCAATTATTTTTCGTAAAGTGTTTGTCGAGTTTCGGTAATCGAATTGGCAAGGGATGCACATGGCGCATGGCCGTATGCTAATATAATGCAATAATAATTTAAAGCCAGCCAAACCTGTCGAGCAGTAGAGCAGTCAGGCAGCCAGCCGTACTGCATTCATTTCATAAATACTGCACAGAGAGCTGGCCTTTGACGGAGACAATTAGTCAACTATGTGGCAAGCACTCAGCATGCGTGCATCAAGGTACTTTGCGACCCACGACTCTTCACATTTTCAGGGCTCAGCAGCATATGGAAAACGCACGCAGTAGGCCTTTTAGCGGTCGATTGCGTATTATACCTATCGGACAGAGTATTTATACGCAGATACATATACACATATATAAGGGGAAATGCATGTGAGCAGAGGTATATCGGAATTGAGTCGGTCGCCTTTTGATAGCCTTGCTTTCATTTCATATGTTTGAGCGTTATTGACTTACAGCCAGACGTTAATGTCTGCTCAAAAAGGAAGAAGAAGGAGAAGCGACATGTTTGCCCAGCATGTAAAAAATACGCACAGATGAGCAGCAGTAATTTACAGCTCCCTCGACACTCACAGTTGCAGTCGGCATGATGACCAAGGCCCCAGCACCACACAGCCTCACCCTACCCTGTCCTGCCCTATCCTGTCCCCATCGCAAAGGACACAAATTAAATACATAAGAATATATGAAATTCATATTGAATTTGGTATGTGTTTTTTCTGCATTTCATAGATGCCATTCGACTAACATATTTGTACCTTTTGGGTCTGTCTGCGTCCGCATTTTAATAAAGAGCACATCACTCGCATTTATTGCATTTCGTTATTAATCTGCACTTTCCATAGATTTCACCTTTTCATGCTTTTTCATATGCTAAGTGAGTATATTGGGTATGCGCAATATACGTGCGTCTATCCGTCCGTTTGTCTGTGCGTCCGAATAAACGCAAGCCATTTTGCCGCTATTCAAGCTGGAGACATTAAATTTGTAATTCATACAAGCGTGAAGCCTAGCCTGATAAAGGATTGGTAGGCAGGTATGCCCACTAAGGGCGTGGCAAATCGGAAAATGCTAAGGTACTTAAAAAACCCAGCTAGGAATTTGAATTGAGAATATAAATATAAATTAAAGTGAGTTACTGATGAGCTGCTCTATTGATAAAACAAAAATAGTTTGGTCGCCTCTTTTGGGGCGTGGCATATTGAAAGTTAGCCCGTAGTTTCCGCAGTAGAACCCAGCTCCTTCTTTGGACTGCCTATGCTACTGTTAGCCTCCTCTCTTGATTTTCCAAAAGTTATATCTATCTATATATGTATATACACATGTGGCAAATTCTACATCTCACAATGTTTTCAAGCTGTCAATGAGTATCCTGCAGTCGGTAGCGCCCGACTGCAATGTTCTTGTTCATTTTTCATTGCATTGCTATGCAAATTTTTGTCAAATGTCCGTCAGCTGTCACATAATCGCTTCGATTATTGCATTTTGTTTGCTACTGACGATAATTCGTCACTGGCATAATTGACGTTAATTAAAGGTGATTTAAAGAACGCTTTGGGTTGAGGGGCCCCGTGCACTTAATTACCGCTAAGTGCTGTGTAGCTTATTAGCCAGCTGTCCGTCAATATTTGTGTTTATTAAATCATAAGTCCTCTGGCCAATTGTTTGGCACTGCAGCCAGTCGAGCTCTATTGTTATTGATATTATTGTTGAATTCTTGGCCAGGAAGGAGAAGTCGCAGCACAATGACCACCGCAGCTGAATGTCCCCCGCCAGGGCCAACAATTGCTTTGGCTTTCCCATTGCTGTCATTCAAGATTGCTTAGCTTAATACTCTTATAATGAGCGGCAAGTAATTAATGGTCGCACAGAAAGGACTTTCGAATCGCATTCAATAAACATTTGATGTAATTCAATTTCAATATGTTTGACATTTACGCATCACACCACAAGCTGCTCGGCGCCTCTAAGGGACAGAAATGCATATTGTTTAGCGAGTGGCGCCGTGCCTCGACTGCAAATCTCTCATTGGGCGTTAATGCTCAGCACAGCAGTTTGCATGGCCAAAGGCTAGCATCATCTCCCGTGATATATGATAAATATACATATGTATGAGGCACATATATATATGTACATACATGCATATATGTATGTGCGTAAGGCTGCTGCCTGAGCACAGGGCAAGAGCTCAAAATGCTGCTACAGCTGCTAAGAGGAAACTCTGCACCTCAATTCGATCCGATTGATATCTGCAGATGGCAGATAGTTTGCGCCATCATGCAGCCATAGACAATGGCCCGCCTCCTCACACTCTCACTTGTGTGGGGTGTCTATCTGGCCAGGCAGCCAGTCAGCCAGCCAGTCAGCCAGCCAACCAGCCAGCTCGCACGCTGAAAGAGTTGCGCCCGATGCATAGGGGAAGCGAATGCAAGAGCTGCTCAAATGCCAAGTCTCGTTCACGCAGACAGAGGACCTTCAGCTGTAAGTAAGTACCAAAAATCTTATTATGCTATCTATATGTCCTTATGTCTCTCAAATACCCACTGAGCTGTACTCTCGTCGAGGGTCTGTTGAGCATCACTTTAGCTGCAACTCAAGCAGCAACATTTACCTGGGACCAGCTCTCAAGCGTTTTCAATTTGCTGAAAACTCGCTCACGTGAAATATTATACTCCCATGAAATTCCTATAAATATAAATATGTGTATCTATTTCTCTTTCTATATGTACATATATGTTGTCTGCTTGGCAGCTCTCAGTACTGACAATCGGTTAACTGTTGGCCACGCCAAAAACTAACGTTGAATCATTTTGTGGAGCGGGCGAGGCAAGGCAACCCAAAAACTCGACCGCTTAACCAGCCAGCGACGTCGAGTTTGTAACTTTTTACGTTGACGCTTTTGTTTGCATGCCGCGACAGATGTCCAGCTGCCACACGAGTCCGCCCTTTGGCCGTGTCCTGCTATCCTGATGTCCTTTTCGGACTGAGTGGAAATTTATTTTGCGGCCAGGTGGCAAAGAAAGCGGCAGACGCCGGACGTGAAGCGCGCAGGGAGCGAGGAACACTGTCTAATTGGTATAAATTAAACAAACGCTGCCTTTCAACGAAGCGTTGCCCACTCAAGGTTTGCGGGGCGTATGCGTAATGCGTATTTTTAATAGCCATGTGGTCTGCGGTCTGTGGACGACCTGCCGCCTGCTTAAGGGCTCGCATTTTGGCATCAAACCCAAATCAAAATATACTACGCTCAGCAGGTGCGTAATTCAATTTGTATTTGCCGAACGGGCCCGGCCACAAATTAACAGATTATTGACCGTAAATCATATTTACAAGCGGTCACAATGCTGCTCTGCCGATACGCCCAGCTGTAATTATAGTTGATAGTGGCTCGGGCTGGGCTATAAAATCCATTCAGCCAGCCGTGGACCGAAACTTATTCAAGCCGCTTAAGCACAATGCAGCAGACTTAGGCGCTTTATTAAAGCCGAAAGGCAAAAAGTTTGAAGAGCCAACAGCGAACAGCCAACAGCGAACAGCAAGTATTTTAGGTCAGCAAACAAACGGAAACTCAGCAGCGGGCGAGACTTAATACTTTGACGCAGGGAGCTCGAGCGGGTTCGAGTATCATATTTAAGCATTCAGCATCTGGGGGCTGTGTGTAACCTTGGCTGGCTCAGTCAGGCACGTAATTGCAATATAATTAACGCTCGTTTCGAGGCACTGGCAATGACAGTGGCAGTGGCAGTGACTGAGGCAATGCATCAAGGATAACGCCGCAAAAATCACAGCGGCATCCTAATGAGCACAGGCAAAGGCAAAGGCAACGGCAACGGCAAAGGCAAAAGCAAAGACAGAGTCAAAGGCAAAAGCAGAGAAAATCAAATGAATGAACGATGACAGCCGATAGCTGAGACGGCGGCCATGTCCCGGCATCAAGGACACTGCTTTAACGGCACTTTGTCGCACAGGATATTTGATTTACAGCACCGCAGCCCGCTCAGTAGATGGTTGTAACGCTGATGCCATAAAGCGAAAAAATATAGTAGATACAATTAGAATCGTTACAGTCGGGTGTACCAGGCCAGGCAATACTCTACCATAGCCCATCCAATTAGTGAGCTCTGTAGACGACCAACAGCAAAGATGCCGCCTGAGTGCCACCTGCACAGCAGTAATTGCATTGCCGCTGACCTTGACTGCGGCTTGGCTGCTAAGCCTTGCCCGCTGCTCGGTCTAATTGATATATCGCGTATACGCCAGCGCCGCCGTTTAGGAACTCGCCTGCAATTGGTACGCCCACAGGTCTGGCTAATATCTATAAATAGCTGCAGCTAAGTGTGACACCAAATTAGATTTACAATATCAATAGAATTTCAGAAGGTCAGGTGGGGGACAAGGGAATGTGCTCACTGGTCACTTGACTTATGATTGCTTGAGAGCCTGGCGGACTACCTTTGTGGCATTATTAATAGATTCGATTGCTACTCAATCGATGTGACGTCCGACTCGGGCTCGGTTTTTGTAAAGTGCAGCGTGTGGGAATTGCGTGGAACTACAAGGTCAGGGGGCAGTGTGTAGAAAGGGTTTGTGGCGCGTCCTTCGTAGTCCCGTGAGCTGAAATAGAATATAATTGCAATGCTGATGGATGAAAATGATTTGAATGTTTACCGTTGATGTAAGCTATACTATTGGCTATAAGCGATATCATTTGATGTAAGTTGACGATGTTGAGATGTTTTCCCGAAGGATCTGCTAGGTCTCTCCTACATGCATACTCTACTGACTCGTCTGCATTACCACTTCAATATAATATGAAGTCTATTGAGTCTGCCTGCTTTGCATATTAATGGAGCTCATCTGTAATGGGTCTTCAGTATTTTGCTTTCTCTCTCTTTGCTGACAGAGCTGTCCAGCTTAAGCTTCAGGCTCGCAGCAGCGATAATGCGGCTGAGCCCAAAGAGCGCTCTTCAAAGCTAACCAAGTGGCAGGCATTACTTTTGCAGCATCAGCATAAGCATCAACAGCAGCATCAAGAGCAGCCGCCGCATTAGCCGTTGGTTCATTATGGTTATGACCGGCAGCTGGCTGTCGCTTGGTCGAGCGCAACACTGGCCATAATTACTTAATTTTCTTTGCCGCTTTCGGCGCCAGTCAGGAACTCGAGTGGAGAGTGGCATGTTTTTTGCATTGGAATCTCTTGACGTTGAGTCCATTGTTGCGTCCACGTCTCACGCACTCTAGTCGCCATTTGAGTAGCATTTCGAGTGCAGTTCTGAAGGTAACTGCTGCCTACGGCTTGTTGCTTGCTGCTTGCTGCTCCACCTACAGCAGGAGCTGCCCCACTTGACAGACCGCGGAACCCATTGTTTCGCTTATGAAATATGCAACAAGTGGTGCGCTAATCAGCTGTCCGCCTCTCTGCAATGGCATGACTTGGCCTGCTTGTTATCGCTCCATTCATTTTCCGCTCACTTTGAGCTCAGTGCCCCTTGACATTTGATATGGTATTAAAGCATCCATTCTACGGAGCCACAGAGCAGCACTTATCAGAGCCATGAGACTCTTTGAATGATACGACACGCTTGCTCCTAGCCTTTAAGACCAACATCAATACTAGGCAGAGCTTTAAATTTTGCTACAAGTATGCAGTTGGCAGTTATCGATAGGTAAATATCGATAATGTTGTATATCGATAATTGAAATTGGAATATCTCTACTCTTCAGTAGAATGCAATCCGTATAGAAAAGCCAACTATTTGCACTGCTCTTTGCATAGCTATCGATAACTGTGGAACACATAAATCATTATCGATAAACTAATTTCTTGTTAGAATAGTCTTCTCAGGCTCTTTCTATAATCAATAACCCGACTGCCTTAGCCATATGCTAAACAATGTAAATCTTTGCAGAATTCTATAAAAACTAAATATCGATAACTGTGGCAATACTATTGAAATACAAACTGTTGATATGTATACATTTCCATATAATGCCCAACTGGGAGCCGTTTTTTTTTTTGTTTAGTTGTCGATAACTGTTATCGATAGCAAAAACCAAACCATACAATTTTCTTTGCCTCTTTCTGAAAATACTTCTTTACTATATATAAAAAATTTTGATTAGTGTCGGAACCCGATAAATAATAAATATCGATAACTACGACGATACCACTTAAACACTGAAATGGTGAGTATATACTACTGTTATCAGTTCAATTTATAAAGTTATCAATAACTGCATCAAAGATAACTCATTATCGATAACCAGAACTCTAACCATACATACACTAAGCAGTGTTATTCGAGTGCTGCATGAATTACCAATCGTACATATTATGAAATACATGTATGTTTTCAATATGTTTTCAATGTGTTTTCAATATGTTTTCATCAAATTTCGCAATGAATGTATTTGGACTTAAGTGCTACTGCAAGTGAATGAATGCATATGTATATTCAGGCGATTTAAATGAACACAACATCTCGGTCAATGTCAATGTTAACATGAGTGTGCGTGTGTGCGAGTGTGTGTGTGTGTGTGTGTGAATGTTTAATATAATTAAACGCATAATAAAGCATATTAAAGACAGCAAGTCGAACGATTAACGATTTGTGAGCTGGGCTCTAAGCAGGGCCTGCCCTAATGACGCATTAAGTACTCGCATCAAGTATACGCCCCGTGTCACTCACACACTTTACCTATGCTAGCACATATGTTTGCGTGTGTGTGTGTGTGTTTAGTGGGAGGCATTGCTTTAATGAATAACTACTACCTGTGTCCATTTGTTAGCTCCGGCTCGGCCAACAGGTCGTGCAGCAGCAGCTCCTCGCTGTGATAGCTGGCCGACCTATAGAGGGTCTCTCTCTCGGCTGCAGCATCTGGGTTCAGCTGGGCATATGCCATAGCCAGCATGTCTTTTGACTGGCTCGGTAATGTTGGATGTTGTTGTTGCTGATATTGTTGTTGTTGTTGTTGTTGTCGTTGTTGTTGGTATTCGTGCTGGCGCTGTTGTTGTTGTTGCTGCTGCTGCTGAGATGTTGCGAAAGATTTCGAACTGACACCACCACCGCCGACGGGCAATAAGTCCATAAAATGTTTAAGGCGGCGTAATCTCCAATTGCTGTTGTTGTTTCTTCTGGTTCTTCTGATGTTGTCGTCATTGTTGTTGTCGTTTTTGTTTTTGTTGTTGTTGTTGTTGCATGTCATATTGTTGTAGATTTCAACCAGTGGCCATAAAATATCATCATCAACAGCAGCAGCAGCAGCAGCAGGGGCAGCAAGAGCAGCCGTAGGAGGGGCGACAGGAGGAGGAGCAGCGGGTGGGATGCGTTGCAGCAGTAACACAAATTACACACAATTATGTATGAAAGTGAGTGTGCCGGTGTGTGTGTGTGTGTGTGTGTGTGTGTGGCGGGTGTGCCGATGGGTGTGTGTATTTTAGTGTGTGTTTATGTTAGTTAAAAAAGCAACAATTGCTCGCCTTGAATACATAGTTATATGTATGTGTACGCTTCGGCACACATATATATTAATACATACATATATACATTTAACAGATTTATATATACACACATATATAGAAGATCATATATATGTATATACTTATATGTATACGCATGCACAATTCACTTGCTCGTTTTGCTTATTGGATTTCATCGCTTAGCTTTTATTACCCTCAACCACAACCCCCCGCAGCCCTAACCCCTGGCGAAAGTGCCCAAAAAAAAACAAAAAAAATGTAATTTAGTATTTTTTGTTCCCAAAAAATGTATACAATATATACATACGTGTTCGCTTCTGTACAATGTAGCTGAAACGTTTTTATTTCTTGTTTCTGAACTCCATTGTTGTTTCTTTTTCTCTGCTTTTTGCTTTGTTTTGCATTTAGTTGACAGGCAGAATGTAACTGTTTTTATGGTGTTTTTTAATGCCTCATAAAATGGAAACTTTTCGCGAAGTGGCTTTTGGGCTGGTTTCATCTGTTATTTGTTTCATTTGCCTCACTTCGGCCATTCTTGGCCAGCCCATCAGCCCACCACGCGAATATTTTCAAATATATTTTTTCTGTTCTCTTTTTCTCTCTCTGCTTAAATTTACAAAGTCGTTTCTCAGCTTTTGTACAGATTCGAGTTGGGAAACGCATGCGGTTCGTCTGGGTGTGGAGCTAATGAAATTGTGAGTCTCTGGCTAAGCGTTATAAACATTAGATATTAAGTATTATATGTGGTCGCCGCACTTATATAGCAACGTGGCAGCGATGTTGGGACAATTGCTTAAAACTCTTATACAACATTGTTGTTATGGGTGGATTCAGTTGGGCACAAGCATATTCATACAGTTCAGTGTTGGGTAGAAGCCATACACATGCCTTCTGTACAAACTATGACTAAAACTAGGTGACAAAGCGCTGAGCCCTGCGGCTGTCAGCATTTCAAAGTGTTGTGGGTCTTATATAATACAATATTTGTGTGTTCTATATATATATATATATATATATATATATATATATATATATATATATATATATGTATATATATATATATAATATATATTCGGTTCAGTGAAATAGAGTCTAATATATACACGCATATATATATATATATATATATATGTGTGTGTGTGTGTGTCTATGTATATATAGAGAGGTGCCGCAATCGCAATCGTATAATCGTATCATCGTATTGTACTCTTAAATATAATTTAATTTTTCTTAAACTTAATCATCGACTCGCTTACCTTTTCGGTTAAAATATTTTCAAAAATCATAGCTAGTTAAAGAACTATACATATATATGGCAGTTATATGGAGCTTGCCTTAGATTTCAGAATAGTTTTGAAGAGAAGGTGAAAGAGATACATAGATAGGGTATTGGCTAGTCGGACAGTCGCTGCTCTCTCGCATATTTGAGTTTGCGGCCATATCTTAGGCATTAGCAGAAGCTCGCAGAAAGTTTTCGGAATTCGCCAAGCTCAACTTCAAATTTGATGTTGCTTTGAAGTTGATAATATTTTAATTATTTGTTGTTCTTGTTTGTTGGCCAGCACAAATTCATAAAGATAAACACGAGGCGAAGCAAACAAAATAAAGTATATATATATATATATATATATATATATATATATATATATATATATATATATATATATATATATATATATATATATATTATTTTGTCTGCTTATTGAATCATGTTTACACGCCAACAATTGTTGTTATTCGCTGTAATATTGCTGCTATTGTCATAGCTGTTGTTAGCTGTTGTTGTTGTTGTTCTTGTTTGTAAAGTTTTGAGCAATTTTTCATTTATTTGTGCGAGGCTTTTGAATTGTTCATGTGTGCTTCCTGCTACAAGGACAATTGTCTGATATCTCTGAGTGGGTGTCCGTCTCCGTCTACGTCTCTTTCTCTTGTCTCCGTCTCCACCTCCGTCTCCCTGTGTGTATTTGTGTGTGCGTGTGTGGGCGCATGTGTACGCGCGCCTGTTGTTGTTATCTTGATGTTATTATTATTTTTATAATACCCTTGCCAGGGGTGCTATCAATTTGTCACAGAGGGAATCGCATTTAAGACTTCTCTCGCTCTCGCCATCGCCATCGCCCTCGCCCTCGCTCTCTTCTCACTCACTCAAACTCACACATGGCGAAACAATATCGAAGAGTTGTGTTACATATCGCAGCAGTCGCGTCGCTCATAAAGAGCGCTCGTCGCAGCGACTATTCCGCCAGATACATGGGTATCTGTGCGTGCACGAGAGCATTTCATATTCGGTAAGTCAGCGTTATAGATAAGCCCTTGTTTTTATTGTAATTTAATGAGTTTTTTGCCCGAGGGGGGAGCAGGCCAAAACCCAGCTCGCAGTTGAGCAAAACAACAAAAAACTGATTAAGAGACTGATTGCTGCCTGTGTGTGCGTATGTGTACGTATGTATGTGGGCGAATTCATCTGAAACTCGGGCAGCGTGCGACATCTGCCTGGCAGCTGAGCTGTCACTATTGCGTCTTAATCAGAATCGTGTTGAGTCCTGTCCGCCTGCCCGTCTGTGCCCACACATCCAGCTCCCACAATGAATTTATATCGATGTGCCAACGGCCAAATGGGCAAATCAAGTGCAAAACTTTGTTGCAGCTTGTAGTGCGGTGCTGAACATAGAGCATAGAGCAGCGCCGAAACTAATATTTAGTCACAGAGACTGCAGCTAAATTTAGGCTATAAAGTGGAGACGCAGCGCCACCTGGCGGACAGTAGATATTGCATTGAAAACATTTTGAATCAGAATTCATGTCTGTGAAAAATGATACTCAAAATTTTCATATAAATCTGAGCTAATGACTCAAGTCTTTACGATTCTCACATCACAATGCAGTTGCGTCTGTTTCTCTCACAATTCATAACTGCTCGCCTTTGGGTTTCTGCTTCGAAGTGCTCCGTATTATTATGCTGTTTAGGCTGGCCCAACTGGAGGGCACTCTTTTATGCCTGGGCAATATGATATGCGCTATTCAGATATTCGATCTGTAGACATTTTGTGTGTGTGCAAGAAAAACTTGTCTTTGTGCGTAATTTTGTCATCAGATTTTGTTTCGGCAAAGTTTTCAGCTGACACATACATACTTACTATTCGGCATATGTACACATATATAAATGTAATTATATATATATATTTATATATGTCAGTTTGATTATTAATAAATCAAATGGGAGCCCTGCCAAAATGGAAGTAAGTTGTCAGAAACGTGGCTGACAT